>FMBT01000362.1:0-229951 GCA_900095095.1 Fragilariopsis cylindrus CCMP1102
AAATACTTTCAATTACAATGGCAACAACGGTACGAATGACGGGGAGGAGGAAAACGAAGATATTCGTAAGATGGCACGAGCACTCGCACCGCAAATATCTGAACTGGAAGACCTGTTAAAGGATTTTACAGAAACAGAAACTGCGGACGCTTTAGAAGATATGAATCAAAAGAATACCGACACATCTCGGTCCATGATGGAGGACGAAGACGATGACCTCGATGATGAACTAACACAATTGGCTCTATCTGAACAAGCTATGCGAGAAGAATTGGAATTTGCTGCAGGGATTTCAATGTTGGGTTCACCTAGTCCCAGTCGAAATAATGATCACAGTCGTAATAGCGTCGATCTTCCATCACCCATAGTCCTTAACGCTCCACCCAATCACCATCAACCGGAAATACCTGGAGTTGTTCTACCATCAGCGTACACATTGCAAGATCACGCCGATTATTTACAACTTAGAACGGAACGCACGGTGGATGGTATTACAGTGATATAACATCTAAATTATTACCTGTCATGTCGGGGTCGGTGGTCACGGCAGACCTAGTCAAGGATTATTGTTTGCCCATACCTTTTCGGAAGTTGAAACGCTTATACAGTGGGGTAGTTTTTCACGATGTTTGGAAAAAAAAAAGCGGACCCAATCATTCATAAGCACGCCAAAGAAAACACCAAATGGTACAGCAACTGGAACACCATTAGTTAATAGATTGCTGACGACGACTCCAGCAGCCACTGCCTCATCAGCTACCACACCTGGAGCCACACCTGGTTTTACAATGGCAGTACCAGCCACTCCCGCTACACCCGCAACCAAAACACCATCTAGAACGGCAACATCCGAAGCGGATACTACTACCAAAACACCAGTACCACCACTATCACTCAAAAAACAACAATAGCAATAACAATAACGTCGAGGAACCGCTACCGGTTCGAACTGTTTCTATTCCGCGTACGGCCTGATGTCTTATGCGGAGCAATCATGGATGCGGCGCATCATGCCTTTGAAATTTTACCTAGCAATGCACTACTCATATCGTTAAACGGCAGGGGGACATTTGCGTGGAGCTGTGTACCTACCTCAACAACAACTTGCCTATGTGGCAGATATACAACTATGTACACAAAAGAATGATGAATTGGAACGTCGGTTAATATTGCGGTTTTATCATATCCAGGACGATCCGGAGGCATTATTTGAACTGGGACAGATTTTGCATAGACAACAGCAACAGGTACCGCCCTCACCACAAACACTTTCAACTGTGAATGGTTCATTTAGTACAGATAATTTACATTCGACGGCATCTTTGGAGGAGAATGATGTTATGGCCAAGAAAAGCTGGTTGCCAATCGTCATTTAAAACAGACATGCAGTCTCATTCAAAGGCTTATGGCAGCGGAACAGCAAGAGGGAGGAATAAAAAAGATGGACAGCAAACAGCAATCAAGGTACGGAATAAATGAGAGAATTTTGCTGGTGATCTAAATAATGCAGACTGGTCTAATCTATATACTCACACTTGATGATTGATTTTCTCCTTCGCTCCTCTATTCATTTGTTGTACACAGCTGGTTAGGACTGAGGAATACACCCTTCGATTCCAAAACGGCTATGCAATACGCGATGGTACTCATTTAGAATCAAATTTCAAGTCATGTCCTTCGGTTAGAGAAGAAAACAAAAAAGCAGCACCCACTATTCGTCGATTAACTTTGCCCAG
This sequence comes from Fragilariopsis cylindrus CCMP1102, assembly GCA_900095095.1. NCBI lineage: Eukaryota > Bacillariophyta > Bacillariophyceae > Bacillariales > Bacillariaceae > Fragilariopsis > Fragilariopsis cylindrus. The sequence continues at coordinate 1,737 of FMBT01000362.1, forward strand.
CCTTTCGAAGAAGGATTGGCCCATGCTGGACGTTTCATGGATGTTAACCAATCATATCGTTGAGGAGTTGGACACACGAGATTGTGCCTACAACACATTATCGACATTACCCTTCGGGCAATTCCCTTCTTTACCGACACTCGATGTCCAGTATTGTTCTCAGTTGCGACGATTGAGTCGCGAGAATATGATTACACATCTATTAAAGTCAGCGAAAGAATTGGAAGAATACGCAAGTCTTGCCGAATATAATTGTGCCGTGTGTATAACGCTGTTGGATCCTATGATTGAGCACTACGGAGTTCCTGCCTTGTCATTGCCAAAACCAAAATCACTCGACGAATACCCTCTGGAGTATTTACCACCACAAATATCTTGTCCACCGTGGGGAAGCCTTGTAATGGAGGCCCTGAATAAAGTTACTGCAAAAACTCCGACTGGAGATATATCCTTGACGGAAGCTGTTCGTTTGGTCTACCGAGCATTCATGAAGCAAGATGACGAAGAACAGGGAGCTCGACTTGGAAGGAAGAATGCACAGATCATGGAACGCCTTGCAAATATGCAATCGCATCAGCGAGCCAGAATACAAAACATCAGAGACTCTCTCGTTTATAGTAGATTGGCCACAGAATCAGCTTCAGAGTTTTTGAAAGATTCTCAATATGCCTCAAACAAGGGAAAAGAAGGTTATCCAAGTATCATACATAAGGACGTACCTTTATTAGATATAAAAATTTCCCTTGGAGCTTCGCGTTCCGGAAGAATGTATATTACAGCTAAACAAATTCTCTTTGTTACGAGTTATATACCACTGTTGGGGACGATCAACTCAACCCTATTGGATCTAAATTTGATCAGCTTTCAAGTGGTATCTAATCCCACTTCCACTATGCTGAATCCATTTCCCAATACCGTGAATGTTGTTCTGAAGTCGACCAATGAGTTCGTGTATAGTTTTAGACCAGCGATGGGGCCGTCTCGTCTTCAAACCTTTATAACGATCATTCAAGGTTTTGCCAACGAAAATAAACCTTCAGAATATTCGCAATTCGTTGAAAATAATGATGGGGTGACGAGAATAGCAGAATCGAAGTCAGAAGATGATCATGAATTGACAGTCTAATTTTGTGATCCAATTTCATCATTTTCATTTACTAACTTGATGCGAAACCAACAAAATATTTATATTATTCTTGGAAGTTATTGAACTAGGGGTATACTTGGATTACAAGGAATGGGATTAAGGGATAACTACGTTATAAAAATGAACTAATAATACATAACAAGGGTTTTATCTTTCATAAAGAATTGTAGTATCACAAGAGACTATACAATTTATCGATGATTGAAGCTACATCAACTTTAATACAGTACTGACACTATTAAAAGACCATCGCATGCCATGATCAGCCTACTTCTAATCTAATCCAGAGGTAGCGGATAGGATGGATATTGCAATGTTATGTAATTTGTGAGCTACAGTAATTAGATTATTCTATTTCCAGTCCAATTTAAGAATCGCGATTCAAACTGCGAAGCAGCCCCGGTGCACGGCAACACACATGATTCATTTTTTCTGCTATACCTATAGAATTTGAATTCTTGCAAAAAATTATACCAATCAAACACTTCTCCCTCATACTACAGTATTAAAACAAAACATCCCTTTCTTGGTTGATGTTTATTATAGTATTATACCCAGAATATAGATTCTATAAGTGTGGGGAAGTGTGGTTGGAGTGTATATGAGTCACTAGTAAATGAATGCATAGTACAGTGGACTTATACACATCATCATGAGCTAATGAACACTGTTAACATACATTAGTTAGGAAGTCTATACAATCAGTCTGGCGATGTTAGACTTATAGCTAGTAGATGCATTTACAACTAGAACACTGTGCATGAAAAAACATTCTTAAGTAGATTCTTGATCAGCAAGCAACTTTTAAGATTTTATTCCAGTGGCGTGCATGAAAGTGACTTTCCCAATTGGAAAAAGAAATCAGGATGCAGTTTACTTTTTAAAATTACATGTAATGCATAGGGTCAATTCTTTGATTCTTTAATAGCTTGACTCAATTATGTCATCATCAGTCGATACCACCTGCTTCTTTTTTCTTGTGTTCATTGTCAAAATAGTATACAGTAAGTTAGTGTTATTATGATACAAGTATTGAGACTTAATAATGGAATGGAATCGAATCAAAAAGTGCGTCCTCAAAATAACCTAACAAGAATGTTCATGAAATACTTATATTACAGTAGTATGTTGTCTCGAAAAAATTATATAGAGTTAGGGGTTATTCACATTAAACTCAACGGAAATTTTGCGCGCTTTCATCACCACGATCAAACATCAAAATAAAATCGCACATACCGTAAGTAATACTTTTTTTGTCTTGATTATGATCCAACTAAGTCAAAGTAATAAGAGTCCTAACACAACAATCAGTAGAAAGAACAACAACCAGCATCGCATCAATAGCAAATAGTCCACTCCATCTAAGAAACGTGTTTAGTGCCATAAGACAGAACTACTTTGCACGGTGTTTACTTGTTGCTAACAATTAATCCTTGACACAGCGTGATATAATATGGCACGATACAAGCAGAGCGGACCCCGGCGATCGACTGGAAGTGCATCTGCTGCAGGAGGTGAATCATCTGTGGTCGGTCGGTCGAGAACAGCAGGTGGTACTGTCCGTCGTAGACCTGGTGAAATACCAGTCAGAAGGAGAAAACGAAGAATGAGACCAGGTAAGTGGAAGAAGATGAAACAAATTCGATACAATATTATGTGCTGTCGACAATAATTATCTGGTTGGTTTCTAATCTAAAATTGTGCTCTTTTATACATTCCACTTGATGGGATGTTATTGTGATTATTGCTGGTCCGATCATTATTTTCTCGTTTTTTTTTCTCAGGCGAAAAGGCACTGCGGGAGATTCGACAATATCAAAATAGTACTGATTTGCTCCTTCGACGACTTCCTTTTGCAAGATTGGTAAGAGAAATTCAACAAGGTCTATCTCGTCATAGTTATAGCTGGCAAGCGTCGGCAATACTGGCGTTGCAGGAGGCATCTGAAGCTCACCTGGTGGGTCTATTCGAGGATTGTAATTTATGTGCCATCCATGGAAAACGGGTAACTATAATGCCAAAGGATATGCAATTAGCGAGACGAATTCGTGGACAGAATAGAGAATAAACCAGAGGAATAGAAGAAAATGACCACCAACAAACTTAGCAGGAGGGAAGGCAAGCTATATTATCATTATAATTTTCTTGTAAAAGGAATAATCGATCATCAGTTTGATAGTAATAATATTATTACAGTGACTAACTGTTGTTATCACGACTCAAAATAATTATTCATGGGGTGAAAAGTTGTTAAGTGGAAGTAGTACAAGAGATCATTCTTACTGGAGTAGTGTAGTAATAGTATTAATATAATTCAACTCTAAACCAAAAAAATAGACCAAGCGACTTGCTTAAATGCAACGCTATCATGCCTCAAAAAGGGTAAGGAAGAGCTATCTCGATCTACAAACTGTCATTGGGAAGTTTTAATCTAAATAATTAATTAATAAATCATTATTGTGTTGAAAAGAAATCTGTTTTCCGTATTGGTACTGTAACTTACTAGATCTCGTGGATGGATATTAGAAAATTAATAAGTCATAAATACGCCTACAAACCAACTAGTAAGTAAAGAAAGACCGCATCCGCATACTGCATTAAGAATACAAAATAATAAAGGAAAGTACCGAAATTGCTATTCTTTTAGCTAGTCTTGCTATAACGCTAGCTAGCTAGTTTCTAATCGACAATATATAGTTATTTTATTTAAACGTCGATAGATTTAACACAAAATTTATAAATGCGCAAGACGCTATATAGTTAAGTATTATATTGCTCTTTTAAATGGCATAGCCACGTAATATTAATTGTACTGTATTGTATTTTTTGACAAATATAACATCCATTATTATCATTTACGCAAACTTTTTTTTTTTGAATTTCATCATCATCTATTATTATTTTATTTATGATTTTCTAATTCTTCGTGGCAGGTTTGCGGTTGTGAACCATATGAGCTTGTACTAACGTATTGGCAGCCAGTGCTGCTAACAAACTTAATTCTCCTGCCAATGTAGCCGCTGCTACGACCGTTGCAAGTTTCCTGGCATTATCTCCTGGCGTCGATGCTCCACCCCTACATCCGATTGCCTCGAGACATGCAGCTTGAGCCGGTAAGGAAGTACCTCCACCGACTGTTCCGACTTCAATACTTGGCATAGTACAACAAATCCATAAATCTTCGTCGTCTGTTTCTTCCATTAACGTAATACAGTTAGACGATTCAACGTTTTGGGCTGGATCTTGTCCTGTTGCTAAGAATATTGCCGTGACGATATTTGAAGCGTGGGCGTTGAATCCACCGATTGCACCTGCCATGGCTGATCCGATCAAATTCTTGTTAATATTGGTATGTACTAAGGCTTTAACAGTAGTTTTGAGTGTTTTCTGAACAACATCCTTGGGAATAATAGCTTCAACTACGACCGATTTTCCACGACCCATTAACCAATTTGTTGCAGCAGCTTTCTTATCGGTACAGAAGTTCCCTGATAGAGCAACTAACTCCAACGACGGGAATTCCTTTTGTAGTGTTTCAATAACAGCAAGTGAACCCTTTGAGACCATATTCATTCCCATGGCATCTCCTGAAAAGCAGACAAGTCGTAGGTAAACATTTTTCCCAGCAACGGTTGGATTACAATCCTTTAATTTGCCAAAACTTGTAGTCGATTCAAAGGCCTGTTTTAAAATTAAGAAATTGGATGGTTCCTCACACCATAATTTCAAATCAGCTGCCTCCATGGCAGTATTCATACGGATACATGGCGCGCGGGTAATCCCGTCACGGACGATACGAGCTTTGGCACCACCCCCCTGTGTGATAGCTTTCGCACCACGATTCGAGGATGCCACCAAACACCCCTCTGTTGTTGCCATGGGAATATAAACAGTTTCATCATTAATTGTAAGTGGTCCGACCAATCCAACAGGAAGTGGTACATACCCAACAACAATTTCACAATTTGCACCGTATACACGACTGTAATCCAATGATGGTGTTGATGGTAGCTTATCAAGGACATTCGTAATATTTTTATTATTACTGTTATTGTGGTCACCTAAAACAGAAGCTAATTTTTGGTTACAGACAATTCTTCGAACAGCTACAGCACGGAATGGATCTAATCGTTTTTCCAATTCATGATCCTTCATCTTGTTATTTAGAACTAAATTAGCAATCTCTTCATCTTCAAGCTCTTTTAGATTGCCATTATTCGATGATGATGACTTGAAAGAAGCTGGATCGCTGCATACTGGTGCACACGAAGCTGGTGGATGAATACTTTTATTTTTCTTCGTGGTAGTACTGGTAGTACTATTCGTTGTTGATGACGCGTTGTAAGGTTTGCTATCGATACATAACAAGCAGTAACAGAAATACAAAAAGAAACAGTGTACTAATGACGTGAGTTAAAATTAAAATATATCAAATCAAATAATTGAAGTATATAATATTTTACGATTTCACGTACCTTGTGATATTATTATTAATATTATTATTTGTTATCGTCTCATTTTCATCATTTGGATTTAAATCTTCATGGATTAACGATATACCAAAGAAACCAAAGAAATACAGTAAAAATACAGACCAACCAACTAAGAATTGGACTAATACACCCTGTGATTCATGATGTAAATATTGTGATGCATTGGAACAGAATGTACATACACTCCAAAGAAATGCACCAACAGCTAAATAATTAATATATTTAAATATATGCCATTTTGGTTGTTTGTGATTGCTGTTGCTGCCACCACTATTATTAGTAGTAGGCTTTTTGAGTAGTGTGTCATTATTATCACTTGCAGCAGCACTAGCATTCATCATATCCTGTTTTCGTTGTTGTAGTTCAAGTGCATTTGAATTACCAGTTCCGAGTAACACCATACACAAACCGACAGTGGCAGCAACGATGACAGCGTAAAGTTGTGATGATGGTAGTTGATCGATTCCTGATAACATAGTATCTAATCGCATGCCTAAAGTCGGTAATACTTCTCCTGCTGTTGTTGATGCCATGGTTTGTTCTTGTTTTTGTTATTGGCTGTTGTTGTTTCAAAATATATTTTATAGGTATGTATGTGAATGTGAACGTTATTTTGAAAAATTGAAATTTGAATGGGGTGAAAGAACTTTTTCTTGTTCGCGCTCTTACCGGTACAAGTTGTTTTTGCACGATTTCGCTGCTTTATTTACTGTGTTACTAGTTCTTCGCCATTCATGTGTGTACAGTACAGTATGACTCGTGTGCTTTTTAAAGCGCACGCACGACCAATGCTGCTAAAAAATTAGAATTGGTCCATGATTAAAAAAGGGCATACTTTGTAAAACAAGATTTCAAATTGGTGGCATAATCGAAAAGGTTGTTTCGGCTTAACGGATAGCGTGGTGCACTCTTTTTTAAACCGCGGTGAACCACCCACGTAACGATTGTGAAATAGTACGACTACATATATGAGCTGCTGTGGTACCACTCTAGTATTGTAACCATAGTACAGTATGTATGGTATGTATAGTATGTATGTATTATGTGCTAGTATGTATATTTGATATTATCATATTATATAATACTGTATGTTATATATTATTTGTGTGTGTATGTATCATATATGTATGTAGTGTACTACACACATAATTGTACAACTTAACTACTGTATCAAATAATTTTAACTTTGAAATGAAAATGAAGAAGGTTTCATTCAATTGATGATTTATACAATTGATGATGAAGGTTGTATTTGTTTATTGTTTGTTCTGTGTGCAATTCAAATTCATTATAGAGATAAATTCAGACTACTTGGATGTAATGTTGCTTGCGTTGTGGGGCAGACCGGTTGGGCTGGCAATGTAGCAATTGAAGTAAGCAGTACCTATATATATGTACTCAAAAAGTTGTGTGCACTGCCCGCACCATCCATGGTAGAAAATTGTTCTGTATGTTGATTGAGTGATGATGAGATGAGAGTTTGTTTCAATTTAGTCATGCCATGGTTCATCCAAGATAAGGCTGTTGCAAACATGCCACAAATGCGCACACTACACACTACACACACACACACTTCACACTACATACACACACTAATATTAATATTGATATTGATAGACTTAGCTCTACTTGTACTACTAGGACTAGTACTATCATTATTAGTTGAAGTACAGTAAGTTGTGTTTCTGTAGTTTGTCATACAACAAGAATACCGCATGCGTACACACAAAATAAATGCGATCATTGTTCAGTGAACTTCCGAACCCAGCAAGTTGAAGGTTCTTCGCCAACTACGGTGAAGTCTGTCTGTACTTCTAGAGGTTCGGACTTTCGTTGTTCCAGTACCTGTACACGCCTTCTCTGACGTCAATCATTACGTGAATTTTACGCACGTAAAAGGTAAAAATTTTTAAGTTGAAGCGCCGTATATCACAATCCAAAACTAAAAAAATGCGAACATGCTTCTTTTTACATCTTGACAACACATTGAACATAATATGTGTTGGCACAACTCACGACTGTGTCATCATTTTCGCACTTATTTATGATATTCGCCAATTGAGTTGCCCAATCAGACTTCAATCATCCTAACTTCAATGCTTAGTAGGTAAAGTTAGGCTGGTGTTACGTAGGCGTAAAGAAACAGAGCGAACCACAATAGTGCAAATACATCTGTAACAAATCAGCTTGAAGTTTTTTATCGCTCTGATAGGCTATCATGATGAATTAATTCTTTCACCCCCCGGGACCTGCCTGATGACAAACAAAGAATACCTCCCAGCAAATAAAAAGCACTTTTTATATCGCATTCTTTGATTGGATTATTTGTTCTATGTTTCGTAGCAGCAGCACGGAGGTCGAGTCTTGACTCTCAGAGAACATAAAAGTGAATCATATTTCCACTTGCTTGAAATAACAAAGAGAGAAACGCCAACATTAATTCGAACATTACACACGATCATGTTATCAGGTATGTGTGTTGAAGTCTGTCTACCTGTTGTACTAATTCCCACAAGTAATAATACCATGAAGATGAACAAGAACATGAACATGATGGCGTCTCGTCATCATGGTCAACAACAATTTCTCGGAAAGAAACGTCCTCGAGCATCAGCATCTGTTACTACAAGTACGTCTACATCTACTATCACCGATAACAACACCAAGACAATAAACATGCAAAGAAGTAGAAGAACAAGACGTGTACATTTCTCTTCGTCTTCGACCGAATTATTATCATCATCATCATCATCGTCGCCTATGCCGCCTATAACACTTATTTATATTGGTCGAAGTGGAACATATCAAGATCTTATTAATGATGTTTGGTACAATAAAAATGAATTGGCAGTATTTACAAATGAGGCAAGAGAATATGTTCTTGAAGGCTTACGATTACGTGGCAATAATAGTAATAGTAGTAATGGCGGCGGCGATGAACAGCAACAACGTGCACAACAAAGTGCAAAGAATAGTACAAGTACAACAATAACAAGTTGTGAATGTAGTAGAGGATATGAACGATATGATTTGTCACGTGTACAACAAAAAGCATTAACAAGGAAAGTTATATTATTAGCATGTTCACAAAAGGTAGCAATCAATTTAAGTGCAGATGAAATGGCAATGATTGCACGTAAATCATCATCTTATGCAGTACAGGAAGCATTCGTTACTGGTTTTCAAGATTATTGTGATGTATATCATGATCTACAACAAGAAGCTAATACAAATACAAATTCTACTTCAAAATCAATAGTAGTACAATCCAAACAGCAGCAACAAAATATAGCTGCAGAAGATGATGATGAAGATGATGCAAGCACAATCATCAGTACAAGTAGTACGAGTACGAGTGATACTACTTCATCAACTACGGCTTCTGCTATTACAACAATAAGTGTTAACTATGATGATGCAACACCACCAGTCACACCACCATCATGCAAAAGGCTTCGTCGTACTTTCTAATCTAAACTGAACTAAACATGCAGGTATATAGACAGCAATATATAATATCATAATAGAAAACTTCTGTTGAACACTAGCACACTACACTCCATTAGTTTACTTTACACTACATGTATGTTGATATATTAGGGCTACATTGTTGTACTGTACTGTATGATGCGATTGTAATAAGAAAGAGGTCTGCATTGTACAATTATGTACTAGTAGTGTAGTACGTTGTATTCGTACCAGGGGTCTACCTACATAAGTGGCAGTAGATACCGTATTCAAAGTGTTAAAACTACTACGTAGTATATTGTATTGAAATCGAAGTCGAAGTGATTCCTACACTGTCGAAGCAAGATTTGATTCACACATTCGATTCCGATAACGTGCTTTTGTTGTGATATTATTTATTTATCGTATATGAATAAATATTATAGTCCTATGTATAATATATATAATATTTAGCCTATTATATACTGTGGCTGGTATACCGTATTCAACGTATTAAAACTGTATTATATTGAGGTCGAAGGTGTCGAAGGTGTCGAAGTGGTTTCTTTTTGAAGCAAGACTACTGACTCCGTTGTTTCCGATAACAAGAGATATCAACCTCGTGCTTTCATTTCCCTTCCATTATTGGTGTTATTGTCATATATATATATATATATATACATACATATATCTTCCTTCTTCAAGTTAGATAATGACTGATTGCAACAACAACAACAACAACAACAACAACAACAAACAAGACAGACGAAATAAATTTAAATAATAGAGCGACCAAGCAAACGAGTACAATAATGTACATGATACCATATTATACACTGTACTGATACATCCTAAAATCATGTTTTTCTGTTACCGCCACTGTGCGCGATGTACAGCAACAACAAAAGATGGCAACAAACTCCACTTCATCACATACAGTATTATAACACATTACGTCATCGTACCTATTATATTGGAGTAGAATACACGTGTAGTACTCTACACGTAGGACCTTGTCCTAGTATTGAGGTTGTAGTTACTTTTAAAAATCTTATTCTAAGGATGCTAGTCAGTAGTATTCGATTGAATGAAACCGAACCAATTATTTGACTTAGATCTTGGATGTCTAGTAATTTTTACACAGAACACGGCGACTGGAGTAATGATTTCCAATAAGTAAGTGGGTCATCCATTTTTTTCGTCATCCATTGTATCAGGAATAGCATCTGAAGATAATACCTTCAAATTTTCTTTTTGGATCAATACCAATGTTGGAATACCACCCTTACGTTGTTCATTCGTTATACCTAAATTTTCCATTTCCTTTCCTGCACATATACCAAAATATATTTTCAAATCGGATCGTTCTTTTATTTTCGTAAATGATATTGAATTCCAACCATCCTCCATTTCACCTTCCATTTCATTACTATCATTATCAGAAGAAACATATACTAAATCAAAGAGTTTTCTATCCTGCTGCTGTTCGAGTTGTTTCTTGAAGATCGACGAAACATACGGCTTACTTGCTACACAGTCGGGACACCATGATGACGCAAAGTACAATGCTGTTTATTTATTTTCGTTATGGTTGTGTAATAGAAATTAGAGAAGAGAACAACGATATGATAAGGGAAATGAAACGCGATTCACTTCATTCTATTTGTTTGCTATTTCGATATCATCTTATATACTAGTGCGTACGTACCTATGATTGGCGCATCGGAAGTTGCCACTGTCTTCTTAACATCAGCCAAAACGTTGTCTACTCCTGACATGTTGCTTGTTATAACAGTTATTTTCGAAAAAAAAGTTACGAGTATTGCTAGTATTAACTTAGACGAACTCTGACTGTTCTTGTAGCTAGCAATGCTTTAAAATTGATTATTTCCCATTTCTTCTACATGAACAATAAAACTTCATCGAATAATTGAATTTAATTTTGTATTCAGTCGTATTCAGTATTACTGTAGCACAGATCGTCAATTTCCCCTATTTCATCAACCAGCACTACCCCTCCCCAAAATCAACCAAGCTTGACACGGCTCTTCTGTTCTCGGCTCACAAAATATTCACAAAGCAAATAATCCATCAGCAATCATTCAATCTCTACGTTTAATACTCGTCATACTTAGAAAAATACACAAGAATTAATTTAATTGTAAATCTCTTCACCTTTTGGTTATTATATATACTGCACACGAAACAAACAAACATAATATCAAATCAATACTATAGGACCTACTACTAGGCTCATCATATTATTGGATAGTATGTCCCCAGCTACTACTAGAAGTATTACGTCGAAATCGCAATCGAAATCGCAACACCAGCAGCCACGACGATCGTCGTCAAAACAACCATTAGTATTTCGATTTCAAAATGATGATACTATATTAAGTAGAATACTGACAGAATCAAAAACAATTGCATTAATTGGTGCATCCGATAAACCACATCGTGATTCATATCACATTATGGGTTTATTATTAGACTATGGATATGATGTATATCCAGTAAATCCAATTTTAGCTACTAAAAAAGATGACAACGATGGGAATAATATAAAATTATATAATCGTACTATATATTCCTCAATGAAAGATATATCGAACAATGGAATTAAAATCGATTTAGTTAATATATTTCGTCGATCCGATCAAGTTGAAACTATTGTAAATGAAATTATTGATATTGGTGATGCAAAATGTATCTGGTTTCAAATCGGTGTCATTAATGATATTGCAACAAGGAAAGCAGTCGATAATGGATTATTAGTGGCAAGAGATGTATGTCCATATCATGAACTGCCACGTCTTGGTATAACTGGACCCAACAATAATAACAACAGTAATAACGACAAAAACAACGACAACGACAACATGTATTGACTATAATACTGCATTTTGATTTTTAAATTTGTGTTTTCTGTAGCCGCATTTTCGATTACCGAGTGCGATACATGCAGTAGCATTTTATAGGAAAAGGCGAACAACGGAACTATAGAGGCCAATATTGATAACAATTAGATTCAGCAGGAAGCTGAACAAGATAGAATTACTGCTGCTGCTGCATGCAGGTGAAGACTGAGATTGATTTCGGTCCCTGAACGCTTTGACGAAATTCCTTTTCGAAGCAGAGATAAAACTGATGAATTGGTTGAAATTTTCCTTTGCAATCTAGGTGATGATGTGCATGATATAATTTGAAGTAATGATGTTCGCGAACATTGTCGTGGTTTAGATAGTGACCGTGATACAGAAGTTGAAGTTGAAGCTACTATTCGATTCTTCCCCGAAGTTTTATCGACAACAAAAGAAATTGATTGGAATGACGACCGCGATGAGGAGGAGGACGTAGGAACTTACTATCCACTTAAATTGCTCACATTCACACGCGGTGAAAATATTCTTTGGTGCAGCGTGAAAGCTGTAGATGTTATCCCTCTTTTAGTCAGGCTAGCAATAGAGCTCGGCTTGGTTGAGGAAGTATATCGTGGTGGATTGTTATACGAAATTAGAGAGGATGGACAGCAGTTGAGTGATAATAGAAAATCGCAATGCGAAAAATTATGGACCTATCGATGATAAATATATGCAAGTTTTGAGAAAATTGAGAAAAATGGGTTTTCTGTAGAAAGAAGACATTCCAAGGTATGACCGATTGCACAAATTGTGTTTTAGCATATACTATTATTTTGGTGAAAAACGACTTCGGTTCTTGGTCGAATGGGAACCAAACACATTAACACAATCTGATAAAGGTGGATGGCTGCCAATTCATACCACTGTGCGAAATCCTCCCTTTACCACTCGAGGATTCCAACTTGTATTCGAATATGGAATTCGTTGTTTTCCAAAAAAGAAAGGAATTAGTCTTCTATTTCAGAAAAACAAAAATATGTATAACGAGACACCCTTCCAATATGCTTGTGAAAACCTTGGATACGAGAAAGTAATGAAAGTCGTAGAAGAGACTCTGGTACGTTATTCAGACACGCCAGTTAATATTACAGAAGCATCATTATCGGCAGCCATTGATGACAACATCCATTTAGATTGTGTATATTTTCTGTTAAGAAGAGAACCAGATGTTTTACAAAAACTACTACCATCAACAATGGCGGCAGTGGCGGCGGAATCGAGCACCAGAAATTATGATGATCAGGGGGACGATAGAAATAGTAGTGTATTGGCTACAAGAACGTTAAATTCAAGAAAAGGACGAGATTATTGTGAAACAAGAAAGAACTTTGACATCCGTACTATAAATGATTAATCAAAAATATTGCTGCGAACAAGAAATGATAGGCTCGTAATAAAATTAAAATGCACCTGTTAACAAGTAGTAATGAATCGATCGAAGAAGTGAATATATATAGTAGAGGACTATACCTTAAACTCTTCATTGTTGCATAGTTTACGATGTGCTTGATATTGACCGAAATATATTCTAACAAAACAAGTTCGTTCGTAGATACCGAAAAATAGATTTGTGGGGAGGGATAGTCGTCGTCGTCGTCGTTGTAGTGGTATTTTGGCATGCTACATAACATGAGAAGGGTGGCGGTTGCCATGCCAAATCAAATTAGTGAATGACTTGTTAATCATAAGACTTTTTCTCAGATTTCATATAGGACTTTTTCTTTCAGATTTCCAGGGTATCGAAGGTATTCAACATGAACATTCTCTTTTCTATTTTTCGCTGATCTTCCTGAGAATTTTCGCGGGGACGCCACCGATTACAACATTATTCGGAAAGTCTTTAGTGACAACTGCACCGGCACCAACTACTACATTGTCACCCAGCGTAACTCCTGGACAAATAGTTGCGTTGGCTCCAATCCAAACATTATCTCCGATAGTAATGGGAGCTGTATATTCCTTGCCATCGGCTCGAAGGGTCGGATCAATAGGATGAGTGGCAGCGCTGATACAAACGTGAGGTGCCAGTAGACAGTTCTTTCCGATCTTAATTTTGTTGCAATCCAAGATAGTACATCCATGGTTGGCATAAAAATTGTCATCTACCTCCAGATGTGAACCATAATCAACGTGAAAGGGAGACTCGACACATACTTCTTTCCCCAGCAACTGATGCATTATTTTCTGGCGTTGTTTTGTTTGGAGGGGAGAGGTCTTATTAAAAAGAAAGCAAAGCTCCTTGGCACGTTGTCGTTCTTTCAATAGGACCGGGTCAAGGGCGTTATAAAATTCCCCATCCAACATTTTTTGCTTTTCGGACTTTTTGCCCGTGATGGTGGTGGTAGTGATGGTTTCGTTGGTGGATGTCATTATTAACTGTGTCGATTATTCCCCTAATTTTCTCTGTATTCTTTCAGAAGGTACACTGCCACAACGCTATTCAAAAAAGTTATCCAGCTGTTTGATTGCAAATTGTAAAATCAATCATCATCCAACTCTTTTCTTCAACCGTTCATATTATCGTGTGTCAACAAAATCTAAATTCATCTCCACAAAAACTTAAACTCGATCCTTTTTTCACGCGCTTTTTATTATTGCATTCCGATTGTACGGTAAAAGATCCTACTGATACCGTATATTTTATGTTTTGATAAAAAGTATTACAACAGGAAGCTGCAAATAACGCGTATCTTGGATTACTACTATAATTTTATTTCTGTACAACTATGGTCCTTTTTTGTTTCTCTAGTCATTCATCATGGAAAATACATCTACGGAGTTTACCGGTAGATCGTTTTTAGAGAGTGTGTGTTGTTATAATATTCTACTTTCTATATTTCTCTATGTTACCTCCTGGATTTGTTCGAATTATCCATTTCTTCTAGTTTACAAGCCCCTGAATTTGTTCGAATAATCTGATTCTCCATCTCTTCTAGACTCCAAGCGGCACCAAAGAGAGAGGACGAAGATGCAACTCCTTCAAGAAGATGAGTTTCTTCGGTAGATTCGCATTGTTCTTCGTCGTTCAGATCTTCGCCATTTAATATATCTTGAATTTCTTCGAGTGTTAAACCTGAAGTTTCTGGAACATAGGTTCTGATGAAGAAAAAAGCAAACGCTAATATCACACCGAAAAGACTAAATGTGCGTCCCCAACCTAGAGTCTCTTTGATTATTGGAATAATGAATTGGACTCCAAAGTTAAGAGCGTAATTCATTTCTACGAATAGAGCAATAGCTTTCCCTCTGATCTCAAGTGGAAAAATCTCACTCACAATACACCAATTGATTGGTCCGAAACCAATTTGATATCCAGCAATATAGAGGAACATAGAACATAAAATCACATACTTTTGTGACGATCCTACTGACTCGGCTTCGATCGTATCGTCCCATCCCCAAAAAGATATACTTAGCGCGGATATTGAAATCATCATAACGATACAGCAGGTACATAGTAGAAATTTTCTACCAAGACGTTCAACTAGTAGGACAGTAACCGCGGATGTCATCATCATCAACACAGATGATACGACACTCGCATTTCCTGACCATCCGGCAGCTTTAAAAAGAACAGTTGCGTAGCTCAGTACGCTTTTTTTAAATGAGTTCATCAAAAGTGAATGAAAGACGAAAAGTACAATACAAAAAAGAAAGTGAGCGATTGCTAGCTGTCATCAACTAATGGCGTGCGTTTCGATCTAAAGTTCTCTGGTCCATTTTTTTCCTAACATTATACTACGTACCTTGGTTGACCACTGAATTGTTGGAAGAAAATCAGTCCTACGCTAGCAATCACAGCCTTGCGATATTGTGGCTCGAATAATGATGGCTTATTATGTCCGCCTTTATTGATACTATTAGATCGACACAGATTACCTGTCAAAACACTATCAGCGAGACTTTCAAACCCTTCACATATATCTCCTTTGTAGACAAACTTCATTGATTCGTATGCCTCTTTCTTTAGACCATGCATTATTAGCCATCTCTTACTTCGGGGTATGTAATATGTCAGTACGAACATAGGTATCGCTAATAAACCACAAATGCCGTATAGATTTGTCCAGCTATTGAGAGGATTTTTTGACACCCAGTTTCCAACAGCATATCCAACGACAATTCCTCCAACAATGACAGTCTCCTTTGCTGACACGACAGCTCCTCGGATTTTATGTGGGCTCATCTCGGCCAGGTATGCAGGAGCACCATGCATGACAAAACTGACACCGATCCATATAAAAGCCGACCAACAAATAAACTAAAGAAACCTAATGTAAAAGAATCTTTTAATATCGTCCCACTCATTACATTAAAATACTTCCAACGATGTAAAATATTGAACACAGTCGCAACTCCATACGTCTACCAATCTTTTCAGATAGGTACATAAAAATAATATGACTTCCAATAAGTGCACCCAGTCTAATATTCATATCGGCGGAAAGCATGGAAAATTAATTAATTCTTCGTTAAGAAACGACGTCGTGACAAAAGTTTTTCTGCAGGATTATTTATTATAATACAGGAACAAATCAATCAATATTCTCAAATTAAGTCACTTACGATAGACCAGAAACAATAAGTCCCTGTTGTGTCGAAGAAAGTTCGGTCCACCAGACAGTTTTGTCGGAAATAACAGAAGGATTCAAAAGCATGTCCAATACAAATGAAGTAGCACCAATATCAAATCCATATAAGAATCCTCCAAGCATCGGCGTTAAAAAGACAAGAAATAATCCAAATATATTCATTTCCAACATTGTTGTTGACGATTCAATGTCAAGTACTAGTGACGTCGATGATACCGATTGCATTACAGATCTTGATAAAGGGTGGGTTGAACATTTTTGGTAGTAGATAATATCATAGTTAATAATTATGTTGTGTTGTCTTGTCTTGTGTTGTTGTTTGTTTGTGTTGTGTTTTGGGTAAGTTACTTGTTAGTGTATGATTATAATTGTATCGATATAGAGATAATAGAGATGGTAATCTTGTCGTAGTTAGCTTCTGTAAAGCAAAGTAGGAATGATATTGCCAGGTTTTAGACAATCGGCAGATTAATTTCAATAACAACATCACTCCAGTTTGTTCATCGGCAGATAGTGGCTAGTAACTCATTTTGAATTTATTTGTTCGTGTCAAGTAAGGAAGTCGTACTGTAATGAGTTCGGTGTACGAGTAGTGACAGAAGTACTTTGAACTTGACACGATAGTGCCAGAAGTTTCTCTGTCAAGAAAAAGGTGACTTTACTGCACGTACTGCAAAATTGATGGGCATGTTTTTAGGAACGAAACTGTGAATATCCTTATCCACATCATAATACGAGTATTTAGTATTTATTTTAACTGTATTCTATCGTGGTGGAATTATATTTTGATGACAAGTTTTGCTTTTTCCCCCTTAATTAATTATTCATTTTCGATAAGCCCCATTTTCACCCAGCTGACCAGTTTCTTTCAGATGATGGAATAAAAAATGTGGCTGTGTGCAATTGGGTGTGTGTCTGGAAAACAGCCAAATCAGAATTTTTTATCATCGTTCCGTTTCGGAGTCGCTATTTTTGTCATCAAAGAAGAATCTAGCGAAAAGATACTAAGAATCTGAACAACCTTTAACCGACACATATTTCAACGGAGAGCACGGCCTAAATTATGGGACATTTTCGTCCATAAGCCCCCAACTTAAAAAAGGTAGAAAAAGAGGTGCAAATAATTAACAATCAAGGCGAAATCGGCGCCGAAAGACTTTTTGTTCCCTTACTACTTACTCCCACGGCAAATAAGATGAACGAAGTATTTTTTCAATTTTCGTTTCAGTACACGTTTATTTTCGAATTTGCTATTCTATCGCAACAACACAAAGCAATGCTATCACATCGCCCAGTTTCAATGTTCGTACATCAATTGCAATTGTAGACATCTCGCATCACGATTCCAATAGTAACCATTCATCCACCCTTGAGTTTCAACCATGAGAGTTTCAATCCAAACAACGATGACCAGTCAACGACAGGAGATTGAAACTCATTATGATAATCGTCAGCAGATTGAAAAACCAAACAAAAAGCTACGGAAAAAGCTGTCTTCTTCGCCCAAAAAGAACAATAGTAAAAGAACAAAATCTACTCGAAACTTACGGGATGCTCCATTCAAGAGCGTTTTGACACAACCATTATTCAGTCTCTGGAATGAAATCGAAGATATCGTTACCGAATTTCTCAATGATTGGTCTCATAGTCAAAGGAGCTGTGTGATCAAAAATCTAATTCGATTCCTCGAACTGAAGGTTATAATGGATGAGTACACCTCCAACGGTCTTCTATCACCGACGCTAGTAGTAGCACATGTATGGCACGTTTTGATTCTAGAAACGGAATTATACAGAGACGTGATTTATGCGATACAAGACTTCCACGCCAGACCTCATAGAATGATCCATCATGCTCTTGTCCGGAGATACGATACAGATGAATATTTGGAACAACAAGAAAGAACACAACGATTATTTCAAACTTATTATGGAAGTAAAATGCCAACTGAATTAAAGAGGGAAAGAGGTTCTCGTAGACAACAAGGAAATCGTGAAACTCTTGAAGATACCTCTCTACCGACTTCAGTAAAGATAGATTCTTCGTCTGTACTAGAGGAGCACTCGTACTATGGTGAAGATGATGATACATACTTCCACAACGGAAGAGAAAGGCCGTGGTATTACCCATGGTTGCCGAATTTTGACTGCTTTAGTATCTTCGATGAAGGATTATGCGGTAGTAGAGGATCTACTATTCTCGTAAACGAAGACATTTACGCTGTCGAAGAAAATATTTCTCTTTTGACTACTCCACCAGAAATCCTTGCAGATGAATGATCAAGGGGCCACTGTATTTTTTCTTGTTAATAAATGATAGTTCGCTATGAAGTGAGAATTAGCTTGATTCACTCGGACCGAACACCCTCTTCTATCAACATCTCGTGAAATATATATATAAGTGATTAATTCTATACTTAACGAAATGCAAGATATCATATTTTACTACTATACAGTAGATAATATTAGTAACTGAAGTGTATATTACTGCTATCAAACTACATCAAGCAAATAACTGTACGTCTATAATGGCGAAATAATTTCTACTAAAAGTTTTACGTTATCTCTTTCAATTCTAGGTCCATCACTGTGCCACCATTGTTCAAGTCTTCTTGTGGTTGCAGATTGTATTTATGTCTACTAGGAGCAACACACCATAAACCAATCAATGACAGCGTAGCTAACGTCGTCAACAAAATTCCCGGGGCTCCTATCCCTACCTCATCAACTAAAAGAGTTGCCACGAAGGGACTAAATCCACCCCCAAGTGCTTGCGCCACATTGTAACCAATACTAACAGACGTCAACCTAGCCTGTGGCTCAAAAGATTCAACCAACCATGCGCACATGGGAGCACCCCACATTGCCAAACTGAGTGAAAGACCCGTCTGGGCGCCAAAGGCAATCCATGCACTTCTGCTACCAAAGTACCCTATTAACAACAATAAAATGGGCCCACACACCAGAAAGAATATACCTCCAGCGGTCATTACCCGACGTCTACCTATTTTATCTGATAATGCTCCTGCTAATGGAAACCAGATACCAAGTAGCAAGAGACTGCAAGAGTTAACACCAAATGCTGCTGGTACTGGTGGATCAATCAGTCTTGCATATATATAGCAAGCCAAACAAACGATATATAGAAACCACCACTCCACACTAGAGGAACCATTGCACTAGCCAATAACGATCGACGATTCTCCTGTGAGAATGCTAATCGAAGTGGATTGGATGGGAGACGGTGGGTTTCAAGTTCAAGTGGATCGTCCAATTCTGTTGATTCTCTCGTATTGGAAATGACAATGTGACCATCATCATCCTCGTCGATTTTTGTGGTTGCAGCTGCTGCTGCTCCCGACGAATCAACATTATTGCTATCATCGTTGCTTGTAACAAAATCATGACCAGCGATATCTTCGTCCTCTGTACAAACATATTTCAGATAAATACCACAAAAGGATATCAGAATACCTGATAGGAATGGTATTCTCCACCCCCATGTCATTAATTGATATTCCGTTAGTTTCCATCTCAAAACATATGCGATACAGCCTCCTAAAAGTGTTCCAACATTAGCACCCGCCATTACAAAACTCCCATATAGACCCCAACGATTGGTAGGTTTTCCTTCTAATGTAAAAACCAAAGAACTCATTAGCTGACCTCCTACAGATAGACCTTGTATCATTCGTACCAATAGCAATAATAATATCGCACTATTTCCAATCTGTTGATAAGTCGGAAGACAACCCATTAATGTAGTAGCTAAAGCCATTAGAAAGATACTAATTTCTAACGCCTTCTTACGACCTTGTGTGTCGCCGATGTAACCAATCACTAGGCCACCAACAGGTCTCATTAGAAATGCACCACCAAAAACTGCAAACGATTCCATCACACTTAGATCTTCTGATTGGTCTTTAGGAAAAAACACCTTTCCGATTATGTCCGAGAAAAAACCAAACACAGCAAAATCATACCACTCCAATACATTCCCCATTACACCGGCAAGAGTTCTTAATTTACGATGAGTTGAGGTTGTTTGCCAATGACGAAGTGTCAGTCGTCGTCGACGACAACAACAATAAGAAGGCTCGTGTTGTTGGTCACTTGGTATAATTATTTCTTCATCTTCATCCTCCTGTTCTTCTTTAGTATGACCGTGGTCATCTTCGTTCGTAATCATATCACTCCACTCTTTTACGGATGAAATTAGGTAATGCTTGACTGGATGATTATTGACAGTTTTTCTATCTATAGCATTTTTTTCTTGAGGCCTTCAAGGTTACTGACAGTCTTTTCTATCTATAGCTGAGTTTTTTCCTGAGGCCTTTCAAAAGATACCATCATTGTCGATATATTGAATATATGAATGTTGTTTCGTGAATTTGAAATTGTGGTCACGTGATTTTTGTTCCATAAAGCGTTTTGTGTTTCCGATGTTCGTGACTAAACATTGAACATGCTGTGACTCACATCATCGAATCATGAATCATCGGACGATCGACGACGAGATCTAATTTGCATGACGATAATATTCAGGGTTGATTGATTGGCGAGTCGACAGTGAAGAAGGATGAACATCTCACATCATTATTGGCATACCATCAAGTAGTCCGAGGAAAAAATTGAAGATAATAAAGACGACCAAAGGGTTTGTATCACAATGACAAAGTTAACCTCTCGAATGCTTGCCGTAGGAGTCGGGACATTTTTATTATTATTAGCAGCGTTAGTCGAAGGATTTTCGTTTTCGTCTTTCAATAAACCGAAATCCTGCAGCACAGTCAGCAGCAGCAATCCGAATAATAAAGATGAGCAAATAGGACAGTCTCGTCGAGACTCATTTGCCTCTTTTATGAATAATGGCGCCGCAATTGCATCAGTTTCTTTTGTAATGCTTTCTTCGCCGACTTCTGCTAAGGCTGCTGGTGAACCTGATTGTCTCAAGGATTGCCTCAAGAATTGCCTCAAAATTGCTCCAAAAGTAAGTAAAAAAGAAAAGCATACGTTTGTCTGAAAGTAATTTTATAAGATATTCTAACATGGCTTCGATTCAATCGTCGCGAATTTATCTCTTTTAAATCGTCCCCTCGCCTCCTTGATGTTGTTGCAGGATGGTCAATACTGCACTGATTCGTGCACTGATTATTGTGCTCAAGATGATCGAACGGATGGATTGAGTGGTAGCGTCAGCGCACAAAATGGTGAAGTTGGTATACTTGGCGGATCATTTGGTAAAGGGACAGTTCCCAAGGGAGATGACAAAGTAAGTTGTTGTAAAAGACATAGACTGAGCGAAGCTTGCTGATTCAAAAAGTTACTGTTTTTTTTCTCTTTATCTACTATCAAATATAAAGTCCGCAGTCAAATCTGTTCTTAATTTTTCTTCATCACGTTTCTAATTTCCTACACCTTCTTCAATCATATTATGAATAAATCACTCTTAGCCACCATCCTTAATAAAGATTCCTGGGCTTGATTTTTCAGCTGGTAGTGGTAAGAACTTATGGATATTGAAAAAGGAAAAAAACTGAAACCAAACCATGACGACGATTGTAATAGATATGCTAAAGTTTATTCTTAATATTATATTGTTTATCACCTAGCTTATGGTAATAAGCCTATGATATCCAGTATTATTGTAGTTTTCAGTGCAGTTTTATTCAGCAATAGCAATTGGTAAACTTAGCAGGGAGTTCTATAATTTCTTTGTAGGCTTGATGTGAATGCGATATTCAACTTTTGTTTTGTGGAGTTTTTTCTATAAGACGTACTTGAGAGGAGGAGAAGAACAAGATAATGTACATCAAAACATGAGTGCAATGAATAGAAGCACAAAGTTCAATGAATATACGTGCTGTGCTCTTATAGCCTCAGTATATTTACAATATTGAAACACACTGGCAGCTGTAAAATCTGAGGACTGCCATAATAATAGTAGAGATACTATCAATATAATCCCTATATGACTGTTATGTAGCTACACTAAGGATATACTGACTTGCAGTTGTTCCTACTGGCTACCTATTAGGCCTTTTGTAACTTTGATTAATAGACTAGCCAGAAAGCCTTATCACCAGCAGGGCGTGTGTAGATAAATCAATACCTAAGATTATTTTTGACTAGTTGGTTCAAGCAAGATGCAAAGCTTGATTCTTAGTACTGTATTGTGTAACACTGTAGTATTCTGAGTATGGGACTGCATTATAAACAAGCTATATTATATAGTATGAGTATGGGAGTAGGACCTATGTGCGTACATTTACACATAATCAACAAAACAAAACACACGGGACTGCTTTCTGTCGGCGAAAACAGTATCTGAAATACTAGTCACTGCACGTAAGAATAGACGAGCAACGAAATGAATAAAAACTTGACTAAAGAGTAATGGAATGGAGGTCGGGTGTCATCTTCATATCTATTGAGAAGACTACTACCAACTACTAATACTAATACAATATACATATGCATAATTCGAATTCTGAACAGATGCGATAATAATGACAATGTTGAGAGAAGTGCCGTCAGGCCGAGAGCAGGCTATCGAGACTCTTCTCGATATGGAACCACAGGGCAGTTTTTATCGAGCGTCTCGAGTTTTGGTACGTGAATCGTGATCGTTGCTTGACCTTTTTGTGTGTATCTACGCCGAGTTTAGTTAAGATAAATTTATGCAATTGTTTGTTGTCTCTGACTCTGATTACACATCATTCCTGTCGATTCCGTTACACATCATTTATATTGTGTAAATTAAATAATTGTCAATACCTATAATAATAACGTACGTTACCGCAGGAGGAATCAGTACCACAAGCCCTATTGCATAGGCCCAGTTTGGTTACCAAATCAGCTCTTGTCGACGAGGCTTGTGCCCTTTCAAAACATGAAATTGATAATCACGAAAAATATGATTCTTTATTTGGAAATCACGAAAGTCGTATCCTTTCTTTTTCTGGACAACAAAGACTACTAAAAGAACCGATTACGGAAACGAAAAAAAATAGGATATTACGTCATCATTCAAAAATTATGGCAGCTAAACAAAGGGGAAGTACTACGGAAGAAAGACAATTACTGGTACCGCTTCTCCGTCACCCCAACTAATCAATGCTTTAAGAAGACTTTATGAAAAGCCCGGAGGGGCATCCGGTGAACTACCTGCCTTGAAGTCGTTGTTGCAATCCGTAATGGATCATCCCACTTTTTCTTCGGAAGATATAATAGAGCCTACATCACGAACCAGAACAAAATCTGCATCAGCAGCAGCATCAGCAAAAGGAACAACAACAACAACATTATCCAGTAGTTATGTGGAGGAAACAACGTACACCTTAGAATCGTTGATTGCTTATTTGTGTAAAGAGACATCGTCGTCTTCACCGCCATTTTCTCCGACATTGGAACACGGTTTGTTGATAACAGTCCTATCCGTATTGACGGAATACGAAATTAGAGATGAGGAACTGAAAGGAGATCCGAAGGGTTAATCCAAAAGATTACTACGAACAAAAAGTGCAAGAAAAACAACAACAACGACGTCGTCATCATGATGCAACAAACGATCCGACTGTTGCACCGCCATTACAAGTTGGTGCTATTATGTCTCTTTTGAAGATCGACGACGGAGATAACGATGATTATAGTACACGCAATGCAAGCCCTTGGTCGTTAGATAATGACCTCCTTTCATACTTGGGGGAAGCTGCCGCTGTTTATGAAGAAAGAATTGAAATTCAAAAATCTCGCCTTTTGAAACGTTTGTCTGTGGGTAAGGGAAAGAGAAACGATGGAAATATGAAGGGCGATGATACAGCAGGAGAGAATGTCGTCAACGATGACAGTGATGTACGCTCTTCCTTATTCACTACTCCAGCTCCTGCTTTGTTGGCAAGTCCTCAACCGGTAGAGACCCCCCAGACTCCAGCAACGCCGGATGCTGTTGCTACTGAAGTGCGTGATGCTGTAAGTGATGCTGTCATTGAACAGATCATATCAGCAACGACTGGCGAAGAAGCGTCTGTGAATGACGGCGATAATGATGATGATAATCTTCTAATGCAGGAGGAGCCTGAAACACAACAAAATGACAACGATAATGTCGATATCGAAGACGATGACGACGAGGATGAGGACGAGGATGACGAGGATAAAGTTAATGATATAGTAGAAGATAACGACGACGAGAACGCGTCATCGTGCTCTTCTTCTTCATCGTCGTCCTCATCTGGTTCTGATGCAGAACCTGGAGACGAATACGACGAGGAAGAAAACGATAATGACGAAAATGATGACGAAGAAAATAGTAATGACGACGATGATGACATGGTCCTACGACAGGCCCTGGCTCTGAGTATGGTTGAACAAGTAGAATCATATTCTACTGAAATCGATTCGGCTACCACCAATGACGATACAGATGAATCGGCCATGGCATCGATAGATAATCCACTGTATCCTGTAACTCCAAAGGGCAGAAGTTCTCGCTCAGAGGAACTTAAAAACGATCCAGATACCGAAGAAAGTCCCCTACCCTCCATGCCGACTCCACCCAAAATTGACCCATACGCGTCGTTACGTGGTCCAAACATTCAAATTGATGACGATCAGATGCAAAAGGATTCTTTATCATTTGACCCATCTGCCTTGCATCTTTTTGGTTCCATTCCAGCATCAGACGTATTGATTCAGTTGCTTTTATACATGAATGCTGTAATAGAATGTCGTAAGTTTCAAGATATGGACAAATACTCCAAAAATGCAAAAAAAGAATCGCTGTACTCGAGGAACCGCAATACCAGGTGGTATAGGTTCGTCTCTCTTTACTCCAAAGCTCACTGCTGTAAAGACTAAGATAGAAAATGAAAACGATAGAAATGATATTGCGACATCATTGCAGCTATTGATATCGTTGTTCTTACTAACCATCGACATGCGAAGTGATGCCATTGATAACCTTAAGCGAGCTGTTGCACAGGAACAGAAGGATCTGCACGATGACAACGTCACGGATGATTCGATGCTGGGTGCTGACAGTAGTGAGGAAGGTGATGATCCTGCTATTGCATTGGGTTTGACATACATTGATGATGAAAATTCAGAATCAAAGAGTCCCTCGAGGCTAAGGGTATGAAGCGAAAGGCTGCAGCAGCTGCCCACGATGCAGCAGCACTATCAGAATCACTTCGAAAGAGGGCTAATGCTTGGAAGAAGCAAGTTAATTTCTTCTCTCAATGCTGCTTTTTGTCAATGAAAAGTCTTCGTCTTTTCTTGCAATGTGTTACCAGAAATTGGTTGCGCGATCAGCGAGGAGTCTCTACTACTATTCTTCACGAATTTTGCCTACTAGTGTCATCTCGAAGCTATCGATCGGCCTTGCATCCCTGTCATCAACTGGAATGACGAATTCGTTTCATTCAATTTTAGCTGGTCAAGAAGATAATGTAGATGATCCAGAAACTATTTTTATGCACTCGAAACTTTATAAAAGCTCGATTCTTACATGGGGAGAAAGTGTACCTATCATATACCCTTCCGTGACAGCACAGGTTGAGGTGTTGCGGTCATTACTCACTGAGTGTTCAAAACATGAAATTACAAAACAACATCGATCACTGGAAAATATGATATCTCTACCACTATTGGGATTCGGAACCTCCTTTTCATAGACTGCAAATTTTAAGCCGACGTCTTCGCGTTAGTGATCTACTCAACCTTTTCGTCTCCGGTCCGACTTCTCTCTTACCTGGAAGCGATAGCGGATCTGAAACCGAAAAGGGAGCCAAAAAGCTTGAACTCGGAGAGCCAAACTGTGCACGTTCTGTTATCGATTCGATTGGATCGGCTTCTATTGCTTATGGTAGTTTAAAACGTGACCTGCATGTATTGCACCTTGCATTGTGCCACCGTTACCATGTACGAGTTTTGCTGTGGGATGGCCTTGGTACTTTCACTGAGACCGAACTAGACGAATCTACAGCTTCGTTGACTAAGTCACCCGTCGACACACTTCGTGTTGGCCAGGATAATTCCAATAAAATCGAGTTTGACGCTACAAAGTGCTCAGATAGCATGTCAATTATTTCTAGTTCAGATGCATCAGGATCTCATCCTACTTCCTCCTCCATTAATCAACGAGCATCGAAAGTATGGGGAACAGTCCTTTCCTCGACACCATTCTCACCGAAGACTGGGATTCATCGATGGGCGATTCGACTCGACAAATGTGAACGTGGTCATGTTTTTATTGGGGTCGCCACCGCACAGGCGAGCATGCGAACCTATGTTGGCGGGGATAAGTACGGGTGGGGAATGATTGGAACTCAGGCACTTTGGCATGATCGCCGTAAAATCCGTGGCGATTATGGGGCAACGTTTCGTACTGGGTCTACAATCGTTGTAACATTAGATACTGATGCCGGAACTATTAGCTATAGCTCATGGAAAGACAATTCATCGACTAGTTCTTACTCAGTTGATCAAATGGTTCAGAGCATTTCTTCACCTCGTCGGCACGGGCAAGGGGTTGGCATTGTTGACGATTGGGGTGTAGCATTCGAGGGGTTACCTCTCGATTCTAAGCTTTACCCAGCTGTTGGTCTTTATCAAAGAGATGATAAAGTTACATTATTGACAGTTGAAGCAATAGGCAGTACCCATGGTAGCTCTGGAAGTTCAACTATTTCGACTGAAGGTCTCTGCTACTACCCTTCTTCTATTCCCTTTCCGGAAAACGACAAGCAAATGATTACTCTTTGCGAAAAGACTAGGGCATTTAACGAGAAAGTACAATTGGACGGGATACACTATGTCATTAATTCACTGGAGCAAATTGTTGACAGCATTCGTAAAGGGACTGGTGATATTCTGTGGAAATCACTGCTACCAAGTTTAGCGTGTGCGATCTGCCTTTTTCCACGGAATTTACCAATTCTTTCGAAACGGTTTGGTCTACCGTAATTTCTCAATTATCAAAATCAATTCAGGCGTTAGAAAGATTGAGCAAATTGGTTTGCTAGAAGAGCGTGGACTCTTTCACAATGGACTACAGGAAGGAAAATGGGTCATTCGAGCAACTGGTTCAAACGGATCAAACTCAGATGCCGAGGAATACATGTTGACCTAACATCATCTACTGAAAAGGATGTCTTGATCGGATTCGAGGGGAACGGTGTTGGACGATCGGAAATCAAAAAATGGTCTCGTTTCAATTCTAGGAACCGTTAAAGGCTCATCAGTGCACTTCGTTGAAGAGTGGACGGATGCGAGCGACGAAGGTTTCTCGTCGATTGCTAGCGACGATTCTTCTCCTCCTGTGTTATCAATGCAAGATTAAGCCTTGATAGGAAAAAATTCGATGGTACATACCACAACGTTCAATTTGGAACCACGGGTCATATTGCTGGTTTGCTATGCGAAGGAACAGTTCTGTAAAAGTATCACTGTTCCATTTGAAAGAATCACCCATCGCATTAAACCAGCAAATTTCTGATTCCTCCTGTGGTAGTGTTGCTTTGCTCGGCCTTGCTCACAGCCACTTGGCATCCATTATTGGAGAGGATTTAGTCAATGACGATACACAGAAAACCGAACGAACAGCACCAGAGTCCTCGCCGCTTACACAAAAAGAATGGGAATTCCACTCCACCGAGTTAAGAAACAGCTTGATGCTAAAAACTTTTGCTCGGTCTTCATTAACATCGATCGAGACGACATTACAAAGCACATTCAAGACCTACGAGATTTGTACTTGGTATCAAGTACTTTCCGCAGTGATGAACTTTCGCAGCTCTCGGAACCTTTGATGGGTGGACTCAGAGTGAATTCAGATCCGATAGCTTCAACAATTCTTCTTCCTCAAAGGAAACTGCCGTGCAAGTCGAAGATATGGACGCTGATATGTGTACCAAGTGTTGTGGCACTGGATCACTTGCAGCTTTATGTCCTACTGAGTATCGTCGAGCGCGTCACCTAATAATCTGTACCTTGCTGACCCATTGCAAAAGATTACCACGAAAGCATCTGATTCTGACTTGAAGAAGATTTGGACCTGGGCGTTGAAGCTGATGGAAGATGGAGTGCGAAATTCAGTAGCCAGCGGCGCCAATATTCCTGTGAGGAAAAAAGCCACTGAATGCTGCGAGCTGTTTTGCATTATTTCAGAATTTCTGCTTTGTCTCGATCCTTCATCTTCGACTCCAGAATGCATTGATATCGATACAGTAGGTGCAGATTTCTCTCGTCTTTACGGGCTTGTTTCTTCCACAGCAGACCTCAAGTTTCTACGAGAGAATTTTGTCGTTCTTCGAGAAGATCTCTCCTACGACTTATTCCAGTTCGTGAATCTTATCTCTTCTTGATTCACCCATCGGAAGTTCTCACGTCGTCGATCGTTGGTAGATGGAGTTCCAAGATTGCTTGGTCGAGGGTACATTGATATAAACCGACCGCAATCAGAACGTAACGAATCTTCCTCAAACGACGAACTAGGAGGTTACTACTTGTCAAATCTCCCTGGCGTAGCCAATGCTGTACGCCAATCACTTCAACAAAACGTTCACGAGCTTCTCAATGTTATATGTCGGTTAGCTGATCGCGGATTGACAGAAAGAAAGAAAGATATATCTTCTAAATCACTTGTTTCCATAGATTCAATGACATTAGCCCTTGTTTCGTGTTTGACAAATGTTCTGCGCAGGGACGATATAGAGCTTTTGTTTTGAATAGTCAACTGTTGACTTTGATACCTGCATTACTCGACATCCATAGGCCCAGTTTAATGTCCTCGAATGTACAGCAGTTATCGGAAGGGGAGACCATGTCGGTTGTCAAGGACCTGCATAACATCAGCCACATCGAAGTTTCAAGAGCGATTTTAAGGGCAACTGTATCTCTAGCACACGTTGTATTTTACCAAACGTGGGATATCATGAATGCAGATATTGCCTCAGGAGTTGAAACATCAACAACTTGTCTAGACATTCTCCTAAGAGAATTAAAGAAGTTACATCCTCTTTTTCTCGATGCGGTCAAAAACTCAGTCCTTGAAACCCAAAAGAATAAGAGGAAATTGCAATGGGAATTATTCTGTATAGAATGTTCAAATAAGGCTGATACTACAGAAAAACCTGCAATCAAGACCAAGATTAATCATCAAGTTGGCAGGTCTGGTGTAAATTACGTCCAAGAGAATGGCTTGCTGACAATAGCTCAGCTAAGCAGTCCTCAAAAGGCCTCTGGCACACGTAAATCTCCTGCATCGCAGCATGGGTCTGATAAATTTGTCAAGACTCAAGGCATCTTTAGTCATCAATTCTTTTCACACTGGTTACATATTCTAGTTGCGGCAACAGATACTAAAGTATCAAGGACAGCAATTGTCAAAGGTCCGGGCTGGATTCCCGCACTTTTTCTAGCTATCGGGATCAATGTGGAGGTTGGAGAGGAGGGAAAGATTCTAAATTCCAAATTAGATGGTCATCCCAACAATCAGTTACCAGCAATATATCGTTGTCGCCTTTTGCGTCTTTTGCATCCAATACTTGAAACAATGGCGCCATCAAAAACATTAGCTCAAAGTCTTTTTGACCTTACTGGCTCAAGCTGTTCCTCTATCACCCTCAGTCTAGACGAAGACGAAGGAATGGTTTCACGAGAGACGGTATCGCTGCTCCGACGTCTTCATTCTCCTACCCAGACTTCTTGGCGAGCTTGTATCAATAATATTGTGCACCAGAATCTTTCATTAAGCGACTCAACTGAACAAAGATACGGCAGAATCGGTGCACTATGCTTTTTGAATGGTTCCCTCGATTCTATCAAAAAGGGATCTCGCGTTTTATTGAAACCAGCAGCAGCTGTTCCTCTATCGGCAGATCGACAGGCAGCCTCGAGCAGCAAGAGCCATTCGAACTCATCTACGTTGGTGAACTCGTCGCCCCATCACCTGGTAGGAAACGGCACAGAGGGGATTGTTGCCGGCCTTTGTCGTTTCTCGGCTTCTGCTGGGGTTGTAAGCA
This sequence comes from Fragilariopsis cylindrus CCMP1102, assembly GCA_900095095.1. NCBI lineage: Eukaryota > Bacillariophyta > Bacillariophyceae > Bacillariales > Bacillariaceae > Fragilariopsis > Fragilariopsis cylindrus. Next base: position 32,363 of record FMBT01000362.1, read on the forward strand.
GTATTGATACGAAAAATGGTGTCTGTGAGGTGATCCTTTTGAAACGAAGTAGTGCTTTTACTGAATCTCTACCCGAGAAAGATACTCTTACAGTCCGGGCGTTACGAAGTCCAATGTCAGATATTGTTCTTTCACAGGAAGTATCTATCTTCATTGACGAATCGATGTTGGTTGAAAATCTTGTACCTCGTCTTCTCGAAGATTCTTTGTCCATTTTACAGAGGGCACGATCTTTTCCAGATGCTAGCAAAGACTCAACCGGGTTATCGAATCTGCGGTCTCAAATGATTGGTGTTACAATTGCACTCATGTCATTAAGGTCTTCAATAACTCTACTCGCTGACGAGAACATTGCGGCAAGTTTCCTCAAACACGAAAAAGCGCGAACAGTCCTTTCTCAAGCTCTTCGTCTTGCATATCCAGACGATCTGTCTTCGCCAGAAACAGAAAAAGTTGACCTGATGAATGGCGCAAGGGACACATGCCTATCTTCGTTTCCAGTCCACGAAGTCAGACTATTGCATATTCAATCTTTATTTCAAAGTTTGGGTTTCGAGGAAAGTGTTCTCGATGAGACTCCGGAAGTCATTTGGGATACACGTATACAAGAGATCAGAAAACGCATTGAGGCGGAAGCTTCGGATAGTGTCAATAGTGATAATGATGAGAGATATAATACACCACCAGCAGGAGCCGACAGAATTCCCGAGACTCCTCCGGCTTCAAGTGCGATCGGTGGATCTGCAGAAGCCAAGTCTAGTAGAGAAGAATCTTCGGCAAATCGTACGGCATCACAGTCCACAGCTGCCAGTGAGAATAGCGAAGAGGAGGACGAAGAGAGCGAAGCGGCTGCAATCGCTGCAGCTCACTTGCGTGAGGCGGCAATCGCTCAAATGGCAGAACTGGGATTACCTAGATCTTGGTCTGAATTGGCGCTGAGGAGAACAGGCGGGACAAATATTGAGGCTGCTGTCCACTTCTGTTTAGAGCGTGGCGGAGAAATGGAACGACTTTTGGCTGACGAAAGAGAAAGAGAGCGACAATCCTCTGGAGGTTCTAGTCGACGACGTTCAGCTCGTGCCGAAGCCTCGAGCCATCTACTTCGTCAACTAACCGAAATGGGATTCCCTAGTCGATGGTGTGCCGAAGCTCTTACTGCAACTGGTAATAACGTCGACGAAGCACTAACTTGGATACTTACGAATGGCGAGAGACTAAGCGCAGAAGATGAAGGTATGGATGACGTTGAAGATGACGCGGATGAAGAGGAGGAGGACGATGAAGAAGAAGACGATGACGAGGAAGAGGAGGACGATGATGACGATGATGACGAAGATAGCCAAGCAACGAATGATCAACTGTTATCTCCCAGCTTGGACGAAGAAAAGGTAGCAGCATCAAAGAAAAATGAAAATGAGTTCGATTCGTCAGAGAAGGAAGGATGGTCAGGATCTATCGTCCCCTTAAGGTTTATTTCTGGTCGTTCTATTATTGATCAGAAAACTTTGACAATATCTGGGTTACCCTCTGGAGGTTTTTCTTCGGTAGGTTCAAAAGGTGTTATGCTGACAACAGGTAAATGGTACTATGAAGCTATCCTTGAAACTGCTGGTTGTTTGCAGATCGGGTGGGCGATGGTAGTTTTGCCGGGCATTGTCATTCTGACCGCGGTGACGGATGTGGTGATGGACCCAGTTCATGGGCGTTTGATGGGTGGAGGAGATACCGATGGCACTCAATGGCAACAGAGTGGGGCTGTCGCTGGGCCGAGGGTGATGTGATTGGTTGCCTTGTCGACATGGATGAAAATATAGTTCCTTCACATTGAATGGAAAAGCTGAAGAAATCGGTATGGGTGTTGCTTTCTCAGGTCAAGGCTTTCGTCCTTGTGGGGGAGTTTATGCATGTGTCAGCTTTAATCGAAGAGAGAAACTTCGGCTTATACTCGGAGGACCGGAGAGTGTGGCATTTAAGTATCCCCCACCACCTGGATACCGTGGGGTAGGCGAGGCTGTATTAGAATGTGTGAAAGAAAGAGATGAACTTATTTCAAAGGAATCCTCACTCGGTATTGAACAAGAAGGATCTGATAGGAAACGATTCTTATGTGATTTTTCAGATGGAGAGCATGGTCATGAATTGATGGCATGGGCTCATCGATACTATGGTTCCGATGCCTCGGTGCATCTTGGCTCTGGACGTACTAAACAATCGAATACCAATTCAAAGATATCATCTTCTTCGAGCTCACTAGAGAGCACTATTGCGTACTGTCTATCGCGACGAATTGGTGCTGAATTGGCTAAAAGCGACTACGAGTTATTTTCTGGAAAAACTGACGATGAGAATAAGAGCACTCAGATTCAAATTTTACAAGAGATGAAAAAAGGTATTCGCACTGCTGGCTCGTAATGTGTAAACAGGCATTTACTGAAGCTATGGTATTATCTTCGTTAATCACACGAAATTATTGCTCAATATTGTTGTGGCAACAGGTGAAAAATTCGATCCTGAAACCGTTTTGGCTTCAGATGAAAATGCACAAGAAAGTGCACTTCGTTTTTGGAATATGATCGAAGCGTCTACAAGCCTGCGAACTGCGGGTTGGGTCGGCGAGGCCGGAGCTATGGCAATAGCTGCAGAGGCACTAGGATTAGGAATTTCAAGCACTGAAAGTCTACACTCTCGGCTCTCTACTCTGGAAAGATCTGGTTTTGTTTCTATTGCGGATCTTGATGAGGGTGTTTTATTACCAGCCGGAGGTCTTGTTCAAATGCTTAATACTGTTATAGATTGGAATGCAGAAGGAACTACAATTCCATCTACAGGAAGTACACTGGCTGCAAGCGCCGAACCTGCTATTGGTAGTGGTGGTGGTGGAGGCGTCCTAATTTTCCTGTTAAAAGGTTTGCAAGCAGCTGTGATTAAATCTGAAGAGTTCCGACGTGTAGTGATTGCTTGCATTCGGCGTTCAGTGAGACAATTAGCAGTCGTCGAGTATGAAAATGACGATTCGACCTCTCCTGACGAGGAGAACGACAAAGATGATGACAATGATTCGATCAATAAAAGTTCAAACACTGCGAAAGAGAAAAAGACAAAGAGTGAAAAAGATGGTGGACTACACCCCGATGCTCGCTTGGTATCGTTTCTGACGGGACTTCTTTTGAGTAAGCCTGTGGCGAAAAATATTGACAACTTTCATGAGGTACATATCGAACTGTTCGAAGCATGGTCCGTAGGCTTGCTTTCTGCTTCACTACCGTGGCGTATGATTTGCGCCTTATCAACAGCTGGTATATTAAATCAATATCCAAGTGCACTTTCGGTCGTTGTTAAATCATCCCCGACATTATCTCGATACTACGCTCGCCTTCGAAGCACAGTATGTCGAAGAGTATGGGCGGAAAGAGCCGCTGTACCAATTTCTTCGAGATACTGCCAAGCAATGATAGAACTACTTTGTAGCGTAACACGTGCGGTTAACAATGCAGATGATCTACCGTCTTCTTTCATGTCAACTTGGAAAAAAATTGCAGTGGATGCAGCTACACCTCTTCCTTTCCCAAAAATAGAGACGAAGGAACAGTGCAACTGGGAGCTTGACGATGGTTGGATCTCAAGCGATCGTGGTTGGGAAATTTGGACCGGTACGACTGAACGATTTGCCGTTGACTGGAGAACTCCATCGCGATCAGCTGTGCGTACTCTAATGGAAGGTGGAGATGGACCGCCCATGTTACGGGAAGGATGCACCGTCATTCGAGGTCTTGACTGGGAAGTATCGAAGTATGGAAATGATGACGGAAAAGATATATATGAAATTGAAAAAGCAAAACGCGAGGAAGATAAGATGAAATCGAAAGCTTCGCCCGAAACGGTCGAGCAAACTGAAGTTGATGATCAAAAAGACGAACAAAATACGGAGGAGACAAATAACCCCATAGAAGATAGTGGAAGTGGAGAAGAAAGCACAAAACCAACCTCAGTCGTTTCTGGAGAAGATGAGTCAGAAAACAAGACTTCAAAGAAAAAGAAATACCCCAGTCCAAAACTGCCAATTGGAACAGTTGTTTCAATTGAGGAGTTCAACGGCATCCCCGGCATGGCACGACGAGTACGATGGCATCTCACCGGAGCTGAAGGCGTTTATCGATATGGTGGAGATGGTGGCTGCTACGATATTAGTCATGTAGAGGCTAATGACAGAGAAACACGCGTTCGAAAAAGGCATCCATTACCTGAGAGTGAAGGTGAGTCAATTAAAATGTTACGATGATACAATCGACGAACTACTACTGTATAGTTTTTTTTGTTCTAACTCTTTCTTTTGAATTGTATTTGCATTGTCGCTGTCCTCGCTCTTGTCTCTTTCTCCCGACAGAACAATGCGCAGCAAGACATGGGTTTGGAATGGCAAAATGTCAGAGTGTTTTGCTTCGATTACGACGTTCAGAGAAAATAGAAAAGATGCATGACGGAGAAGTCGTAACTCACCGAGAAGGTATTTTGGAGTTGCCTGAGTTTGGATCCGGCATTTACGTTACTTGCACTTTTAAGCCAGACGGATCATTTGTCCTACATGAAAAACATCTTCTTTATGGATCAAAAGATTCCGGGTGGCAAGCACGATTTGGAAAGGCATCTTATGTTCCAGGTACCAGTGTGACACTCAATCCAACAAAAGGCTTCAAAGAAGGATTATCGCAAGCGGACATCGATAGTATATCACCGAATCAGTCATTGTTCGAAGAATTTATTGGTGTCTCTACATACTGTGTGGAAAATCTGAGAAACCGCGAGGATGGAGGTCAGGTTCAAGTTACAAGTGAATTACGTTTCACCCGTGGTCGACGTACAAGCACTGCTCCTGATAAACCTCTAATCGAAGCCCCAATGCCTCCATCAATGCGTTTTGATCAGGATTTCCACGCATCCTCCCTCTCACTATCTTGTGACGGAAGAACACTGTCTTGTGTATCATCGGACGGTAGAGGAACTGCATTTGGAAATATGGGATTCTCAAAAGGGGTCCATTACTGGGAAATCAAGCTTGAGCAGGCTGATATTGGCAGCGTCTTTGTTGGTGTAGCCGAGAAACCAAATGAAAATGGGTCAGGATCGTCCCATGCATACGACAGTCCGCCGCGCCTAAATAGATGGCACGGTTGGGGATTTGTCAATTTCAGAGCTACGTACACAACTGGAGCTGAACGGATATACGGAGCACACTGTCACGCCGGTGATACGATTGGTGTCTTGCTTGATTGCGACTCCGGTCGAATTGGTTTTTTCTTCGACGGTCTCAAATATGGTGAGCATATTCTCAATGATTTAGGCTGTGCCTTTGAAAACTTGTCTCCTTTCGGATTTAACGTTAGCGGATGCGGTAGTGGTGGAGCTGGGCAAGGCGCCCCGAGTGGTACCGAAGGAAGTCGAAGTGGCAGATACCCTTCTCAAGGCTCTGTAAGACCTCGAACTCTTTGGCCTGTTGTAGGTCTTAGAAACCACGGTGATAGGGTAACTTTTTCTTCAAAATGGAGCTCAAGCTACGGGGTTGATAGCGCCTCTACGATTCGAAACATTATTGCAACTGATGAGATCATACAGAGTATTTCAAACTCAAACGCTAACGAAGGAACAGGAGATGCGGTTCTGAAATCGTCGAAGCTGGTAGATTTACCTAAATGGTTCATCAGTGAAGGATTTGCTGAATACAAAAGCTGGAATTCGAATTTGTGGCGTAGAACTTCCACACGTGGAAGCGGACCCTTTCCTCTTACGAGTTTTGGTCTAGATGTCGATCTAGATTCTTCTTTCTTAGCCTGTGCTTCTGCAAGTGCTCTTCTTGGATTGAAACGTGCTCTCTTATCTGGAGATCGTGTGCGCTTAAAGAGAAGTGCTGGTAGAATTCTTGAGCTTGCCGAAGAAGCAATTGTGTTAGGCTCGTATCAAGGTAGACTGTATTACCAGATTGTGTCACAGAAGAGCGAAGGCGGTAGTCTTACAGAAGGAGGTGGACGACCGTGGATGTGGGATGAAAGTGAAGTAGTGGATGGAATTGAACCAATAAACGAACACAAGGGAAAGGATATTGTGTTACCTTTGATGGATAGATTTAGATGTACCTCTTCTGGGGGTCTGAAGGTTGTATACGAAGGTGGCGCAGTTGTTCGATCCGATCTTGAAATATTTGAAGGTTCATTAAATTTAGGATCTATACCGATTGACACAGTAATTCCTAAAGTCGATGTTCTTGAACGACGGGTAAATGCTTGTGGCGTGGTTCGTTACCGTGTTCGATTTGAAGATCTGGAAGGTTGGATCAGTAGTAAAATCCGCGGGGGAGAAGAAGATCCGATTGTAGTACCATCTCATCTACCAAAGGAGAAGGAAGAGACCGAAACCGAAGAGGAAGATGAACAATCTTATCTAACTCCAGGAGAGTGCGCATTAGAATGGTTGAAGAATTTCACCCTGGACACCAAAATTGACGAAGATGATGTATCAAATTGTAATGGTGGGATTGAAAGTATTGACTCCTTCGAAAGCCTGGCCGCTGAAGGTGTGATAGATGGATATTCTGAATTACTTTCGGATTCCTTCCTCGCCCGTACAGTTGGTACAATCTGTGACTTTTCTGAAGGTGGAAATCCATTAGACGCCCCATTCGATCAGGTTGCATCCGCCTTAAAGTATGCAATTGCCTCATGCGAAGGTACGACAATAATATGCGATACTTCGACGACGAGCTCATTGCAGGCAAATCAGGCTGCCGCTTCCGCCTTTGAATCTTTGGGAGTCAACAAACTCCCACCTTTGAGTGCAATCATGGCGCGCATCGCTCTACTCAGGGCCTTCAATCGACGTGCACGAATTGCTCTTCCATGGTTATCTGTCCGTCCGTGTCAAGAAGGTTCAGCTATATTAGGTGGAATATATGGTCATGGTGCGTCAATTGACCGTGCAGGACGCAATTCCAACAAGGATTTACTGTCTCAATGGGTTCAAGTACCTTCAATTTCAAAATCTATCCGGAGTATCCGTGGTTTGTTATTTACAAGCGTGAAACAAGATCTCTTGCGAAGTATCACAGAGGCTACAACAACTCCTACCCCACTCTCGCATGACGAATACGAGCTCCCTCGAGAAATTAGGACTGTTCGAATTAATCGCCTGAGAGCTCGTCGCGTAATGTCAGGAGACGACGTTGGAGCAAAGCGAAAATACAGTGTTTTTGCGCAACTTCAAGAAGAGACAAAAGCTTGGGGCGGAGCTGGTTTTAGAAGAGGGTTCGTCGCGAAAGGTCATGGTGGACAGAAAAGAGCATTCAAGATGAAATTAATAGGGGAAGGCGTTAATGATTATTCTGGGCCATACCGAGAAGCTTTTACTGATGCTTTAGGTGAGATTCTTCAAGTCGTCGGAGGCGGGAATGGTAGTTTGGGCGTACTTGACCCAACCCCGAATAATATATCTGGTATTGGAGAAAACAGAGACTTGTACATGTTCTCTCTGAATGGATCAAATTTATCAAGCATTTCCGATGTTAACAAATCATTGACATCTACAGAAAGATCAATTCGATCTACATTCTCTACTTTGATAAATGCCGGCGATGAATCGTCCCGAGAGGTAGAAGAAGCGCTTGTTTTCTTGGGGAGATTGACAGGAACAGCGTTTCGCCATGGGATTCCGTTGGATCTGCCACTTCCAATGAACTCAGTTTGGAAAGCAATGGTTGAGGAAGAAAGCAACAACGAGGGTTGCAAGAATTGGATTCCCTTGCACACCAACAGCATGCTAAAGATGACGAAAAATCAACTATGTTGTTGATGTGGCAGCAAAGAATGCTGAATTCGTTTATTGACGGTCTCTCTAGTGTCTTACCGGTGGAAATATTTTCCATTCTGACCGGTGAAGAATTGCGAGACTTTTTCTGCGGAAATCCTGAGATTGATGTTGATATGCTACGAAGAGTTGTTGAATACGAGGGATACGACGAATCAGATGCAGTTATCGAATATTTTTGGGAAGTTCTACGAGAGTTGACAAATGAAGAAAGGAAGCGCTTTCTACAATTTGTATGGGCTCGTAATCGTCTTCCGATGAAGGAATCGGACTTTGATGCACCGTTTAAAATTCAAAAGGATAACGGAAGTGACGGAGAACAGGCACTACCTAGGCGAGCACGTGTTTTTTCTCCTTAACTCTTCCAGCATACAAAAGCAAGAAGCACCTAAAAGAAAAATTGCTTTTTGCTATCAATAATGTTACTACAATGGAAACCGATTTCCAGACAAATAGTGCCGAAATTGCTGAAGGATACAGAGCTTTTGATGCATGATAATTACAAGTAAAATGGAATTTATTTACATACACATAATAGAGAAATAACAAATACTATATAAATCAAACATGTATTATAAACAAAGTGAAGTTAGTGCAAACTATTTTGTCATTCTAGCACGAATGTTATATATATATATATATATGTATGAATTCGGTATTGAGTATATTCTATCCGGCGATAGTAGCAAAAAACTGATCATCAGTCTTATAAGGGATAGAAGGAATCGACCATCCATCAGGGATCACATCAGGATCTATCTTAACCGTAAATATTCCGGATTCACCCTTCTGTCTGATTGGTTTTTTCAGATATGCCACCCGCTTAATTTCAGTTACTATCCGTCCAGAATCACATCCATATGCAACAACACCTCGTTCAAAAGCAGGTTGACTTCGTTCCGATTCAGTAGTTTCATACGTTTTGCCTATTTCAAGAATTGCAACAATATCCCCCTTTCCAAAACCTTTTTGTAAGGTTTTCAATTCACTAATTTCATTATCGCTTATCCCTGGCGATGACGATTTCATTATTTCTAAATGTTTATTCCCATCGGGATACGTTCGTTGGCCGACATGAAGAAGTAGTTGTGTGCCTTCAGAATGTGCTGCAAACATTGTCCCATTTCTTGATTCTAATGATTTGTACCCATTAGCTAATAATGCTGCAAATGGGTTATTCATAGAAAAACATCGAAATTGAACTTTTGTTGAATCGTTATTAATATTCTTATTTGAAAGGAGGTCGACGTTGACTGCCATTTCTTTGTTATTGGTTTGAAGATCCTTTCTCAACTGGAATGTAACTTCGTCACCTTCTTCTATTCCGTTTTGTGACTCCGATATTAGACTACTAAAATGAAAAAATACATCCTTAGAATTGTTCTTTCCGTAATCAGTCCTGTACTTGATGAATCCATATTTCTTTTCTCGCTTAATTAACTTCACAACACCCTCCTGCGTCTCGGAGTCGTTAGATGCTGATAATTTCGTCTTTTCGTATCTTGTCATTTCAGACCTTTGTGCATCAATAGTGGTCGTCATTTGTCCATCCCATTCCACAATAGTATTGGGTGACTTATCCCATTTATTTTGGAAAAGGTTCAATGCATTTTCGAAGATCTCTTTAGTTCTTAATCCATCAGGACAATGTACACAAAATACACCCATCGCTGCTACCGGGACACAGTTTCCATATTTGCCATCACGTGCATCATCGAAGAACATCATTTCATGAAATGGCACATTCGTTGCTCGTTGGATTCTTGTAAAGTGATTTGTTTTAATACCTGGAAAAATTTCAATAACATCAAATCGTTCTCGTAGTTTAAATTCATCAATTAGTAATTCTGCCCAATCCACCGATTTCGTTCGAGATGCAATAGCTAAGATTGGTTTTGTGGAACCATCTGAGGAAAGATTTGGAATTATATTATCTAAGATCTCCTTTGCACCATCAAATAGTTTAACATCTTTCCCTGCCACTGGAATTGTATTGGCACGTTCAAGACGTCGTAATTGATATAGTTCAGGTGTCCATAACGTATTGTCTAAATCAAAAACGATCACCCGAGGAGGTACTGCAAATATTCCGCTGTTCTTATTTTATTATTATTATTATTGCCGCGTATGCTGTTACGGTTAGTAGACGAAGAAGAACTTTGAAAGCATGCTGTTTGATGAACAACCACGCCCAGAAGAAGTCCTACTACGATCAGAGCATATATTTTTCTCACCAAAACATTCAACATCGTCGTTTTTTGTTCTCTCTTATTACTCTAAATAGTACGTTCTGTCGTAGATTGCAGATTGCAGATTGCAATAATTTTTTTTAAATTGGTTGAAATTCTTAAAAAATTAAAGGCCGACAATCAATCAAACGTACTTTGCCGCGTCAGCAATCGGGACTCAAAACATCAAAATCGCTCAGTCACGTTATCTCGGGACGACCCTGCCGTATAAATTCAGAAAAATTCTCTCACCACAATAACCGAAATTCGCCGATCACTTTTAAACTATCTATCATAACTTTCATAAAACAAGTTACCATTACAATCAATTTAAAATTGGAGCACTTGACTTATACTGTATAAGTAATCAATCAAGAAGAAAAAGATGATGACAATAGCAACAGTAACACGTAAGTCAGGATCCAAAATTGTAGCAGATATGTTGGGTGTGGTTCCGAAACGATGGGCGACGTCTGCTGCCGACGCTAGTAGTAACAGTAGTATAAAAACAAGTATAGCCGGGAGATCTAGATTTTATAAACAAGTCGGAATCAAATCATTAAACGTACCATGGGATGCTACATCGACCACTGATGGCAACGACAACGTCAAATCACCCATATCTGCTGGTGTTGATGGTACTCAATCCGCAACGGGAGTTCATCATATACCATTGGATAATGATACTAATCGCTCATAAAAATGCTCAAACCACGTTGTCCTGGAGTAGAGTATAACGACGACAATAATAAAGATGACAATAACAATGACAATGACAGTGACAACTGCTGGTATGGAGTTACACTTGATGGACGAAAACTTTCTACTCCAATGGGACAAACGCTCGTTGTACCATCAGAAACATTAGCGATGATGATTGCTGCTGAATGGGATAGTCAATTGAAACAAATCCAACCAACTAATATGCCATTAATGACTTTAGCCTGTACGACACTGGATCAAGCTGCATTACATCCAAAACATTATCGTGACGAAGCAATAAATTTCCTACGAACAGACACGACCTGTTTTTTGGCTGATCCAACAGAAGATCGATTATTACATCGTCGTCAAAAACAGGCATGGCAGGGCCTGCATGATTTTTGTTGTGATCGGTTAGGTGGATCGAGTCCAACCACCGCGTTGGGTATAGAGGGGATACTGATGACACGAAAACGTGGATCTGAAAAACCACAAACAGGATTACCTCATCCCGAAATCTTAACGGAATTGGCAACTAAATGGATTTATTCGTTAGATGCATGGCAGTTAGTTGCTCTTAATTCAATTGCTAATCAAGCAAAATCATTTCTGATTGCCTTTGCTATATTGGAAAGTAACGGAATAAATATTAGTAATAATGAATCATCGGGCGTGGTGGCTTGTCCCTTTCCTGATATTACTAAGGTCTCGGAGGCATGTCGTGTGGAAGAAGAATTCCAGATTAGCTGTTGGGGACTTGTAGAAGGTGGGCACGACTATGATCGACTTAACTGTAATATTCAATTACAATCAGCTAATTTATTTTCGAAAACGATTCTCTTAGAGAATGAGTATTGAATGTTATGATTGATCGATTGGAGCGAGTATTTGACTGATAAAAAAAGACAATTGTACTTTATATTAATGACGGCATATATTCTCGAATAAAAACCAATGAATAATGAGATACAATTTATTTTTCAAATTTTTAGTCAAATAGTAATGGTAATAATAATAATAATCTTCAGCATTAAGTAAATATTAGGCTAACAAAAACAAAACAAAGATCAAAACCTTTAGTCCGAACTTAAAATCGAAAGACTTTGTTGTAACTGTAGTGTATACCGATTCAACGCAGCAACAATATCTTCATCTTGTGTCTGTCGTTCATCTGCTTCAATTGCCAGTTCTTCTTTCAATGATGTTAATTCAGTCTCAATACGTTGTTCATATTTTTTTTGTTCCAATGCTAACCGTGCCTCGTTACGGACGATTTGATCTTCTAATCCTTCCAGCCGTTGAATTCTATCGGTACGTTCCGACGTCCATCTATCGTCAAATTCCTTTGAATGTTCCTCTACTTGTTGTAGTAATATACCTTCTCGTTTTAATCTAGCCTTACGTTCCATATCTTGATCATCACGGATTTGTTCTATTGACTTACCAAGATCGGATGCCTTACTATGAACTAAATCAGTTTGATGTTTGGATTCATTGGTCCAATTCTGTTCTAATGTCCGTACACGTTCCTCTAATGTACCTAACCTCTGTTGCAATTTTTCATTTTCTTGACTTAATTGTCCCCGAACTCTTTCTTCCATTTCATGGACTTGTGTCCTTGATAGTTCATCAAGAGATGTCGTTGCGTCCACCCGACGTTTCGTTTCTGCTGCAAGTGCATCCTCTAATCGGCTCATTTGTACCTTAATATGAGCGATGTGATAGTCTTCCCGTTCTTTGCGAACCTGTGTGTGCGTGTGTGTTTGTACGTACAGTAAGTAGTACAATGTAGTATTACAAGGTACGATCAAAAAAGACAGACATTAACTTCGATAAGAGATGAAAATAATGATATTGCAAGTACAACAAAAACACATATCAAAAAATCATCACGCTCGTCGCCATTGTTTTAGTCCAATCGCTTATCAAAATATTTCTTTCTCTTTTAATCGTTTTCATAGTATACCGGTACAGTAGTATATGTAGAGAAGTTACATGCATCATTTTATTGTGTGAAAAAAAAAGAAAACTTACTCGATTACGTTTCCTCACGGTTTCTTCGAAATTATCTTCTCCATCGTACAGTTCTAATGGTGTACCAACTTGAGACAACGGAGTGCAACTTGCGACATCGGAGTATTAGTATAAGGGGACGAGATAGTAGATAAGATATTTCTTGCTGGGGCGGCGTTGTTCTTGTTTTTTGTTATTGCCATTGACATGTCATGATTATTTACATCATTTATAGCAGATGATGTACTGGAAGGATAATGATGTGGTGTTGGTTCAGGTGGTATTTGATGAAACGCTGGGGTTGTCCTCGTAGACTCATCAGGAGAGACAATTCCATTGCCGTCATCATCATCATCATCATCATCATCATCGGAATTCAAAACGATGGGGGGATCGTCCTTCATTCTTCTCCTCTTCTTTCTCATCAAGTGACCCCAATATGTCTTCGTCATCGACATCGTAGCTATCATCCTCGGCCACCCAGCGTCATCCTCTGACGTCCAGGGCAATTGTGTAGCAGTAGTAGTAGCCGCTGTTGGTGAGCTTTGGGGGAAGAAGGCATGATGTTTTGCAACCCTTTCTTTTTCGTGTGAGAGCTACGGTGCAATTGTGGGAAGGGAGTAATTGACTTCTTAATTTTGATTATTGCAATGCCATTGTCGTGCACCAGAATATTATTACAAAAAAAAACAGAAAAACGATCTGAAATCGGCTCACGTTGAACGTTAGCTGAAGCACACTTTTCAAAATACTTACTTCGTTCGTATTTTAAAAATTCAGTCCCGTGTTAAGTGATTCCACAGCCACGACGAGTTACCGCACGAATGAATGAATCATCAGAAAAATTGCTTTGAATTTTCGAATTTGTGGTCTATGAGAAAGCTAGAAACAAGTTACTGTACTTCATTAATCGTACAACTTACAACGTTTCATTGAATCTTGCTCCTCTGAGAAAAGAAGAATAAAGTTTACTTCGCTTTCACAATTGAATATATATGAAGAACCATCAATTTCCTTGAGGAAGTGATAATATAATCACTCTTTTAAGTTCCAATCAAATATCTACTGAAAAAAACATACCAAAACGACACGAATAACTAGAAAACGCCATGACGACGATTCGACCAATATTGAAGATTCCGTCTAGGATTTCTACTAGAATAAATTGTTGTCAATTCACTACGAAACGACTTTCATCCTCCAGAGCTGTACTCCAGAACAACCACCACCCTAAAACGACGATAGCGAAGAAGATTTATTTACAAGATTCGTCGTCATCATCAGCAAGAAGTCCACTACCAGCCGCACGATTAATTCGTGCATTCTCCACTGAAACAGGACGAGGTTCTTGGTGGAAGGCCAGAGGGAACCTATCTCGAAAAGACAAAAACCCAAACACGAGCATCATCGCATCCACTTTATACTATGATCCCTATCGATCCTCTTATCGTATGATATCGTCTACAACTTTATCATCAGAAGAAAAACTCCATGTAGGAAAGAATGACGAGGATGATGCCCAAACAGACTCCTCTGGCAGCAGCAGCAGCAGCAATACCAGCAATAACAAGTTCCATGACATTCCTGACATTGATGATGAAAAGGATAACAACAATAACCATATTGTAACAGTTAAATCATCACAAACGAAGCTTACAGAAAGAAAACCAAACAAACAATCATTCCGATCAATGTTACGACAATATGGTCCTATATTTATTGGTACATACGGTGTAGTATATGTCTCTACCGTATTTGGTTTATTTATGGGTATCCAATCTGGTATATTAGATGCTACATCCATTATGGATTATTTATCAGGTACGGCCTCATCCACTGCTGATGCTGGTGGTGGTGCTGGTGGTGGTGGTGTTGATGTCGATCCTGATAATACAATACAATCTGCGGCTAGTACTATGACTTATATGGTGGAATTTTTAGAATACTATTCCTGGACGAAACCACTGGCACCAATAGTGCAAGAAAATCCATGGACCGCAAATTTTGGTATTGCTTGGATTATGACGAAATTTACTGAACCAATCAGACTCGGACTTGCTGTTGCGGTAACACCGTCCATAGCAAAAAAAATAGGATACGGTCGAACCGCACAGAAGAATAGTCCACCATCATCACAATCACAATCACAATCACCCGACGACGCTGATAACGACCAATCGACATCTTCTTCTTCGTCTACTGAAAAAAAGTAAACGATATTGTATCATCATTAACAAAAACAACAAAATCATCATCGTCATAAAAGGATTTATATAAATTATCGAAATATGAAAAGAGTACAAACTAGTTACATATTATTTTTGGTCCGAAAGGAATCTACACACACACACACACACGCACTCAACATTTGATTTCAATTTTATAGATACTGCTAATACATATATATATATATATATATATATATATTGAACACTACTATGATTTTAGAATCGAATTTAGTTAAAGTTACAATCAAGTATACTACGTTTATAACTATTGTGCATGCTTGCTAAAAGAAGCAATATTTTTCTTGTCTAAAGAATAGATCTTCAACCAACCACTTACGAACATTGCGATTGTCCCACCCAAGCGCATAATAAGTAGAAACTTTCATTTCCTTTCGTTTTATCTAAGAATTGTTGTCATTTCTACGTCAACGATTTTCTCTTCCTTTTTCGTACCTTTTGACATCTTTCGAGAAATTCGTTCCCAATTAGAGCTCATTAAGAAGAGTGTATTGAAAAAACCTGATATGCTATATCCAATGACAAGACTGGCCACTAATCCCTCCAAATTCAATTTAGACCGAAGGTAGATAGAAAAGCAAATGGTAGTGAAATAAACACGCTTCCGACGATGGTTACAGCAGTGGCTAAGTGGGAACGACCTTGCGCACATAATATCGACCAGCTAGTATTCCCAACTGATAAGATTATAACACCAAGGCATACCAGCGGCAGTAGTTCGGTTAACATTAATTGCAAAGTCTCATCTTTCGTCAACCATTTCGGGATCAATGAGCGCATCGAGAGAAGAATCACTGCCATGATCCAAGATAAAATCACCCCAATACACAAAGACTTTTCGGCAGAGTATTTTGCAAGCTTAGGCTGGCCTGATCCTAGAATCATCGCAACACGAACTTCGGAGCATCTGTTGCGGAACCTGCAATACCTTCAGCAAGTTCCCAAATTTCTCCCAATAGACCCCATACCGCCATTTCTGCTGGTCCTATTATGGCAGCAAAAATGAAAAGTACCTCCCACTCGCCATATTCAATAACATAGCCAATAGATAAAGGAAGTGCCTGACTTAAAAATGCTTTAAGATTATCCCAGCTCATAGACAATGGATTGCTTCCAACTAGTCCAGACCAAAAACCTTCAAGCCATCCCTTCCAGATCACAATAATAATGTTATTAAGGAGAAGCATACCATCATTAGATACTCACCACACCAAGCATCCACAATTGAGCTCCATCGTGTATATTTACAAAAATAAGCACCCCAATGAACGACAAAGCCGATTGCAAGCTGTTTAGAATAGCTGAATAATTTTCACGGTCAGTTACATCTAGTAACTGCAGGATGGCATAATGATAGACTGAGATGGCTTGATATAACATAGCGTAATTAGCATACAGTCGCGCCGATTCAGCTATTTCCTCGTCAAACCCTAGTCGTAGTACGATCTCATCGAAACGATTCCAGAACAATATCATCAACGGTATACAATAAATCTGGTGAATCCACACGCTCAGCTGCACATACTGACCAGCCAATTTCAAATTCTCAGCTCCAATCGCTTGACAGCATGTGACATGCAGAGCTTGCATTATTCCATACAAAAATATCGTTGCCAACTCGATTATGTATTTTACCACAAAGTATGCAGAAAGATCACTGGTACCAAGTAATCTACCAATGACACCTACCTCCAGAAGAGAGAATATTGACGAGACGACTGTAAGACTGGTATAGGGAGCAGCCAACTTCAAGATTTTTTTCATCTCATCGTCAAAGCTAAGCAATTTAAGTATCTTTCGAAAGAATCCAGAAGACAGAAATAACACGCCCATGGTCTCTTACGAAATAGACCCAATGTTATCTCGTGTTTAGAAAGGACCGGATCTATCGGGCATTGCGTTGACCTTTCCCGGTACCCGAATTATAATAATATATGGTCTGTGTTTGTTGATCGTAGCGTTTTTCCCAACCGTCCAGTAATGAGGTATCAGTGTCATCATATTGCAGGAAAGTTTCCTCTAATACTTCGGACAAAGAGAAGTCATAAATATTCAAGTCTTCAAGAGTTACATCCGTCATTACACTCGAGGTAGTGGAACTATCATCACTTTCATCGTCAATTTGGGCTGGTACACGACCTCCTTGCTTTAGACCATGACCTTTGATGATTTTGGTGGTGTACTACTTGTTGGAATGACGTCCACAAACAAATAGGTTTCTTAGATTTTGAGATAGATTTCGATTCTTTAGTTCTTGAATCTCCATCAGCGTAAATCTTGCACAAAAGTTTTTTAATTGCGACTTGTCTCTTAGTCTTGCCACGACGCAGTTTTCTTTTTTCACGATGATGTTGTCGTCGTTCCGGTTGAGAAGAAGAAAGTATAGACCGATAGGCCCGTTTGACAAGACCAGGGTAGACCGAACGCTTCGACTTCTTTCGTATTTGTTCGGAATCTTTGATTGTAATCTCATAGCAATCTTCACATTTTGCGGCGCTGTCAACCGACATGGCACCATCACAGGTACATGTCGAGGGAATATGAGCACAAAGATAATACGGAAAATCTTTATAGAAACTTCTCTGGCGTGATGACATTTCTTCTTTCTCCTCGAGCATGTGTTCATATTCGACCACGGACGATATACGATCTAATGGTTGTGGCTGCAAAAGGGACGGATCTGTAGTAGATAGTGTTTGTTGTTCTTGTGCAAGTAGTGATTCCTGTTTTTCACGATTCCTCCATCGTTTCGATGCAGAATGGAGGAGATTCTCTGGAGCAAGGCGTCTAAGAGGGGACTTTATCGATGTCTCTGAGTGTTTTAAGTTATTCTTTTCGGTCACGGTGCCACCATTCTGCTGGGAACCCAATAAGTGGCTGCTTTTCGGGTTTAAAGTTTTTGAACGCTGAAGGGGACTCAGCGTACTTTCGAAGTTGCGAACTTTGATATCTCCAGTTGAAGACTGAACCAAAGCATATAAAACTTTTCCTGCGCTTTCTGTTTTGATGTCTTTCGGCTTCTGCCCAAGACGAATCACGCTACTTTCTGAATGGTTCTTCGGGGTAACGACTTTCTTTGATGTGGAATCTTTCCTAGTCTTCGCAACAGTTCTGCTGCTATCACGTGCTGTCTCTTCTTTTTCTGTTGGCTGGTCGTTCACAGGGCTGGGCTTCCATGTAAGCTGTACAGCACTAGAGGACTTGCCCTTCCCGTATTTCACAAACGTAGAAGATTTCTCTAGGGGTAAGAGTTTCCTATCAACATCCGTTTCTTGCTGGTCAACTGTTAGCAAGTAACGTGTCAACGGATCAGATTTATCATCTAAATTTGGCCGACAAAGCGCCAATACTTTCTCGTTGCTTTTAAGGTCAATACTCGTTGAAGATCGCAGTAACTTCTCTCCTGCTAAATCGAGTGGTTGTACGGCCAAATCAGAATCTAATACCATTTCGATTGTCGTACAAGATTTCACTAGGGGTGACTCGTCATATTGTTCTGCATTATCTGTTCCTTTGGTTGTATTCATGATAAAACCTGCATCTAAGACCTTCTTCTTCGTTGATCTTCGTCTTTGGAGCTGAATGAGTGCCACGCCGAACGGTAATAGGAAGACCAACAAGAGACAAAAGATTACGCATGCTACGAAAGCCCAGGGGGATGGATCGATGGTATGCGGAACATAATCCGAAAATCCTGTCTCATCGTCGAAATTTCTTTCTTCACCACTGCCACTGCCATTGTCTAAGGGACTATCATCGTATAAATAATAGTTATCAGATTTCATTTTTCTTCTCTAATAGAATCTTTCAGTCAGATCTCGCGCCATCAAAGATATGAGTTAATAATGAGACTGGCATTTTTTAGTGGTAACAAAGAGTACTAACGGATATTGTAATGATGATGTTGCAATGTTCTGCAGAACATTTTACTACGAATTCCTTCCCCTATCGTATCAAAAATTTGATTGTACCCTTTACTATTCGACAAATTTTGCAAGTGTGTATCTGTATCCGTTGTGTGCTGTCTGTATCAACTTTGAAGTACGAGTACACGTGCTATAGTGACATTATCGGCGAACCATGGATTTTATGCGCGTTGATTGGCTATTTGAGAAAGAACAAATCCAGTCACATGAACGAAAAAATTATACGATCACAAGTAGTACAAGAAGCATTTCACATTTTACCCAACAGCAAGAGAGTCCAAGAAGGTGAAGTGAGGCGCAATCAAACAGCAACAGTTCCAAAGGATACTTCAAGGGTACTGTAAAAGCAAATTCTGTTTCAGCTGCAGATGCCATGACATTTTAAACTGTCTTTGTCAGTACATTACAAGGTAAGGCAAGGATGGGTCTACACTGAATAATATTTGATCTTTGTTGCAATTGCCTGGAAGGAAGAGATACCTTCCTACTCTCTACTACATTGCAAGATATATCACTTGTCCACCTCTGTTCTTCTACCAGGTTTTTCTGATTCTCCATAGATAATTTGTCAATCATCATTGTCAATTTTAGATCCAAAAACATATTCCAAGATCGGGGGAGATGGGAAATATTTTATTCTCGCTCCATTTTTTGCCAATGGATGATGTATGTGGATGACAGACACTGTGATTGATGTCAATTTCGAAATACATCTTTGTTCTTCGAAATACATCTTTGTTTTATTATTTGTTCATAAAATTCGAAAGATATCAACAATCAACAACAACAACAGCAGCAATAGCAACAACAAAACAACAACAATGGTGCCTTTGACTCGGGTTGCCGTAATAACCGGAGCGAACAAGGGCATAGGTTACTTCATTGCACTGCAGCTAGCTGTTTCAGGACTCTTCACCGATGTTATAATTGGTTGTCGAGATTCTAGTCGAGGAGCGATTGCTTCGGAGGAAATTCAACAAAAAATTAGTATAGGTAGTAGCAGCTCGACAAAGATGCATTCCTTACCATTGATAATTGGGAACGTTCAAAGTCATACGGACTTTTGCGAACGGCTCGAACAAGAATTTGGATCTGCCTCTGTTTTGGTAAACAATGCTGGTTTTGCGTACAAAGGTTCTGATCCAACTCCTTTTAATGAACAAACCAAAAAGACCTTCGAAACCAATTATTATGGCCTAGTAGATTTCACAGAGAAGATGATACCACTATTGAAAAAAGGAAAAGATCCTCGTATTGTGAATGTTGCTTCGATGGCGGGCAAACTTAAACAATTATCCAGCGAATTGCAAACAAAATATACTGACGAACAATTGACGATTGAACAACTGAATAGTTTAATGAAATCATTTGAAAAAGATGTACACGATGGTGTTCATCGTCAGAATGGATGGTCAAGTTCTAACTATGGTAGGTTATATTTTGCAAACCCTAAACATCCTGTGTCTAGTTCGAAATCTAGTCCATTACAATACTTACACTATTGAATACTTAATAATTGTTACTTCTTCTTTTTACTATTATATAAATATTGATCTATGTTGATGGATATTATCCCAATCAAAGGTATGTCGAAGCTTGGAGTTATCGCAGCCACGAAGGTATTTGCTCGTGAAGAACCTAGCATTAGTGTCAATAGTTGTTGTCCAGGATATTGTGATACTGACATGACAAGTAATATGGGCCGACGATCTCCGGATGATGGTGCAAAAAATGCAGTAATTCCAGCTACAATGAAAAATCCTCCAACGGGAGAACACTTCGCTGACTTCGATGTGTCAACGTGGTAGTAATAGCACAAAAATAAAGATAGAAATTGAAAGAAGACACAAGCAACCACTCCTTTTAAAAAGTAGCGATTCATACATTATTGTATCTTAGAAATAATGTGCAGACGAAGTACTGCTACTATTCAATACACGCAGCGTCGCCGATACAATTGCTGATTTGAATTATATTATATTACATTATTTTATATTATATTATATTGAATTTTATTAAACTAATTTAAATAAGCTGATCAATCAGAATTGTACTGGTATTTTGTCGAATTGCTTACCATATTGATCTTTCCACCGTTTCGGGCCATACCATTAAATGATCGTTTCCTTTTTGTTTTTTCATGTTGAAACTTTTTTCCCCGTACCATTAATAACTTTTCACTCGACTTGGCACCAAATCCATCATTACCAAAAACATTTCCATATGAATTGTCAGCCATTGCACCACCATCTTTTTCGGCCTTTTCACCCCAAAAACCATCATCGACACGTTGAAATGGTTTTCCAGTTGACAATGCCTGTGCACCATCCGATCCTGCTTCAGTTTTTACGTCTGATTTTTTAATCTTTTTTGGCGTCCAAGCCGCTGCAGCCTTTGATGCTTCTATCGCCTTTACAGCCGCCGCCTTTCGCTTAGCCTTTCGCATAGCCTCCATGTCTACTTCGTCTTCACTTGAAGAACTACTGCTAGAGGAAGAATCGGAATCGGAAGAATCACTGTCATCGTCACTGGACACAGTAGAAACACTGGATACATCGACATCACTAACATCACTATCGCTATCACTATTGTCATCGTCCTCTACTGGTGAGACAATAGCGTCAGGTGCAGCTTTCTTGGGGGTGTTCATCCTAGTCTTCTTTTTTGGTGGCTCGTCATCGTCATCGTCGGTGTCGTCGTCTTCATCATCTGATGACTCACTGTCAGCATCACTACCACTATCTGCGTTTGTTTTCGTAACTTTTTTTGTCGGTTTCGATTTTTTAACCTCGGTATCAGAGTCGTCGTCGGATTCACTAGAACTCGATGAGGAAGAAGAAGATTTGCTACTGGTACTTTTGTCGTCATCGTCGTCCTTCGCACCAGCCTTTTGCAAAACCAACACTTGTTCCGACGATGATGTTGGCGAAGGTAAGCTTTTTAAGGAAAATCTTTTAAGTATCTCTTTTTCTAAAGCTTTAGAGGTTTTCGAAAATTCTAATTCTTTCAATTTTTCGAGAATGGCCATGGCCATTTCCTTTGAAGTTTCATCATTGTTGGGTGCCATTTTGATATGCACGGTATGTAACCTTTTCTTCAAGCAAAGATGGGAATGATTACAGGATGCTTTTTTTAGAAAAATATGAATTGTGATGATACATAATGTATGTTGCTCAAGAAAGCACGGTCGCGCTAAAAAAGCGTAGATACTGGACTGGTAGCACGATTTTTAGAAAAACATGAAAAATCAGAAACATCAGTGGTTAAGGCATTGGACCCTAACCTTAAGTTAGATTACTAAATACGGTTGACGGACGTTTTTTTTAAATTCTCAAAATAGATCTATCGAAAATCGAAGCCATCGATCGACATACGAGGCTAGTACGTACCTCATCAGCCACCTGAACACAAAATCATTAAATGCATTAGACCAACGATGAGACTTGTTTGTTGCTTTACCATAGTTGAAACCATCATTTTACTTTCCAGCTTATCATCGTTAATCCAAGCTAGTAGCCGTCGCTGTACAACCGCTTCAGCTTTTCTACACCGTAACTACGACTACAATTACACTCCTGTAGCATTCTCCTCAAAACAACACCATCGCGCTAGTAGAAATACTTGCTCCTCGTCTATTATTGGCAGTACAAAACAGTAAATTATTCAGTAGTAAAGTAGTTGCCATGGTAGATACACCCCCCGCTCCTCGTCGCGATGAAGATAAAGTCTTCTACGCTGGTGTTGCACCACCAGGATGGGATCCCGAGATGCCAAGACAATCCAATGAATCAGAAGAAAAAATGATGGATCCACCACTTGCTGTACCAGATCCTTATGGTTGGTTAAGAGACGACAAAAGAGAAAGTAAGGAGGTCCTTGAACACCTTCAAGCTGAGAATGATTATTCTACAGATGTAACGAAACATTTAAAAGGATTACAGGATGAACTATACGAAGAATTTTTATCTAGTATTCAAGAAACAGATTATACGACACCGCGTCCTCGTGGTGAGTATTGGTATTATACACGTACATTTCAGGGATCATCGTATAGTCAATACTGTCGTGCACCAAAGACATCTGAACAGTACGAAACGATTACTTGGGATGGTACCAAGGAATCACATATTTTACCAGGTGAAGTAGCTTACTTGGATGTTAATGAATTAGGAAAAGATAAATCCTACTGTTCGCTTGGTTCTATTAAACCTAGTCCATCTCAAAATCTTCTTGCATATAGTGTGGATTATAGTGGAGATGAAAAGTATGAAATGTATGTTCGTAATTTAGAAACTGGAGTAGATGTACCACTCAAGGTTATTGGCGAAGGAGATAATAAAGATGGCGAAGTCCTTGAAACCAGTGGTGGACTTTTATGGGGGAAGGATGATTCAATCTTGTATTATATGACGATGGATGAACAGCATCGACCGTACCGATTGTACCAACGAAATGATTGGAGCAGTGCCACCGCAACTGATACGCTTTTGAAGGAAGAACTCGATGATATGTTTTGGGCTGGTGCTGGCAAAACTCTGGATGGTAAATATATATTATTCGAAACTGCTTCTTCGGAAACTTCAGAAATTTGGTTCCTTTCCACAGATGAAGAGAAATCGACAACAGAGATGAAATGTATCGCCCCTCGACGCAACAAGGTACTTTACGAAGTAGAACACGGTCATGACAATTGGTGGATCTGGACAAATGTGAACGAATCCCCTAATATGAAATTGATGAAGGCTCCCGCAACTGAAAATTGCGCTGATGAATGGAAATTGGTTGAGGATGCCAATGGAAAAATTATTTTTGATGGAAGTCTATCTAAGTCGCTTGATTCAGTAACTGTTTTAGAATCACATGCGATAATTGAGGGACGCGAATCGGGTATCCCTCGTGTTTGGGTTTACTCGTATCAAACAAAATCCATGAAGCGACTAGAATTTGAAGAGGCGGCTCATGATGTCGGTCTTGGAGCGCATTACGAGTTTGATACCAAAAGTATTGCAATCTACTACGATTCACTTTTAACGCCACCGCAAACAATGGAAATTTCCTTGGATGGCGATGATGATCGAAGAATTTTGAAATCAAAAGATGTACCTGGTTATGATAAAGAATCGTATGGATGTGATCGATTAGAAGTCCTTTCTAGAGACGGAACAACAAAAATCCCTATCAGCATTGTTTACACTAATGATGCCATGGATAAGGTGAAGAACGGCGAACGAGTTCCTGTTCATCTTTACGGATACGGCTCGTACGGGTGTTGCTGTGAGGCCGACTTTGATTCGACTCGTCTTCCTTTGCTAAAACGAGGAATGATCTATGTAATCGCTCATGTTAGAGGTGGTGGCGAAATGGGGAGACAATGGTACGAAGAGCCAAATGGGGCTAAATTCTGTTGTAAGAAGAACACCTTCAACGACTTCGTGGATGTTGCTAAGTTTTTGACATCGGAATGGACCACACCGGATCTACTATCATGTGAAGGGCGTAGTGCCGGGGGAATGTTAGTTGGGTCTTCAATCAATCAAGCTCCGGAACTATTTAAAGTAGCTATTTTAGGCGTTCCTTTCGTTGATGTAGTTGGGACCATGACTGATTCGTCTATTCCACTAACTGCTGGCGAATGGGCTGAATGGGGATGTCCTAACGAGGAAAAGTACTTTCAGTACATGATGGAGTACAGTCCAATGAGTACCGTCAAGACTGGGGCCAATTATCCAAGTTGTTGGTTGACCGGAGGACTTAACGATCCTCGTGTTGCCTATTGGGAGCCGGCTAAGTTTGCAGCATCTTTAAGACATGCAAATAATGCCGACAACGAAAATCCTATTTGTGTCAAGATTGATATGAGTGCTGGCCATTTCAGTGCTAGTGATCGTTATAAATATCTTCGCGAGCTTTCAATCGATTACTCCTTTCTATTAGATCAGTTGGGTTTGGTGAAAAAATAGTGAAATATTTTTTGTCTTTATCCAGAAAGCTATCGATACACTTACACGAATATACTTTTAGTGACATATTTGACCTTTATTAAGCACGTCTTTTTAGTAAATATAGTCCTGATAAAATTAGATAGTAAAATTTCACTACATATATCTTTTAAAAGAATTATACCGATAGAAGACAGGGATTGCGTTTTTATAGATTGTTTCTGTCTTGAATCAACCAAATTACACCCGCATGCATCACATTACATTGAATTCAAGGCTGCTGTATGTGTTACCAATTATTTCTAAATGTGTGTATTTTGAATTCATCTTCCTTACCAGCAGTCCGTAATAAATTTGTTTGGATAAAATTTGATATTATTATTTGATGTATTTATATCACGACATAACCAACCTAATCGTTCTGCTTCTTCTAATTGTTCATTTGCTAATAATGGTGATAGTTTTAATATATGTGATGCTTCCAATGAAGTAATTGGACATATAGAGATAATTTTATTTCTAATTTCTGTTGATGAGTGTGCAGATAATGCTAAATCATTTAATTGTAGTACAGTTATACCAGATGGGAATGTTCTTTGATTTAATCCAACATTCAAACTATCAAGTGCATTACATGCCTCACGTAAATCTTCTGGTGAAATTAAATTTGTACCACGTGCACGATTAAATAAACAATATACATCAGTTAATGACATCATACCACTCCCACCACTATGTGTTACTTGTTTACGTAGTCGTGGTACTAAAAAATCAGCAACCTGTCGTGCTGTTAATTCATGATAATCACGTTGTGTTTGATCTGTTGTTGTATTGTTACTCCTCGATTTCCAAAGAGTAGCTTTTCCTCCTCCTCCTCCTCCTCCAGACATTTGTGATGGTGTTAAAGCTGATGTCATTCCCATATCTGATAATAATCCTTTTAGTTTTGTCGCAGCTGCTTCATCATCGTTTCCGTCTCCACCACCATCACCTTTTCCTTCATATTTTTGTATTAATACAGTATATTTTTGTATTACCTTTAAAAGTTCGACAGCCTCTTGTAATAGTTGTTCAGAATCGCCACTTAATGCAACATCAGCTAATTGAGCGTTGTTGCGATGTCTCATTTGACTTTTGGCCATTAAACGATCTAATCCAACTTTGTAATTATTATTCTCACTATTATTAAATGATTCATTTTGTTGTAATTTCTTTTCCTGTAATCGTGCTGTTACCGTCCATTGCTTTCTTTCTAATGCCTTCTTTAATTCTATTATAGCAGCATCACGATCATCTCGTGGACCTGATTGTGATCCTGCTCGGAATACTAATGTTAATTCATCGTATGTTTGTGTATTAAAAACGATTTTATATGTTGAATTCGGACTTAATAGACTGGGTCCACCTTTTGATACCAATGTAGATAATTTTACATTTGATAAATGCACAAATCGTGCATCAATTATATTTGTATTTGTATTTGTATTTTCATTTTTATATAATAATATAAATCGATGTGTTGTTATTGTTATTATTAAATTTTGATACGATGTACGATTCTTCCATATTAACGACGAAGATAATTTTTTTGGTCGTGGTGCCATTGGAGTTGGTCCCTCATGACGGAATTCTATGTTAGAACGACGCAATAACAATACTTCATTATCTTGATTGTCCAATTCAATTAATCCTGATGGTGTTAATTTTGCTTTTGGTAAACAATAAAATGGTGACCAATCTTCATCACTCATCATAGTAATTCTTCGTCTGTTTGCTTGTTTCTGTTTCACTGTTTCTGTTTGTCACTACTGTCGCTGTTCTTAATTTTAAACTATAATTCATAATTCATCAATAACGAGAGACGCTGACGGTGTCATTGTCATTGTCGTATTGCTTGTTTGTTGTCATTATCAGAAATTTCTTTTACTCGTATTTAAATTTCTCTATTTCATTTTATACTAACTTAGTTTTTAATGTCATTTCTTTTACACGCGCAATCGCCGCCTAGTCTCTATGCTATTTCTACGGTCACTTCGTCACGTCCACGGTAACAATAGTAAGACGAGAAGATCCATTAATTTTTGGGCGCCTTTATTCTTCACATCCGAAAGTGTTGACTGGCTGTATACAAAGCATTGTAAAACACCACAAATCTATCTTGCCTTTAACGACCACGTTCTTGTATTCGAATCGAATCAAAGAAGATTAATCAAAAGTAACAAAAGCATGTCTTCATCTCGTCCTTCACGACGTTCGGCTCGCAAGAGAGACAACGATGTCGTCGCTCCAGGTGGTGGTACGACGAATGATATTAATCGATTGACGCGTGATCTCGGTGGAGCCCTTCCTAGCAACGCTGTACTTGCTATGATGAAGTCGGAGGGGAGCGGTGTAACATCCGAAGATTCGGCCGCTGTTCCTTTTGCATCTCCCAAAACATCGTCGGCCTGGTCGGATTTCATGGCGGAAAATGCTGACACTGGACCCACTGCTACTGCTACTGCTACTGCTACTAAAAGTAGTGAACAACCCCCGAATAAGAAACTCAAGATGGAAGACGGGCTCGACAAGAAGGAATCTTCGTCGTCGTCGTCCGATGGTCAAGCTGCCGACTATGAACTAAAAACCGAGGATACGGGAGCAAGCCCCTTCGGATCATTGGTACAATGTGGAACTATGGATTCGACATTGGTTGGTCGCAAAAATCTCAAGGCAACTGATCGAGCCGTCTACCACTTATCCGTTCCTACAGTTTTGATGCCCTTGGTGGCCATTACGAAGGTTTGTACAAGTTGCAATTCCGGTACGTAATAAAAATAACGAACAACAACAACAAAAACATTACGGTAGTCATTTTATCTGTATGCATGCCATTATAGTTATATTTTTTGAAATGATTTCGACGTGCAAATTTCCTCTGAATCGGATACCTCTAAAAAATATTCACTCACTGGTTTCCTACTTTTTTTCCAATCCCTTCAACTGATTTTATACACAACTTAGCGCATGCAATTGCGATCGACAAGTCTAACCAAGCCTGGGCTTGGGGCAGAAATGAGGGTCTTGTCTTAGGCGACAACGATGGTGCCAAGGTCATTCCGACACCAAAAGTCATCGCTACGGATATTTTAATGGCTGCCTTGGGAAAATCTCATACGGTATTTTTGAAAACCGATGGGTCTCTTCATGCTCTTGGACAAAGCAAAGTTGGTCAATGCGGATGGAGAGGCAATGTCAAATCATCGGGTGTCCTTAAGGCGTGTATTACACTCGATACCAAAAAGAGCGGTATCAATCCTACCTTTCGTAAGATTACCTGTGGTGAAGACTTCAGCGTTGCCTTGAGTGACGAAGGTATAATTTACACCACTGGATCGTCTGAGTATGGTCAAACGGCAAATGGTGAAACCGGTGAACATTTTCTGACGGCGAATAAAATTGGATTTACTAACAGTTATGGATTCGCAGCGCAGACAGTTTTCCATGAAAATGATCCCACTGATGATAATCCAAGTGATCGAGAACGGAGAACTATTGTCATTTCCAATCCGGTTCGGATCCAAGACATTGCGGCAGGTAAACACCACGCATTGGCATTGGAAGCATCGTCCAGTAATGGGGCTGGTACAAGGATCTTTTCATGGGGATGTGGAAATTATGGTGTGTTGGGACACAATCGACAAAAGGACGAATACTACCCTCGTCATGTATCGTCATTGCAACGAGGTATGACCTTTACAAAGGTAGCAGCCGGTTCGAACTGTTCCTTAGCACTGACGAATCAAGGTCACGTCTATTACTGGGGCAATCATCGCAGCAACTCTGAGGCTGTCATGAAACCAAGAATAGTCGATGCTTTGGCGAACAATCAACATATCGTGACAAATATGGCGGCGGGACCATCAAGTATTGTATGCTCGACCGATTTAGGAAACACAGTAGTCTGGGGAAATGGACCGTACGGTGAACTCGGTATTAATGGGAAGAAGTCTAGTTCCAAGCCAGCATTTGTGGAATCGCTTTCTGGTCATGTAGTCTCTGATCTTGCATGCGGTCAAGGAAGTGTCCTGTATGTGATTAAGGACGATAAGAAATTGCCTAAAGCAGACTTAGACGGAATCGAAGCTGCTCTGAAGTAAGGATACCTTATGCGAAATTTCTTTCTTATCAATCAACAACAAATTAGTACTACGGAGTTTACACGTTCCTTTTTCACATCAATTGCATTGCCTATATATTCAGTACCATATTCATTCACGATTTACTATAGAACCCTATTATTCATACCGGTACAGGATACTAATTGCTAGTACTAAGTTAAATTCATTAATAGTACAACTACTAATTTAAAATTATTTACGTATGCGAATGACAGTTCTTTCGTTTGCTGTTTGGATGTGTCCCAACAGCATTTTTTAATGCAATAATGTATATATTCCTATACTTTACAAACTATATACGTTCATGTATTTTTCTTCGTTATTTATTAAAGCTCCGCACCACCAAATGAGTCATTATCGTCATCATCAAAAAACCGTCGTCGTCATCATCATCGTCATCATCATCATCATCATCGAATGCATCATCATCATCATCATCGTCACTTTTCTGTCGTAGTAGTAGAAGCAATCCATTGTGCGATCTTAGTATTCACAGCAATCGGCTGACGGATATTAATCCATATGTTAGATAAGATCTACTTAAGCAATCTGCTCTAGTAGTGAGTTACTAATAAGATGCTAATAATCTAAATCTTAAGAAAAAAACGGAGCTTTCATGTAAAAAGTTAGGGATTTTACATTGATGGTTGACATATTATTTGTATATACTGTAAAGTAAGGTAAAGTGACGTAGAGATATTCTATACGTATGATTGTGTAGAAGTTTTATCTTCGGAAAGCGAATACAGTTCTCCCCATTCTATCACATACGCAGTGAATTCATCTTTCAATGAAATGTCATTGTTTTGCATAGTTGACATATCTGCTTGGGAAATGGTAGAATAGTCTGGATCTCCTCCTGTTGCAATATCCAAGGTAGTTAGCATTTTGTAAGAATCGGTATAAGCAATTGGAATCCAACTCCCTGGCGAAGTACTTATCTCAATGTTGCTTGCCCTTTCTCCAGGTGCTGAGGATGTATTGACGTCAAATCTTAACCCTGCAAAGTAGGGATATGCTCCCTTTGTATCGTTCTCTAGGACTGCAGAGATCCCTTCCTCTATCATCGACTTGATAACACTCCCGGTTAGATCAATAGTAACTAACGACTGATCAGAGAAAAGAGCATTATCAATATCACTTTCTCCGAATTTACCATTGTCGATATCTCCTGTACAAGTATCACCCTTTAACAACACAACATCAACACCAAAACTTTGATCATAAAGTCCCCACGCAACTAAACTGCAAACTTCACCACCGTGGACAACGTCTTCAGCTGAACAAAATGAGCTCTCTGGTATACCAGGAATTAAGGCATGGCATATTCTTTTTGGTACCATAGCAAGTGTGGGTTCCTCATTCACATCGATAAAGTATTGAGTTGAGTACTCGTTGTCGGGAAGACTCCACCAGTTTTCCTCATTATTCTTCACGTAGTTGTAAAAGGCATCGGTTGTTCCAATATTCAACTGGGTCTTCCAATCATTGATAACATTTCCAAAGGAATAATATCCCATAGAACCACCTGCTAATGGTGCTGTAGTAACAACCTTGTAGAATCTTCTAGCATTAATTGGTTCCCAATTGTCATCATCTCGAAGACCAGGATTGATTTCAATATTACTAATCCGTTCGGATGGCATCAAATTGGCTTCTACACTGTACCGTAAACCTGCAGCGTATGGATACGATTCAGGAGTACTAGATGGTCCACCATTAAAGGATGACGAAACTGCTTCGGTTAGGATATTGACAAGATCAGCTCCAGACATTTCAACAACGACGAGTTCGTTCGCTGCTATTGCATTCTGAATATCACCAATTTTCAGATCTGGCCTTAGAAGAGATTTCTGACAAACTCCAGAATTGATCAAAGCAATATCACCTGACATGGTAGTATTGATCATTGACTTTGCAACAAGATTACAAAGTCTACCTCCCTGCCGTACTTCTTCTGAATCGTCACCAGTACAATCCCCCTCTCCCGGATACAATTCACTACAAATATTCATCGGCATATCTCCGATTACGGTATCAGGACTTTCACTAGAAATTTTTGGATAATTCTTACTAAAACTTTCATCACCATTCGAAGAGGGAGCAATTAATAGAAAGTAGCACGGAAGAATAACCGCAAGTGCTACAAGAACAAGACCAACCAACATGATGATCAACCACCACATCTTCTTACTTCGTTTTGTTTTTGCCATAACAACACCATCATTATTATGACTAGCAAGTTCAACCGTCTCCATTTCTTGACCTTCCTCATCGTTATTATTCATGAGGATACCATCAACTACCTTTGCTTTTTCGACCCCACCTCCGTTTTGGAAATTGGTATCCGTGTTAGCCATTACTACTGATTTTGTTGGTGATTTGTTAGTTGACTTCTTCCTGATGTTGATATCTCTGCTGTTGTCTCCGTTGGCAGTAGCAGTGGTAGTAGATGAGGATCTTGTGGTAGGTTTATGAGATTTCCTTCGATGAGAACTACTATTATTATTACCGTTCGTGGTATTGGATCTTAATGATCTGCCTGTATCTAACTTGCTGTTGCTGATGCCGGTACAACTCTGTCGACGACTACTGCTACTATTATTATTACCGTTCGTGGTATTGGATCTCAATGATCTGCCTGTATCTAACTTGCTGTTGCTGATGCCGGTACAACTCTGTCGACGACTACTGCTACTATTATTATTACCGTTCGTAGTATTGGATCTCAATGATCTGCCTGTATCTAACTTGCTGTTGCTGATGCCGGTACAACTCTGTCGACGACTGCTGCTACTATTATTATTACCGTTCGTAGTATTGGATCTTAATGATCTGCCTGTATCTAACTTGCTGTTGCTGATGCCGGTACAACTCTGTCGACGACTGCTGCTACTATTATTATTACCGTTCGTAGTATTGGATCTTAATGATTTATTATCTGCTTTGATTTTCTCTTCCTTTGGTTGTGGTAGATCAGTCACTTTCTTTCCAGTCGTCGACGTCGAGGCAGTCTTTTTCTTTTCCTTCTTCTTTGCTGATGATGATACCTTCTTTTGATTCTTTGCACTTCCACCAAACTCTTCGATATGATCGGTGGGTGTTTTTAGACTATCCGTATTTGTGTATACTCCTCCTACATTTTATTTTTATAATTTTAAATGGCGTTTCGTTTATACTGTATGTGAGTGACTTATTATTATCACATTGACGACGATGGGACTAGCATACGCAACAAACACAACAATCGACGTAATCATTAGCGAACTAAGACTTACCTAATCCTTCTTCGTTACTACCTAATTCTTCTTCGATCGTCATTACTAATATACTAATACCAGTTGCTAAAGATCCGTTCCGTTGTATTTTATGATTGTAGACAAGTGAGTTTTCCAAATTTGGATTTACAGTACGCACTTGCTTAACGTTGCAATGTACGAGTTGTCGTGTGATTCTAGATTTTTCGCTTCCTAACATACTTTACCATCATGTATGATATCAAAAGTTACGTGAAACAATCATGAATGTCATCAACTTCAGAAATTCGATGTAACCTTAATTAATTGAAAGATCAATCGAACATAAAGTAATTCCTAAAAAGAACAATTGAGATAGATACGGTAAACAAACAAAATAAAAAGTCACGAAAGCGGTTCGTCGTTACATAAAAATCGGTTGGGCCTCCTTTTTTAAATCAATGGTGTATCAATTTACGATTATTGATGTATTACGTTAGTACATAGGTTATGAGTACATTTTCACAGCAACATCCTTTCCTTTCCCCCCATTCACTTGATGTAAGCTCTGTTGGAGCTTAATCTATCTCCTTTGTTATAGATGGAAACTATAATAAAGACTGCTCGTTCCAAAAGAATTTGCTACTGACCATTCCAACTTACCGTGGAGCTGCCATTCAATGTGAAACTCACCTGGGAGTGGAATATGAATGCAAGATAGCTGCTGCTGCTATGATCACACTTCTGATTTCAATGATTATCTCCTACAAGGAATTTAGTACTCTTCTTTACCATTGATGAGCATGTATCTGCAAACCCAAAGCATTTTGAATGTCTAATTGCTTGGCTCACTTCACCAAGCTATAACTGAGTGACTCGTTTGTCATCAACACACAGGCCACCTAAGTGATCATGATCTCTATTATAATATATTACATACATTGTGTACCCCCAAATTTGTCAGCAACTAACCAATAAATCCGAAGAATCCTGCCTCAGCTCTGTATGTACCAACTACACAAAAACAAAGTGTATGGGATAATTTCACTGATGGTGAATATGTTGAACCATCGGATGGCAACCAAGATTATTCAAGAAGTCATGGTCTGGTATATAACGCAGACCCTCATACAAAGAAACGGAGTTAGATGGAGAGGAATTGGATAGCAAAGAATTTATAGAAGGAGAAGGATATGTCTATGCAACAGATGCAACAAACATGTTAAACTCCCCCAATGCTCATCTGGCTCTCCACAATAATGGTGACCTTAATGGTGGCATTTTATTGTCTACCTTGGTGCAAGCAGACAAGAAAAGTAACAAACTGATTGTTGGTTGTTGGGTATTGCCAGTGACGTCATGTATTGCTCATGTGGTAAACACCCATTCAATGCTTTGAAGGAAGATGGTAATAATAGTTGTGCTTTGATAATGTTACCAGGGGATGACAATCAAATCAAGAAGTTTAGAAGAATGGGTGGTGGTGGTACCAGGGTGTATACATGCCATCCAGCATATTCACTTGATGAGATTCTTGTTTTGCATGAAGATGTTTTCATTTTAAATATCAAGGATCTACCAGCAAAATAAACTGAAATAAGTAAGGATCTTGATCCACTCAAAACCAATGCAGAGAAGAAAGCAACAAGAGCTGAATATTATAACAGTGCTGAGGGCAAGGAGGTGAGAGATAAATATTATAACAGTGTCTAGGACAAGGAGACGAGAGATAAATACTATTATAGTGTCAAGGGCAAGGAGGTAGGTGAGAGCTAATCACAAAGACAGTGACTTCTGCAAGAAGAACAGAGCTCAATATAACATAATGAGGAAAGCCAATAGAAGAGCCAAGAGTGCTGCAGCAAAAGAAGGCCAAGATTGAGGCGAGGCTGATAGTGACAATGTTTTCCTTTCATACGTAACGTCATCAGATTTTTTTGTAAAAACCATTAACAACAACAGAGAAGCTATTGCATTATTATCTGGTAATGATTCTGCTGGTGCTGCTATCATCTGGGAATCCATCTTAAATTGAAATATACTATCAATGGAAGTAAACTTGCTACAGTTTTTGGTAGTTGTAAAATTCTAAAGAAAAATAGCTATATGCATAAATTA
This sequence comes from Fragilariopsis cylindrus CCMP1102, assembly GCA_900095095.1. Classification (NCBI taxonomy): domain Eukaryota; phylum Bacillariophyta; class Bacillariophyceae; order Bacillariales; family Bacillariaceae; genus Fragilariopsis; species Fragilariopsis cylindrus. The sequence goes on from FMBT01000362.1 coordinate 66,782, forward strand.
TACTATTATATTATTATATTCTATTTATTCATGATATTTGCATCATATTATATTGTGTATTAGAAGATACAGTCCTACTACTAGTCTCTAGAAAGGTTGATCTCACTAACTACTGTACATAGTACAAGAAGTACTTTCATTTTGGCCACGGGGCACACTTTCAGTCGTGATCATACTTCAATCTGACGTACTGTAAAAAATGATGATTCATTATAAATAGGGTAGATCGATGCAAAATACCGTATATATCCGAGTTTTAACGGACTACAACATGCATTTAACGGACTACAACATGTGTATGTGAATATTATTATCTACTTTATATCGAATATATGGCTTACTCAAATTATTTGCAATGCAGCACGAAAAGACCGCGCAGGAAGTATGAGCAAAAAGCATTTATCTCAAGAAATATTACTGCTGTAGTAGAAGCAACGTTAAAGTACTTCCGAGTATCTATCCCGAATAAACAGCAAGAATATCGAAATCAACCTAGACCCAAAGCGATAACCACCATTGTTATTTATTATTTACAACATCGCATACTGATATCGCTCTAGTCAACATTCAAAATTCAACATTTGTCATTCGTTCGCCACTAACGCACCCACGATGCAAGAGAGATGATAGCAGATAATAGCTTTCGATAATTACTACTTCATAATACAGTATAGTATTGGATAGACAGTGAGCAACAGAAAACGACAATCAATAAAACTATACTATAGTAGTAGATCAGAAAGGAAAAATAAAGAACAAAAAAGGAAAAAAGCAAAAATGTAAGACAATACAATCAATCATGGCAACATCCAGAGAGAAGAAAGGAGTGATACCGATGGAATCACATCATGACCAATTATTTTCTGCTGATAATAAACGAACTCGAAACGTAAACACTGTTTGGAAAAGTCCATTTGAGTTCTCATCATCAAGTGCTGGACCCGGTCCTACGAAAAAGACAAAGGTAAAGAATAACGATGGTACGACGACCACCACAAGAAATACCAAAAAGAAATCCAATGGACGCCCTCCGAGAAGAGATTCTTCTGGTACTGGAAAGACGAAGTCTTCCACCTCCTCTTCAAATGTTACAGAAGGAACAAGATCATCCTCAATAATATCGATGAAGCAGAACAATAACAAGAACAGGAAAACGAAGAAGAAAAGTAAAAAGAGAAACAACAACAACAAGCAAATGGAAGAAGACATGCCAATCACAAAAGATTCACTCCTAGAAAGTACTTTTACCACAAGTACTACTCCCCCCTCACCCATGACTGATTGGGACAATAGTGTTAGTGTTAGTGGCGATGGAGATGACTCATATTTAGTAGACTTAGAGGGAGGAGGAGAAAATGATTCACCACCTTTAAAAAGTCAGTTTCGTTCAATAGAGGACGACGATAATGGTGTTGGTGGTGATGATGATGATTCCAAAGATGATGATGAAGAAATAGATAATTCATTGTCGTTTTCTCTTACGCAGATGATTAGTAATTCTATTTTGTTTCCGACGACGATGATGCCAAAAACAACAACAAAAGATGGAAAACCCCGATCGGCTTATGATAAAGATGCGGAATGGTATTGTGGTAGTGACAGTGATAGTAATATGATGGATTCGATACGATCTGATGGATCTAGTGTACTAAGTTTATTTCGAAAACCTAAAGAAAAGAATAAGACGACGATGATGGACATGGGCAACGAATTATCAATAACAGATCTATTTTCAATCAATAATGATCAAGATGGATTATCAGAACCTAGTATGGATTTATCTATCTTACTAGGTAAGGATGAAGAATCAGGAAACAATATCGATGGAGAAGTGTCTATCACCATTTCACATAATAATAATAATGACAACAGCAACAACAACAGCAATGTTATACCGGCAATGCAATCAGAATCACTTCAGATTGTTCCTATGAATGAGCTGCTAGCGGATATAGAAAATGATGATGATGATGAAAATTCATCATGGTCGAATTCGAATTCGACAAATGAAAATGGAGTGTCATTGCTGGTTGATGATGATGATGGTAACAACATAAGAAACGATGATATTTTTTCTTTCGACACATTTAATCCGGAAGAAGAAGAAGGAAAGAATAATGAACAAGAATCACCAACCTTTCTGGAGAAGATTACATCCAAGAATTCCGTGCGATCGGCATTTGTCGTTTTGGGTCTGACAGGTGTTGTTGATATTATTCTCTTGGGTTTATTTTTGACCCATTAGATTTTACCATTAGTTTTAATAACAATTTATAATATATGTAATTTTTGGAATGATATAACTGTAATTGTAATTGTAATTGTAATTGTAATTGTTTATTAATATTGTTCAAACCACTTATTATGAGTACACTGTAGAATGGTTAATACGTTACATTCTGGATTATTCAAGCATATCTTGATTCAGTTATTGGTTCATCGTCAGCATAATGATTCCATTTGTAGAATTTTTTCAATTTGATGTGACGAAACATATCTCCGTATGTTGAAAATCTACCTGTAGGTGGTTCAGCTTGTTGTCTGGACCAAGGAAGGGTGAAATTGTATATTGTTGTATTGTTTTGAACTTCAAGTAACGTACTTCTCCAGATATTTATCTTTTCGGCCTGTCTCCTATTAATTTCAAATTCAGAACCATCTGATCGTACGTGTTGTACGCCTGCTGATACATTCGTGCGTAGATCGCATTCCCATGGCTTGGCTCTACCTGTAAAATGAAAATAATCTCGATACGGCGCCGCCAATTGACCTAACGGAAAGCACGAATACGATCCGAACGGATTTGAATCAATCTTTTCTAAATAAACATCTCCTCCATTTTTAGGACTAGACCAGTGCTCAATCTCTGGTCCAATTATTATTGAAACATTCCTTTTGACGTACTTAACCCAGTAATAGAGTAACCCTTGGTCAGCAAAGACTGCATGCCAATCCCATACTGTTAGTTTTGTGCCATTCAATGGTCTCCAATAGTCTGGTGGAGTTATCTTATGACCCCATCCCTATTATTTATATTATTACGGAGTTTGCGTAAGAAATAGAAATTTAAAACACACGGATGCAAACACATTTAAGAAAAAACGCATCTACCCCCTATCTATCTTTCTTTCTCTTACCTCGACTTTGTCCCAATGTGGCCACGGTAAAGTTAATGCCTTTTCTTCCTTCCTACGAATTTCACGTTGTAACTGTTTCCAGTCATCATCGTTTGGTTTCATCATAAAGAATCCCGCATTTGCAGCCTCTCCTCTCCATGCAATGATGACATTTTCCTTTAACAGCGGTACCTTATTGGTATCTGTTGGATCAGACAATTCGAACATGTAATCCATATTGCATAATGGCATTACGTCAGCATCAATAAACAATACTCGACTATATTCTGTCATCTGTAATATTCGAAATTTTTCCTGAACAAGCGCATAAAAGCATTCATGATAACTTGATCTCATTTTAGGCAAATATCGAATCTTTATACCGTTGTCGATAAGCATATTTTCCTCCTCGAATGGTAAAGTTCGGGCATCTGTAGATTCCGACATTTGAATCATAACAACAATATCGGCGACAGATCCAAATTTCTTCAACCTCCTTGCTGAAACAACGGTATTGTATAGAAAACCTTTATATCCAGGTTTTTCTTCACTGCAACCCGAAACTAAAAATGCATAGGCCCATTTCCTCTTCTGACTTCTTGGAGGGTGATCAATGGTAGCATGCATATTGACATCGATGTCGGTAGTTGTATTTGAGGTTGATATAACAGCATTATTATGGTGGTGTACAGTAGTAATTATTTTTGCGTCATTACTTATATTTGTTCTTCGAAGAGTACTACTGGATTGCGATGATTGCACATTTAAATGTCGACGACGATGGGGTGCCGCCAAAAAGTGAATAGGAGAAGTGACTTTGTTAACATCATCCTTTTGAATACATGAGAAGAATGTCCTCAAGAGATGATAATGGAAGAATAAAGCAGATAATATAAAGACAAGAAGTATACGTCTGATTGAATTCACTCGTCTTGGTAACAATCGTATACTAGTAGTATCCCACATCATTCAGTAGGACTACCTTCTGTTTATAGTATACGCCTGATTGAATTCACTCTTCTTGGTAACAACTGTATATTAGTAGTATCCCATATCATTCAATACCTTCTATTTGTTAAATCGAAGTACTTCATGTTGCGTTTGATATCTCGAGGTCGGTATCATAAGCAATAATGTTGGTGTTATTCGGCAAAAAGTGAGGGAAAAAGTATTGGCCCACCTTGCGCGTTAAAAATAGTAGCCGTTGCTCTTTACGTCGTAGCCGTTGCTCAACACAACAATTTACCAATGAAACATACCGCTGGGATAGATTATTAAAAAAATTGTTAGTTTTTTCCGTCTTCTTTTTCAACTTGGAATGAATACAATTAAAAAGTATCGAAATTGTAAGCAAAAAAGATAACGAAGATGAAGTTTTTCAGTATTAGTTTGTTACTCCTATGCATGGCTTCTCCCGTGATCGGCGCATTATTTGATGGGTCTATCCCAGCTGAATCCAAATTGGCTCAAAAGCTTTTGGGAAAATCTCGTCAGCTAGAGAACAATAACAACTACAATTCTTATTAGTAAGTTTTTGTCAAGTTTTGTATACAAATCCCAAATGAATGTTGCTCTGTCAAGTTTGGAAAAAGTAATCATTTATTATAGCTCGAAAATACGCAGTTGATATTATCCTCAAGGCTAATCAAATCGTTCTTCTTGTCCTTTCTCCCTTACCTTAATAAAACTCAATATATAGTTCGTGGATCGGTACCTCTGCATTGAAATTCGACGGGTGTGCTTCAATTCCTATGTTTGAAAGAGATGAAGGTCTTAGTAGCAATCTCGTTGCCAAGTTCAAGCTTTGTCCAAATAATAGCTGTGGATCTTGCCGTAATGCTGGCGAATATATTGTAGAGATGAGAGAATTCGTTGAAACCTACCAGGAAGCATTACAGGAAGCCAACGAGTACGAATGTGAGAACGCCAATTATATGTGTGAAAATAGTTGTCAAAACGGTGGATACCAATACAACAATAATTACAATTATGGTGATAATGCCGATGCCAATGGAGGTCAAAACTACAACGGTAATTACAACAACAACAACAACAATGGTGAAAACAATGGTGAAAACAACGAAGAATACTGTGTATACCAATGTCTAATGGCCGAAGGAAAAGACTACTGTATCGAAAATGAAGGTGGAAATGATATGGATCTAAATGAGTTCGCTGAATGCCAACCCATGAATGAGGAAAATGGCAACAACAACAACAACAACAATAACTACAATGGTAACACCAACTATCAAGTGTACTACACTGGAGCGTACTGTACCTCAAAAGGGGTATTTGCAGGTGTCTTCATGGACTCAACTTGCACCAAACAAGCTCCATCTGGAACGTACGGTGAGTTTTTGTCCCACTTACTACCATTCAAGTAACAACTAAATTCACTACTATACTATGTTTGATTGCTCACCTCTTTGTGTTTGTGTTTGTGTTTGTGTTTGCTTGTATGTTAATAGAGTTACAAAATTACGGATACAGCCTTCCTACGCAACCATTAGTGTCGTCCACTTGCATGTCTTGCAGCGCAAATAACTACAACAATAACGGCGATAATAATAATAATAATAATAATAACAACAATGGAGGAATTTCAGAAGTTTGTGAAGACCTCTACGAACAAGCTGTGAAATGCGAAAAGAATGTTGCCGGGGCCACCTATAAGGATACTAGTGGATGTGAGATGATCCATAATATCCTTCCTAAACTCAACAAAGCAATGAATAACATTAGATCTCCTAGTGCTGATAAAGTTGCTGCCTGGACGTTCGGTATTGGATTTTTTGCACTAGCTGGATATCTATTTACGTTGCACAGAAAAGTTGTAAAAGACAAGCTGGAGCTACTAGTAGACTCGACGGGATATAGTTCGGCTTAAATTCGATTTATATTAATTTTGTTTCGATGATTGTCAGGTTTATATGTCTGTCCTCCTTCTCAGTAAATATATACAAGATGAAAAAAATTCAAGTGTATTATTTGTCTGCGCATTTATTTCCTCAAGAACCGTCATGTATGATAATAAATTAATAAATAATAATATAAGAAATCAAAACAAGTTTGGAATGATGACTCCAACGTCTTCTCCTACTACATATATAGCAGCAGAAAAATAGTTTAGTTTAGTTATGATTTTTTTCTTGCTATTAAATTTAGTGATGCAGATCACAGACATCATGAAGTACAGGACATCTATACAAACAACAAGCTGCTTATATTTTAGGTTTGCATATATATGCAATAGTATGAACAAAATGAATAGGAAGGACTACAAAGAATTCTTTACATGACAATGTTTGAATTGGGTTCAATTCCCTCATTGTGTGTACAGTTTGGGCACTCTTTCTGACTTTATGTGCAGTGTTGAACGACCTCCACTTAGAAACTGTGATTCTTCCGCTCCAATGCTTACATGGAATGCATAGAATAATATATGGTGCCAATCAGATTGGTCCATCATCTCTAGCACTACGGAGTAAACTATGATGTTAAATAGAGAAATAATCATGTTTTATTTGAAGGTCGGTCGGGCTATCAAAGCGGCGACGAACCAGGGTCAAAATGGCGAACGAACCAGGGTCAAAATGGCGAACGTTGAAGCAGAACTTAGTAAATCGTGCGTGTGGTGTGCGCCAAAATTTTTGCTACTAATTTAGACATTTTCCCCAAAAGAAGTAGAGTGCGCATTTTGCGTCAATTAGCACAAAAAATAAGACGCCATCATTTGCTACAGTATTCAAAGAAACAATCAGTCAAGTACCTCCCTCTCCTACAGTAAGTTGAATGTGCAGATAGGTTGCTATTTATTATATATAATTACACCATAATAGCATTATGTCGTCGGGTTTTCGTTCAATAATTTTCAAATTATCTCGCTGGTAGTAGCAGGGCGAAAAGAAATAATGGCAACTCTATCAGGGTGTTGGTGTGTTCCGCAAATATGGGTAATGCAGAACCAAATTGTGAATCGTTAAGTGCGTGGATACCAAAGGACGGTGATGCAAAGTCTGTATTGGAGGATCAACCATACCCATTAGGAGAAGCTGTAAAGAACAAGTTTAAATTGGCAGCAACAGCAATTCTTGGGACATCTAAAAATGATTCTATATCGGAAGAAGTAGAAACCGTCCACGACGATTCTAATGCCAATAAGAAGTTTGATATCATTGCCATTGGAATGCAAGAAGCAACATTTGAAGTATCGGAAGAAACATCACCCTCTAAACTTACCAAATTTAAAAGGCTACAAAAGATGACTGCTGTAGTTGAGCAAGCTACTTTAGACAAAAATTATCAAGAAGAAAATGCAACAATAAAAAATATCAAAAATTTAAGAAGTCAGCTTGCTTCCAAGAGGAGTATTGGTTTCATGCAATCAACATCATCAGGACCAGAAAAATCAACAATATCAGCATGTCCTCTGGAAACATCGGGAGAAGAGAATAAAGATGATGCCGATCCAAGTCAAAATGATGACACTCGTTTGTTACATCATATGTTGCAGGAACATTTACCTAGCTATACACGAGCAGTCTCGTACCAGCGTGGTCAAATGAGAATGATAATTTTTTATAATAACAATGAGATTGATCTAGATGTGCTCAGTGTAAAAGCACAAAACACAGGGAGGGGTGGACTGGCCAATAAGGGTGGAATTGTGGCAGAATGTGATATTAATTCAGGTACTAGAATTTCCTTTCTTACTGCCCATTTAGAAGCTCACGAAGGTATATCCAAATACAACACACGATGTTCTACGATAGGGGACATATTGAAGGGTACCGTGTCGGGGGTTGCCGATTCCTATTGTGATGTATCTATGACTAGTCATTTTACGTTTGTCACAGGCGATTTGAATTTTAGAACTAGACTACCGGATCATGAAATAGGATCAGACGAACATATCGAAGCCACACATAATCTTACCGAAAACAAAGACTGGAAAACTCTGAACAGGCACGACGAATTGTCGCTTGCTCTTACAAATAAAGAATGTCTTGTTGGCTTCTCGACACCAAGGTGCAACTTTCCACCAACTTTTAAGGTAGAAAGGAAAGATGGTTATGGCTACAATCCAAAACGATCTCCATCTTATACCGATCGGATACTATACAAGGCAAATCATGGCTTGTCAGAAATGATCAGCCCTCAGGCGTACGAGCCTATTGACCACTTCACAACAAGTGACCATAAGCCTATTCGTGGTGCATTCGAAATTCAACTCAACTCAAATTTAAAATGGAGACCTATGTTGAAAAAGACGCATACAAGCTTTCGATACTTTCGTAAGCAAAAACTCAGTACTTTCAATCCGAAAACGAAGAAGGTTTCATCTGTGGGATGTAAATCTGAACATATGTATCTTTTCATTTCTTCAATTGAATGCAACATTGAACAAGGTCCACGTCTAAGCTCAGTATACTTGCCTAGTCCCTGTGTAGCTTTCGTATCAACCCCTAATGAAGCAATAACAACAGAAGTTGTCACTTTGGCAATGAAATGGAACACTTTTTATAGAAAGTATAGAAAGTCACCCATTCCAGTATTTCAAATGGATCGTGGAAATCTAGTCAAAATGAGATGGCCACATACGAAACCAATTCCGAATACGTTGAATCCTAAATGGGAAGGTGAAATGAATCTCAAGGTCCGAACGCATGATGAAATTGGTACGCCAGTGGATTTGACGGGAGCGATGCTTCATATTATGGTACTTGACAGTAGAGACAATCTAAGTTTGGTAGGGTCCTGTACTTTAAATCTTGCATCCTTGATTGATGCTTCCAGATATCGAAAATCAGTGGCAGCGCCAAGTTCTATAAGAGAACCATTAGCAGATACTAAATCAAACTTAGCAATGTCATTTGCCGCTCGTTTGCTAGGAATGAGCAAGTCACATAAAGAATCTTCACAATCTACAATATCCGATGGGAACTCAAAAAACGACATCGGAACCAACGTTCGTAACGATGAACATTCTGATCCTGCCTTTAACATTACTTCAAGCAACCCTATTTTCAATATACAAGAAGAGACCGTTATAAATACTGATATCCCGAACGACCCATCGACAACAGTTAAATTATCCACAGAAAATAATCCATCGTCCGACTTGAAAAAAATACAAGCATCCTCCGCCTTTTCTTCAAGCGTTAAAGGGGCCTGATGTCGAGTTTCGGATCTACCCGATCTGATATGGTTCACTCTCTACAGATCAATGAAGTTCTTATGAAGAATGGTGTAGAAAATGGTACCATCAAGTTTAATATGGATACATGGTGGCTAAATGATGGGGAATACGACAAACTTCCGAAAGATTGGAGGGGTAGATAATAGAATAGAATCCATCATTTTATGAAGATATCGTCGCATGCATTTAATCAGAAGATAAAGAAATGTATTCTAAAAGAAAAGAGATCGCTTCATAGTATTATTATTATTAATATTATTATCATTATTTACTAACAACAACACAGTTAGATTGCTCTACCCTTTATTTACATTTCATCAATCATCTTCTTCATCAAAGAATTCATCATCATCGCTTAGTTCTAATTCGTAACTTGAACCCCACTCATAACTATTCAAAAATATTGTTGTAATAGCGTCCAATGCCTTGGTATCAACAGGTATTTGAAATTCATAAAATCACCCAAAAGAGTGTGCCAACAGTATCCGTTTTCGGAATATCGCGAAGGGTTAACGTTGTCAGAAGCAGAAACGGGTGATTGTTGTGGAGTGCGAGACGCTAAATAGAGTTGGAGTTGGTGTATATACTGCACGGAAAAGCGAGTGGGAGAAACTTCAGAAAGTGCCAGACGAATATCTTCTAACGTAAGATTTGTATCTCGACGTGTTACTGGTCCATTGTTACAGGCAGAAGTCAGGACTTCATACATATCAGTTGGTGTGTAACCTTCTGTCGCATTAACTATATAATGTAGAATCGATTCCTCTGGAGATAGGTCTTCAAACCATTTTTTAAGCAGATCGAGTCGATCTTCCGTATTCGGCAACCCAACATACATTTTCTGTGGAAGACGTCTCATAGCTGCAATATCCACATCCCATGGATGGTTGGTAGCAGCAATGATCAATACACGATTTTCCATTGTACTGCTTGTACCAGGTATAACACCGTCCAACCATTGCAACCATTCTGTTTTCATTTCTCTTGTGGTATGGTGTTCTCCATCTTGACGGTTCATGAAGAGTCCGTCGACGTCGTCTAGAACCACTAAGCAGGATCTCAGTTTAGTTATCAATTCAAAAAGGGTTTTAAGTCTTGGGGTTGTTGATCCTGCGTACTCTTTCTTCTGAATTAAACTTGGCGTTATTACTAATGTTGGCAATCCAGAGTGTGTTGCGATAGCACGTATTAGTAAAGTTTTCCCGGTACCAGGAGGTCCATATAAAATCGCACCATGACGGTTATTGTTTCCTTTCATAACTAATTTTTCGTAGGGAGAGAGTTTGCGTTCGTGTTTGTTTTTGTGTTCATTTTCAGACGAAATGGAAAAAGACGACATTATCCACTGCGTTATTGTAGATTTTACTCCCCAAAGTCCTCCAATTTCCTGAAAGGTTGTCTTATTTTTTGACAGAAGCAAACATGATTCAAGTAGAGCCGCTTCCGCTTTTGTAAGTTGAAGCAGTATTCGTTGGAATTCTCCAAGAGTTAAAGCTTTGCATTTATGTAGCTCTTGTGCCAATTGAAGCATATAGGTAGGTTTAATATTGGGTGGTTGGTGGTCTGATTCTTGTTGAAGCCAATTGATGATTTTCCGCACATCGTTTTGTGATAGGGCCTTTCTATTGTTACCAAAGAAACCACCGCCACTACCATATAATATATCGTCGTCGTTCTCGTCATGTCTTATATCATCTCGTAAATCGCTGTAGATTTCTCGAAAGACATCACGGAAAATGAAAAATAATTCAAAACTTATTATACCCAATGCAAAATATTTGGTGACATCAGCGACTCGATCGATGCTTTCCCGTGATATTTCTGGAAATCTAAGCCAGTTAGGAAAACCATTTCTTGTTGTATCCTTCGTTGTAGCTGTACTTGTAATGACGATTGAAGGGATATTTATCTGATTTGATGACATGTATTTTTCTTTTTTATCGAATAATGAAGTAATCGACCTCAATGGTCGCCGTCGTCCCCTCTGCTGTTTCTGATGATTGATGTCGACAACAGCATCAGACGAGCATATTAAGCTTGTCAGCAGGAGAAGCATTCGACTGGGCGTCTTGCTGCGATTCATCTTCGATCTACTGTAATGAAGTTTCGGAAACACTGTGAACTATTTGAGCTATTGTAACCCATGTAATGCATATATAACATTATAATGCATGATAAATCAACCCAACATTTCCGAATTTGTTGATGGCTGGATTTTAGGGAGAAGAAATTGTATTCCTCTTTCTTGAAAAGAACTCAAAACAATTACTCCGACATAATTAATTTCCCCTCTCCCCTGACCGAAATTAGTCACTAATATGAATCACACATGCGTCATGCGTGTTTTGATGTCGTCATCACGATAAAAATCGCAAAATACGTCAAAGAACAACAACACAAAAGGATGACAACAACAATCATTGAACCTTGTACAAAGTTACTATTCAGTAAGGCATTACAAAATCAAAGATCAATAAACGAATTCACCAAACAGTATAAAACTTAAAAAAAGAAAAGAATCGAACAATGAAAGGAGCAACAATTGCAATCACACTTCTAGCGGCAATCTTGCCACAAACACTATCCTTTGGCGTTGGAAGTATTCGACAGACACAACATCAGGTGTAAGTGAAAAAGATTTGTCGTTTAGCACGCACTTTCATCGCATTTGTCGTTATAAAGTAGTTTCCTAACTGATCAATCGTTATTCTTCTTTATTTATTATTATAGCTGTTCAAAGTCATCACTAATGGCAAAGGGGTTTGGAAATGTTGATGATACTAAAAAGGTAGAAAAATCAAAATCAGACGGACAAGTAGAACGAGAACGAGCAAGCAGTAAATACGACGAGATTGCAAAATCTGGTGGACAAGAATATGCGGTTTTTGTACGACAATTCGGTAGTCCTGATGATTCTTGGTTGCCATGCGGATCTGTAGCTGTTGCACGTGGTGATCAAGTATCGAATGCTATCTTTGGTAATGAAGAAGCCCTAAAAATTGGTATCGTACGTACTTTTCCTAAACTTATGGGTTCTGAAGCAGAATTTGAATATGGATATAACCTAAAAATCTACCCTGATGAACCTGTCGAAGTTGCATCAAAGAGAGCAGGTGGCGATGGTCCAAGTATAGGCAACTGGATGTCGAATCTGCTTAGTCCAATTGATGCTTCTAGTGCTGCTCCACCGTCGTAGGCTTAAAAGAAAAAATGCTATTGAACGACTTCATTCAGACACTGTCAAACAAAAACGTAACAATATATTTATATCTTAAATACTAGCTTAACACTAATGCACAAAAAAGGAATTGTGTCCCCCTCTTCTATGAACAAATACCTAACAATACTATTCTGTGGTAAACATAATTCGTGTTTCATGCTATATTTATTGACTTGACGTGTTATGATTCCGATGAAGGCAATTCCTCATCCTCAAAAAATGGCAAGTTGTGTTTTCGAATTCCAGCAATTGTTATTGATTGGAACTTTTCAAGAGTGATACCATCAGTATCATATGATCCGTCGTTCGAGTTTCTCAGCTCCTCCAAAAGTTTCCCAGCTAGTGCATCTATGGCAGGATTAGGATCATGTTTCCATGTAAATAGTCCCTTCGCAATTTCTTCTTTGCTTAAAACATTATCTCCATTTATGTCCCAAGCAGCAAATACAGATCGTGCAAAACATTCTGAACTCGCACCAAGCTTATCAACTAACCGACCAGTATTTTCAGAACTAAGAATCCAGTGTCCTTTGCTCTTGCTTGAAGGAGAAAGGTCGTGTTGTATAGCTTTTCCTGTGTTTGGATCAATTTTGTAGACGCATGGTACAGAATTAGGAATATGAATATTCGAGACTTCTTCACGAGGAATATCATCCAGATAAGCTATAAGGCATCTGTGGCGAAAATTATATTTTAGAAATGATAAAGTCAGAAACGAGACTGCTGGCAAACGATCACCTTAAGAAGGAGAACAAAATCTACAATCTTGAAGTGATAATGTCAAAATCTTGCATTACCTTATGGTATTGGCATGTGCGGCGATTAATATTGATCTCTCTTTGGGAATCATCGTTGGAACTATAGCACCATACCAGTATCTGAGTACGCGTTGTTGACAGTCATATAATGATTCTGTCAAAGGAGCGGGTGGCGGATTATAATGCGGATGGGCTTCGTCCATGGGAGGCGGCGTTGCCATCATTTCACGTCTCCATGATGTCATCTGTTCAGCTCCGTGCATAGTTGTAAGTTCTGGGTTATTTTTTGATAGACCTTGTAAGGCACCATAGCTATTGACAACATCATCATGTTGTAAGTGAAGGAAGGAAGGAAGGGAGGGAATGGAGGGGTGATTGAGTGATTGTGTGTCAATTTTAATCACAACAATATATAGTTATAAAAATAGAAGACAATCGTAAACGTACTGTCGTTCATTCAACTTCCAAGTCTTCGTAATTTCAATCGAGGTTGTCGCGTCGCCTAAAATGTCCATAACAGCTTCAGCACTCTCGTATGCTCGCTTCAATTCGGAGGAATAGATGGAATCAAATTTCAGGTCTTTCTCTTTCATTAAACGACCTGCATCTTTCGCCTGTTCAATTCCAAGATCAGTCAATGGAACGTCACACCAACCAGAAAATGTTGGAATCTGATTCCATAAACTCTGTCCATGACGTAGAAGTACAACCGTCGATGGTAGAATAAGTTGCGATGTTTCATCATTGTTTGATGATGTTTTGTTGGATGACGAATAGCAAACGCGACGAATAATAGAAGAAGATCGTCGGCGGTGTTTCTGTGCATTCCTGCAAATAATTATTACTGTATTCGTCGTACAATTCATCGTCCTTCGAATCATCGCTTATTGTTCACTCCAGAAAGATTGTGGTTGACTGCATTACTTTTACTAGATAATACTAAATATTACTTCATCCTGTGCCTTTATGGTACTTCCAAGATACCATCTTGATAAATCTGCCATCATTGTACTTTGTTACAGAAAACAAAGTAGAACCTCAAAAATGGCGAACAAACACTTACTATGTACTTCAAAGTGCTGTACTAGAATTCAAAATTGAACGCCAAATCATTTCCCATCTCCCCCGATTCTCCTACTTTTTCATAATACTGTAATAATAATACTAAATTGTACAAGGAAATCTACAACGATGTAGTAGATTTATTATACTATTGTTTGTCTAGGTCTGTATTTTTCTTTTCCTAGGGCTCTGTTTATCATACTAGCTAGCATGCTTGCTAGTAGAATATGTGGTTGATTATTATTAAGCTATTCAATAAGTTTATATATATTTATTGCCATTTTCAAATTTCCATTTTATTAGTCAAAACCAAGATAGTTTTCCATTGTAAAAACGAACACTAAGGATAGAGGAAAGATCGCGAGTACACCGAGCGCCGTACCACATGTCATCACATCTTTTTGTACAAGAAGGGCCATAATGAACTGAACAACTACAATAGAAGCTGTTTCAGCAGTATACTGCCATGCCAACCCACGAGCGTAGATGAGCCCCATAAAAATACACAAGCTAAATAAGTTTAAGAAGAAAGAAGAGAGTGAGATCGACATCATTATGCACAACAAAAGGAGTAGAACAAATACACACGAAGTCAGTCAAGAAATAATGACACTTACCAAAAAGTGTTATTCATACATGCCGCACCTTCCAGCGCAGAAAGAGAAACAGTCATAGTCTTTCGGGTCTTCTTTGCCGCATAGAACATACTGGCAATAACTTCGCTTGAATTCGATGCTAAGGGTGCAAGGACGAAACTAACATAAAATGGTGGGATGCTGCATTTGACAGCAATTTCTTGCATAACATCCACCATAGGGTCAGAGAAGTAAACGACCATGAGAGTACCGACGAAAAGCATTTTGAAGGCTCTCAACTTAATTGCAGACTGTTGATCCTCTGGACTTAGATCAGTAAAATCCTCGGGTATATCCTCGACCTCGTCATCATCTCCCTCGCCATCGTCATCCTTGAATACGTGCGCCTGAATACTAGCCCGAAAACCTTTATCTACTACTGGCGCATTTTTTGTCGAGTGATCATCATCGCTCATAATCAAGTAATAGCATAGAATTACAAACTCATCAAGAGAAATAAGATTGTCGTTATCCTTATCAACTCTGGCACAAATCTCGTTCACTGTATCTTCGTCAATATTTTCATGAAAGTCCTTGAGGAAGACCCTAATTTCGTGCTTTTCAAGCGTACCATTACCATCTGAATCGTATGCACGGAAGGCGTCGTGTAGAAGTTCTTTCAACTCGCTTAAGATCTCGGGCGATGGTTCGCTGTCTGATGGTATTGCACCGTATCCAGTTCCATCTGAGACCGACCCCAAAGAGCGTTTTGATTCCATCGTCTTGATGGTCGACTTCACAACTCCTTTCAGCGACATTTTTCCTTCCTGTAACGTCTTCTTTGCGATAGCAATGCGTTTGTCCTTGGTTTGACCTGCATCGTTAAATTTCAATTGTAGAACCATATATGCAACCAGACCAATGAGACACATCAAAAGACCTAAATTAAATCGAAAACAACTTGCAATGTGAGAAATTTTCAAAAAAAGACCAAATGATATTGACTTTGTCGTAGCGCAAAGCAAAACGAAATTTATTTCGTTATCATCAGATAGAAGAAACAAAACCAAATCAAACCAAACCAAAAACTTACTTCCTAATGCCCACCAATGTTCACCTTCGGCAACTTCTTCAGTTGGTCCATGCATAAACATCGCAGGGATTTGGATCAAAAAGTAAGGGATTGTTGTGAGTGCCATAACGATACCCCCATGACGAATTTCGTCCGATACAGCGACACCTGTTGTACGAAGGGTTTCCGACGTGCTTTTCCCTGGAAATAATTTAATTTTTCCTCTATAATTTGGATTTCCATTAATGATATCGACCCGACCAGCGAAGACAGATAGTGCCCATGGGATAGTCAAAAGCATGATTGTAGATCCAGCCAATGCTCCGATTCCAACTGAGAGACTGTCCTGTGCAACCTCAATCGATCCTAGGCCAGAGAAGAGAATAATGGCTGTTGTACAGTAAATAGTAATTGTATCATTTTATGAGTGAAAATCGTGATAATTATAACAGATCTAATAGATAAAGAGTGAAGCGAATGAAGTCGAAGAATACGAGGAGACGATGTCGTTCCTTCATCCCATCTCACTAAATTCAAATATATAATATTTCAAACGAACAAACAAACAATTATCATATCTATATCGTACCTCCATCAGGAACTGCCCCCAATAATGGTAGAACTACGCCACCAACCAAACCTGCCATACTAGGAACCAACAATAAAAGTTCACTACCTTCCCCAATTAAATTTGCTGAGTAAAAAAGAGCATACCCATATGAAAAAAACAACCATATAAGTCCTGTGGTGCCAACATCAGCTGGGTCTATTGTTGGTCCGATAGCCATGATGACTTCCGATATTTCTTTTTCTGATTACTTTGCTGTTACTACTTGCTGTTAACAATCTTTTATTATTTTCCGACTTGAGCGTAAATATATTGATCGGCGATTTGGAGGCATTAGATGACTTCACTATTTTTGAAGGACACTTTGTTTGTAAAACTACACGATTCCTTCGTATTTTGCGTTTTTGATCCCACGAACACAAAAAATCTTTACGAATATTCATTATTCCAAAGTCGTTGATGATTTTAACATAAAACTTGTATTTTGGATATTTGTCGCGCATACCAAAACAATTAGAGAAGGGCACTAGCATCAGCGCGCATGCGTTACGATTTTCACATACAAAGGAGATTTTAAACGCGTCGCCCGTCCATCGTTCATAAATAATGTTTGTTGCTCTGTTAATTGAGATTTTCAAATTAAATTTAGCCATATAATACTTTTCCTCATTTCATTAGCAAAGGTATGAATTTTGCATCTAAAATCGTGATCGTCAAAAGAGCACGAAGTGGCTAGAGTAGAACGGGTGTCCTCAGTTGGACTGACTCTCCCGGCGATACGTGCTTGGGCTAATATATTATAGTTTTTTTTAAAACGTTTAGTTGTATACATTTTTAAGGTATTTTTTCTATGTGTTTCGCTTATACTTTTTCGCCCCGCCAGCCTCTTCACGCCAGCCTTCTTCAAGCGCGTTTCCTCTAGCTTTCGCGACATGACACCCTCCCCCGTAGCTTTACGTTTCTTTCCCTTGTATACTCCTCGTGCGATATCATCCGTGCCTCGACCAGCCTTGTCGTGTCGCGCTTGCATGGATGGAGACGGAACACCACATGCCATGCTGATCGGAGCTCATTAATTGCAATTTCAGTCAATGGCCATTTCGAGGCAGCAGTATCGTTTTGTAGGAAAAAGAAAAAGGTATCGTACGGACTGATACGGTACCGGTCTCGTCGTTGATGGGCCGCTCCATCACAGAATCCGTGATCCTTTTGAGCGATTGGCAATGATTTTTTATTCCATTTCGAGGCTTTTAATCGTTGGAACGCTTCAGATTCCTTCCAGCCAGGGACGACGACAATAAAGGAAAGAGCACCCGTTGCCTTCTTGAATAAGACTTCCATATGATTTACCATGGCAAGCATCACGTAGGGTTCAAATGGAGGATTTGCTTCAAAGGAACCATGCTTGGGATGAAATTGAAAGAAGGAACCCAAACTTCCAAAGCATGCATCTGTGTCTGGGAAAGCACTGCAATGTGACGCATATCGACTGTTTAATGGAGAAGCAAAACATTCCATATTTACTCCAAATCTTCCATGTAATACATCAAAGACATGCTCGGTACACGCTGCCTGGAAGCCATGTCCTTGAATACCATGATATCGAGCGAGGATACAAACAGACGACGATGGAATTCTGCAAGATCAAACGTCGTCGTTGTCGTCGTCTTCGTTTTCTTTTTCTTCTTTCCCGATGTCAATGATAATGATGATGATTCCTGTACTGCGATATATATGGTCTTTAACTTTTCATAATGAGCTGGATTGATTTTCAGTAGTTTCTCCTTGTTTTTTGCCAACATGACGTCACAGCTATGTCGATGGTGAATGACTACGACAATTTCTTCCTTTGTCAGCGCTTGTTCTTTCTTCAAAATATCCAACGCCGCCTTTCGAGTAAGGGCATAGAAATCCTTAACGACCGCAACGGCTGCCTCTTGTGTGTCTTTACCCGTTTTGACCAAATCATCTACAAAATGAGGGTCGATTTCTTCCAAGTCCGCACCGGGCATCGGCAACACAGGGTCCTCGCCTGCTGCCAGGCGGTGTGGATGATCTAGACTGTATCGCATAAACCATCGTTCTACGGCCATCACCGCAGGTTTCATAAATTCTACGTCCTCGGCACTTTTGTTACTTTTTCGCAATTTATGCAACTGTTTTCGTAACCAATTGGTGGAAGTCATTCGCATGAATTCTGCCGAGCAGGTCGGGTCCGGGAAATTCTCTACTAATTTTCCACTACTGGTAGTACATTCTTTTTTTTCAGAAACATAGCACACATCTGGATTCCAAATGTTGCTCTTCCCTGCCTTTACTTTTTGCTTCTTTGCAACTTTGGATCCCAATCCTGTCGCAACTGTAGTGGTTGTCTCATGTCGAGGCATTCTACTTTTTATGTTTACCACGTCGATACGAATCGAATCGAATCGTCGTCGAACAATTGAAAAATTCTCACTTGTGGTCTGAGTGAATTACATTTGTCGATTTGTATTGTAGAAATTGACGAAATTGATTGAAATTCGGAAATTAAATGGTGTAAATTGAAATTGGAAATTGAAATGTCAAACGTGGATATTGTATGACCGGGTCCCTGCTGCTGGCCGTTTGAACATAAAATAAAAATCAACCAACATACGCAGTAGTCCAACAATAGTCCAACAACAATAGTCCAGCATAGTCCAACAAAACACATACACTCCAACTTACACTCCCAACATAGGACCTACACTCCAACAGCAACATCTACTAGATAGATAATGAATTAATCCCCTGTAGAGACAATTAGAGAGAAATTGTTGGGATCTGAAAATTCAGAAATAAATGGTGGAAATACTTCAGTCCAGATGTGGATGCTCTACGGCTGGCCGGATCTCCCTGGAAGTTAGAAAACAGGAAAAATAAATGTACTTTTCTGTGTATAATTATTAGGCCGACTTACTTCCTTTCCAGCAGCAGTTTATCTCTTGTTTTCTACTTTAATAATCATCATTATTTAGTTCTTTGACTATAGTCAAGGGATAGCAGATTCTTTTGATGTACATCTTAATGGTTGATTATCATCACTGGATTGCATTGATTGCAGTCTTAAATTGAGAATCAATGATGACACATAGATCAATATTTTCCCTTTGATGGGTTGTCTTTCATTACTTATGTTACTGTGTGCTGCTTATGGGAGATAGATTGACTATTTTCAAGATATTTTTAACCTTCTGATGGGAGATAAAAAGGGTTTTCTACTGGTATCATTACTAGAAAATAATAAGTATGAATACAAATAAATGATGAATATAATGCCATTTTCTGTATAGTTCATTGTTGATCCTGCAGTCTTTATGCAGCATTTACTATTTAATCAATCACTTGTCGTCATGTAAATGGCATCATGTATTTGTGCTAGGCAATGGTGTACAGCTTCGGTGGTGGTTTACATATTGGTTGTGTACACGATAGGGCAGATGTGCATTTCCCTTCTAGTTTTATTCATCGTCATCTTCGTCGTCGTCATCTAACGGAGATGAGATATGATGGTTGAAGCCACCCCCACCCATCATATTATTACCACCCTGACTTCTTTGTTGATCTTGCATTCGTTTTGCCTGTGCCATCATTCTTCCCATTCTTGTGCCTCCACCTGATCCTTTCGAAGCAAAATTTTCTTCCATATCCTCGTAGCTATCTTCTTGCATCTGTTGCTGCTGCTTCAGTTGCTGTTGTTCTCGTTGCTGTTGTTTTATTAAGAATGCCTTTCCTTGGGGAGAGCTCATAATTTCACCTTGTCGAGAAAGAAATGCTGCACGACGATCTGAAAATTCCTTATAGTCTTCTTGCGCTTTGTTTTTATCCTCGTCGCTACCACCAAGACCTGATAAGTAATCACTGTTATCCCATCCACGACCACCTACCATTCCTACTACAACAACAGAAACTGGTCGTCGCATCATCGTATTTGTTTTATCAACATTCTTCGTAAGCGCTATCGCAGCAGCTGTAACAGCAGCATTGTTTGAGGTTATTGGGGTATATAAAACGAACGCTGACGCTACACTAGAACTGCATACTACTAGTACTAGTAGTACTGAAAGAGATAAGGCAATAATGTTCATGGTGATTATCCGTCCGACATAAAAATAAGATTATGAATACTACGAATTAATTGTAAAAGAACAAGAATATGTCCACAGTCGAAAGGTGCTTCAATTCACATTCATTCACATTCATTCACATTCCTTCATTCCTTCTCCTCGCATGTTGCTTCACGAAACAGAATTCCGACATCAAGCAATAATAAAGTGCTCCTACTTATCGATAAAAATAAAAATTGTAACGAAAATAGAAATTAGAAAATCACCTCACGCCCCAATAGATCAGTCCGTGACTGTTTCAATCCTGTAAGTACACGTTTGGGAAAGTGCGTCATAGCTTTTTTTCTTCCTAGAAGTTATACAGTACATCACTTACTTATATCGCCATACTTCCCGAATTTTCATTATCGTTTTCAATCGTTTCAATTACAGTACTTCGTCGCAGTGCTGCCTCCCAAAAAGAACGGAGTTTAAATACCGGTAGTAAACAATTGGAGTTGTCGCGCGACGTCATCCTGTCGCAAAAGTACTGGCATGTAATCTCAAAATTTTCAATGGATACGACGACATCATCGTACATCATCTCTAAATATTTTTCTCGCATTTTTTCACTGAATAACGCTTTGATCGAACCAACTCGTTACAGTACCGGAACGTCCCAACTTCTTTACTGGTTTTGAATTATCTTGTCGTAACTTGAGTTTGCAAACTTTATTCATAGCCTTATATTATATATACCGGTACATTAGCAAACCAAAACCAAAAAGGTTAGTAACTACAGTAGCGTCGTTTGCAAATCATATTGCACTGAAATAAAAGATACAACGTCGACGACGACGACGACGACGACCGACCGACCGACTGTTGATATTTGTTCTATAGATTCCTCATTTGCAAACATTTTACTTCTATTCCTATTTTCATCTTTATAACCACAACATCAACAACAACAACAAAAGATGTTACGACACGCAGCAAAATCTGCGATCCAAAGTCGTCGTGCCAGATCTATCGGTCAGGTTGGACGGTCGTTGGCTACACAGAGTGGGGATGATACTAAAAAACCAACTGCTCTAGCAAAGATTCATTTAGAAGATGGAACTACATTAGTTGGAAAGTCGTTTGGTTGCCACGAAGGCGCCGAGGGAGAGGTAAGTAATCGATTTGTGTCGAATCGAATCGAATATTTAATATAACATAATGAATAGAATGGATCTAATGTCAGTCGTCGTTAGCGTACGTATC
The DNA here is from genome assembly GCA_900095095.1 of Fragilariopsis cylindrus CCMP1102. NCBI lineage: Eukaryota > Bacillariophyta > Bacillariophyceae > Bacillariales > Bacillariaceae > Fragilariopsis > Fragilariopsis cylindrus. Next base: position 88,688 of record FMBT01000362.1, read on the forward strand.
CTGAACAGAATTGTATATACTCATAATGTTCGTTAAAAAAATGCTACATTTTATTTCATTTCACTACTTTTGGAATATAGGTCGTTTTTGCCACCGGTATGGTCGGTTACCCTGAGAGTATGACTGATCCTTCCTACCAAGGTCAAATTTTAACGTTGACTACACCTATGGTTGGTAACTACGGTGTCCCAGATCGCAAGACAATAGATGAATATGGCCTTCCAAAACATTTTGAATCCGACAAGATTCATGTCAATGGTCTTATTGTTCAAGATTATTCTCACCATTATTCCCATTGGAATGCCGCGTCATCACTTGGTGACTGGATGAAAGAGCAGGGAGTTCCTGGTCTATCCGGTATCGATACTCGTATGTTGACGAAAAAAATCAGAGAAAATGGAGCCATGATTGGAAGAATTGAAGTTGATCTTGATGCACCTGTTCCTGATTTCCGTCAACTTCAAAATCCTAACTTGCGCCACCTAGTCGACGAAGTTAGTGTCAAGGAAAAAACTATTTACGGAAAGGGGAATCCAACGAAGGTGATTGCCGTCGATTGTGGTATGAAGAACAATATTATCCGACTCTTGGTCAAGCGTGGAGTTGAATTACATGTTGTTCCATGGAATTATCCCTTCGCTGCTGAAATGGACCAATACGATGGTCTGTTTTTGTCGAATGGGCCTGGTGATCCTACTATGTGCCAAGCGACTATCAACGAGCTCGAAAAGGCTATGACTTGTCCTGACGATAAAGTCAAGCCAATCTATGGTATTTGTCTAGGAAACCAACTCATGGGACTTGCAGCTGGTGGAAAGGCAGAAAAACTTCCCTATGGTCATCGTGGACAGAATCAACCTGTTTTGAATCACCAAACTGGTGAATGTTACATCACCTCTCAAAATCATGGATTCGTCATTGACTGTACCACTCTTCGTCCCGGATGGAAAACTCTCTTCACCAACGCCAATGATGGAAGTAATGAAGGTATTGCACACATGACCCGACCCTACTTCTCCGCGCAGTTCCATCCCGAAGCTGCAGCCGGACCAACCGATACTGAATTTATGTTTGATACGTTCCTTGATGCATGCAAAAAGCCAATGGACAAGATTACATTCCCCGTCCGAGCACCCCCAGCTCCTAGACCAGATGTAAAGAAGGTTCTTTTGTTGGGTAGTGGTGGAACATCGATTGGCCAAGCAGGAGAATTCGATTACTCTGGAGGACAAGCAATCAAGGCGCTCAAAGAGGAAGGAAAGGAGGTTGTACTCATGAACCCGAACATTGCATCAGTCCAAACAAATATGGACAACAAGTCTGAATTTAAGGCTGATCACATCTTTTTCCTCCCCGTCACACCCGAATTTGTCGAAGAGGTTATCAAAAAGGAAAAACCTGATGGTATCGTTGTATCGATGGGTGGACAAACGGCTCTGAACTGTGCAGTTGAAATGTACAAAGCTGGAATTTTCGACAAGTACAATATTAAAGTTCTTGGAACACCTATTGACGTCGTCATCAACACCGAAGATAGACAACTCTTTGATGATAGGATGAAAGAGATCGACGAAAAAGTCGCACAATCGCATACCGCTGATAATATCGAACAAGCCGTCGAAGCTGCGAAGGATATCGGATATCCTCTCATGATTCGATCTGCATTCGCGCTTGGAGGTCTCGGAAGTGGAATGTGTTATGATGAAAATCATCTCCGAGAAATGGCTGACATGGCCTTGTCGACATCTCCACAAATTCTTGTTGAAAAAAGTATGAAGGGATGGAAGGAAGTTGAATATGAAGTTGTCCGCGATGCTTACGACAATTGCGTAACAGTGTGTAACATGGAAAATTTCGATCCCCTTGGAATCCACACTGGAGATAGTATCGTTATGGCTCCGTCGCAGACGCTATCGGATGAAGAATATCACATGCTCCGTAATACTGCCATCAGAGTCGTCCGTCATCTTGGTATTATTGGAGAGTGTAATATTCAGTATGCCCTTCATCCCGAATCGCTCGAATACTGTATTATTGAGGTCAACGCTCGTCTTTCCAGATCATCTGCTTTAGCGTCTAAGGCAACTGGATACCCACTCGCCTTTGTGGCTGCGAAGTTATGTCTCGGTATTCCGATGACAGAGGTCACCAATGCTGTTACTAAGAAGACCCAGGCTGCCTTTGAGCCTAGTTTGGATTACATCGTGACGAAAATCCCTCGCTGGGATATGGCTAAGTTCGAAAATGTGAGTCGTGAAATTGGATCCGCTATGAAATCCGTTGGGGAAGTTATGAGTATTGGTCGTACATTGGAAGAATCGCTCCAAAAGGCCTTACGTATGGTTGACCCATCCGTTGCAGGATTCCAACCCCACGAACGATTTGAGACCTTAGAAGATCTTAAGAAAGAGTTGGGAGTTCCTACTGATCGTCGTATTCATGCCATTGCACAGGCTATGCACGACAAGTCTTTGTCTGTCAAAGAAATCCATGATATTACCAAGATCGATCACTGGTTCTTACGTCGACTTGAAAATATCGTCGATCACTGGAACGAAATGGAAAAGGTCACTCTTGCCGAAATGACCCCTGAACTTATGCTAGAAGCCAAGAAGGTCGGATACTCTGATATTCAAATTGCTGGAATCATTAAGGATGGATCTACTGAAGACAGTGTTCGTACTAAGCGTATTGGATTCGGTATTGAACCTGTTATTAAGCAGATTGATACTCTTGCTGCCGAGTATCCTGCTGCAACGAACTATTTGTACATGACCTACCACGGAACTGAAAATGATGTTGAACCCTCCAATGGTGGTGTTGCTGTTCTTGGAAGTGGTGCTTACCGTATTGGTTCGTCTATTGAGTTTGACTGGTGTGGAGTTAGTGCCATTCGTTCGCTCCGAAAGTTGGGATACAAGGCTACCATGATCAACTACAACCCTGAGACAGTCTCTACTGATTACGACGAATGTGATCGTATGTACTTTGAGGAATTGAGCCGCGAACGTGTTCTTGATATCTACAACAGAGACAAACTTGATGGAGTCATCGTCAGTGTCGGTGGTCAAATTCCAAACGGCCTTGCCCTTCCTTTGGCTGATGCTGGTGTCAAGCTGTTGGGTACTTCTGCGAAGATGATTGACAATGCTGAAGATCGAAACAAATTTTCGGACATGATTGACGAAATCGGTGTGCAACAACCAAGATGGCTAGAACTCACTAGTACCGACAGCGCCATTGAATTTGCTAATGACTGTGGGTATCCAGTCCTCGTCCGTCCATCCTACGTTCTTAGTGGAGCTGCCATGAATGTTGCATGGACTGATGATCAATTGAAGGCATGCTTAAATGAAGCAGCAAATGTATCCAAAGATCATCCAGTTGTGATCTCTGATTTCATTGAAGGAGCTGTCGAAATTGAATTTGATGGTGTTGGAAAGGATGGTGAGATCATCGCAGCTGCTATTCACGAGCACATCGAAAACGCCGGAGTCCACTCCGGAGATGCCACGTTGGTTCTTCCACCTCAAAGTCTTTCAGACTACACTAAGCACCGAGTCCGTGATGCCGCTAAAAAGATCGTCAAGCGTCTGAATATCACCGGCCCTGTCAATATTCAATTTGTTGCGAAAGGAACCGATGTCATGTGTATCGAGACTAATGTTCGTGCATCGCGATCATTTCCCTTTGTTTCTAAAACTATGGGAGTTGATTTCATTGAAGCGGCTACCCGTGCTATGGTGAATGAAGACACCTCGGATATGGATTTACCTACTTTGGACACCAGAAATCGACCTAACGGATATGTCGGTGTAAAGGCACCAATGTTCTCATTCACTCGTCTTCGTGGTTCTGACCCCGTCCTTGGTGTAGAGATGGCTTCGACCGGTGAAGTTGCGTGCTTCGGAAAGACTAAAGAGGAAGCTTTCTTGAAGGCTTTGTTGTCCACTGGCTTTGAGATGCCGAAGAAGAATATCTTGGTTTCTGTTCAAGGCAAGCTTCAAGATGATTTCACTCACAGCGCCTGGCAATTGATTGAACAAGGTTATACCTTGTACGCCACACAGGCAACTGCCGATGTGATGAAGAAGAATCAAGTTCCTTGTACACTTGTCGCATACCCAACGGATGAAAATTCTGACAGACCCAACGCTATTGATTTGATTAAAGGCGGTACTATTGGTATGGTTATTAACATCCCCACCTACGAGTCGAAGAGATTGGAAGACAACTTTCAAATGAGACGAACTGCAGTTGACTACGGAATCCCACTTTTGACCAATGTACAATTGGTTAAGGTATTTGCAGATGCAGTTCAAGCGCATGATCGCGACAGTGGCTTGTCACCAACGACCTTGTTTGAGCACTACCAAGACGAAAAGTCTGGTGATGCATGGACTAACCCCGGCGAATTTCATTAGAATGATTGGGATCAAAGAAATGAAGAGATGAAGGTAATCATATTAAGTATTAATTAAACATAAACTATATATAGAAATTTTAACGAAAACGATTGTTTAATACTACGAAAGTACTTGTAATAATAACTAGAAAAATTATATCAAATAGCGTTAGTAAGCAAACACACCAAGTCGACCCAAGCTTTTATCTTATTTAGGGCCTTCCTAAATTTTAGGGCCTTCCTAAATGTTAAATGTGTACCGGTATGAAGAAGAGAGAATAAAAGTGTTAGTTGATTTGTGGTTTTTTTGCCATGATTTGATTTATCCTGAGCACCCCCGCGAGCTTACACGGTAAAAAGCTCGCACGAAAGTACAAGCCCTAATCATAGTTTTTCGTTCTCTGATCATTTGCGTTTTAGTACAAATTGTACGCATATATAGACGCCGTAGCAAAAAGCAAAGCAACAATAACCACGTGAAATCACAACAACGAACGCATAACATCGAACATCGAAAATATCGACGATCAAAAGCAATTGTAGTCTACTGTAGTACTGTAGTAGAGATCAAACTTTGTTGTACTCTGCACTTGAGTAAAATAATCCACATGACTACCGAAGTCCAGGAAGGACCTGATGCTACGGTAACCGCGGACGCCACAGCAACAGAAACAGCAGTAGCACCATCTATCAACGAGAACAACGACGAGCCGAAAAAGGAAACACACGATGAACGACAAACTAGATTGAAAGCAGAGGCAAGAGCTTTCGCTTTGAGTGGTGGCTCTTGCCTCCGTGGTCCGGCCACATACAATCAAAATCAACAAAGGAACAACAACAAAAAGCAGAAGAGAAAAGCTCCAGTGAAACGACGAGCGAAAGCAGCGGCCAAACCATCATCATATTCGTCCGAGAGCTCGAATAGCAGTATCAGTGACTTCAGCGATGATAATGATGACGACGATGCTTTCTTTAGCAAAATAAAAAGCGCAAATCCAAACAAGAGTCTGGTGCTTTTCTAGTCCCGACGATCTATCAAATGCCGACGACATATATGACTGTTCGTGTTCAAGTTCCATACGAAGAACTACTACCTGGACGTAAAATGGTTGTCGATTTACCTGGTAGACTTCCTCTAGAAGTTGTTGTTCCAACGAATATTGCACCCGGTACAATCATTCCAGTACAGTTTCCCTAGGAGAAGGAATGATGGATCCGTATTCTTCTCAGCAGTATCCGTCGCCGCAGCAGCAGCAGCAGAAACAACAACAGAAAAAGAAAAAAAAAAGTACAAGTACCCTTAACGTGTCGTGATCAAAATTGGATGAATGTATTCAAGCGACTTGTGGCCTACCAAAAGGAACACCACACTACCAGAGTACCACGAACATACAATAAAGATAGTAGGCTTGGACGTTGGGTTTTTCAACAACGTGAGGAAAAGAAAAATATGACGGTAGATAAAAGGTTACTTTTAGATTCTATCGATTTTGATTGGGATGTACCAACGAGAGCACCAACTATGCCATGGACTGTAATGTATCAACAACTTGCTGAATATTATAGAAAAAATAATACCACTATGCTGACAAAGAAAAATGGATCCGATAATAGATTATTTTCATGGTGTTCTGGTCAACGAGAACGATATAGGAAAAAAAATATGCCCGACGATCAGGTGAAACTATTGAATGATCTTCATTTTGATTTTGAACATTCCTTAAATAATACATGGATGGAAAAATACAAATTAATGATGAAGTACAAAGAAGACAACGGTACAACTCGTGCACCCAAATCACATCCGGAACTTGGACAATGGGTTGCTAATCAACGACAAAGAAAACCTAATCTGAAAAAAGAAAGAATTGAATTGTTGGATAAAATTGACTTTGATTGGACAAAAGGCCATACTCCTGATACTGTTTGGAACGGGTTTGTGAAAGCGAAAGATGAAGCATCCGTGTAGCGTAGCGTAGCGTGAATTAAACCATATATATACGGAAACAACGAAGAAGAAGAAAAGTGGATGGGATTGTCGTTTGTTATTGTGATTGTGCAGAAAGTTTGTAAAGTATCCATACGTGACATTATGTCTTGTGCTGGCCCCGGTTTTTCTAGCTAGCTAGGCGTGAATCAAATGTCTAGCATTAAAATATCAGATAATAAATTTCCCTTCATGGCTATTGAGTTTACAGAATTTAGCTAGTGGTGATTATAATATTATGATAACAATACTACTATTATTTCTTAGATTATTGTTAAGTATTATATCTAGCTAGGTACTGTAGTTCGAAAGGCGATAAGACGGATAGGACCAATGGTTATGAAAATTAATTATGAGTGTTATTGCTATCTAATTTGAATTTGATTTACATAACTTACACTGTAAGTTACTGTACTTGAAGTGATGACTGATCGAGTCACGATGTTCAAGCAATGTAGTGATGATTACTGCGCGCGCCTTGAGAATTTTCCGAAAATTCATTCAGAGGTATGATCACATACATCACCAACTTCGAAACTCATAACACAAATTCGAAAATATCGGTAGAGAAGCTACTTCAAGAATCGAATCACAATTGTCAATACTTGTTGTTTTCTTACACTACTTCAGAAGCTACAGTCAAACAAGGCTCTCTCGACGACATTCAGTTGCATACAAGTATCGTTCGATACAGCAGTACGAAGGTGGTAGAAGATAGAATAATGGATCTTCTAAATTAACGATGCCAAAAAATAATGATGTAAAATCGGCAAGTCCACGTTCTTCAAGCATAATTTTCGGATCTTGTAACAGCCAGTATTATGAGCAGCCATTTTGGAATGTCATCAAAAGTCGAAATCCTACGGCTTTCGTCTGGGGAGGAGATGCCGTTTATTCTGATGATCGACTAGTAGGACAAGAAGAAGAAGAAGCATCGATGGTGACATCAACAGAAACAAACACCGACGACAGCAGCAACTTCCATCAAAAAGAAGATATTCGTTCTCGTTGGTGGTCCTCATTATTTGAATTTTATATTCCTCGTAGAAAAAGTAAAAGTAAACATGCGACGCCTGAATATCTCCGTCAGCTCTATGAAGAACAACTCCAGGTACCAGATTATCGTGATTTATTACGAGAAGATAACGGTGTTGGTGGAAAACTGTCGATATTTGGAACTATAGATGATCACGATTACGGTATTAACAATGGCGATAAAACTTTCATCTTTCGACGAGAAAATGGCATAGAATATACTAAATTTCTTGGCTTAGATGAAGAATCGGCAATGTCAAAACGGGCAGCTAAGGGCCTTGGAGTATACGGCGTACAAGTTTATGACTTTTCTTCGAAACGCGACCCTTCACGACGGCTGCTATCTGACGAAGAGGCTGGATTAGATCCAGATGTAGTCGAAGACGCCACATCAAATATCAGTAGTGAGAAGAATCAACTTGTAGCGATATTTGTCCTCGATGTGAGAACCAACAGGACACCATGGGTTAAGAAATTTCCAGATCGGTTCTCATTAGATCCAGAAGGTGACTTTTTAGGAGAAGAGCAATGGGAATGGTTCGAAACAGCTATTGGACGGTCGGAAGCAAGTGTTAATATCGGTGCGTTTTTGTTTTGCGATGCTGATATTTAGTTGTTGTAATCCAAATAATTCATATGCACACATCAAATACCAAACCGGAAGGATTCTGTTCTTATTTTATCTTTTGTCCCACTATTAGTATGCTCTTTAACTTATCATTTTCAATTGTACGTTGTGATATGACATATGACAAAACAGTTGTCAATGGATTACAGGCCCACGCTCCCTGGTTCTACGATGCAAGCCTGATAGAGAACTGGAGTGGCTTTCCGAAAGCGCAACATCGATTGTATCAAACCATTCTTCAACCAAATGTGTAAGTAAAGTTAACTGCATCAAATCGGCAGCTCATATGAATGCATGATTCACTCACGAAATTTCTTATAATTTTCCAGCCGTGCCCCAATCCTAGTAACAGGAGACGTCCATTTATCTCAATTTTTGAGGAAAGATTGTCGCCGGAATGTAGTGGCTTCCGATGATGGAAAGCCAACAAACGACCAGATAATACGGCCATTATATGAGGTAACTACAAGTGGTATGACTCACTCTTGGGGATCGAAAAGTAGTTACTGTGGGAGGCCCAACCGAAGTCGATTATGCACGTTTTATCCTTCTAAAGTAACTGCCGAAATTATCATGACTTATGCACACTGGGCCAGTCCATGGACTGCACTATTATTGGGCGATGGTAGGTCGAAAACACGACAATTTTCTCTGGATCGAAACATTGCCGAAATTGATTTTGATTGGGATCAAAGCTTGGTCATTGTACGAATATTGGGAGTTGAAGGACAAACATTGTTGAGGCAAGACTGGTCTATGGACCGGTTGACTGGAACAGTTGAAGATACCTTGCTCAGTCACAAGTCGTTTGAACTAGGACAGCGACGACTCGAATCAGCCTTACAATACACCTTGCCCAAAGATCACGATGAGTATATCTGTGTGAATTACCGTGGAAATCCGGATAAATTACATTTTGCGTTTAGCGTTACTTCCACCATATGTATATCTATAATATTGGGAATTTATCCCATTCTATTTTCTATGGCATTCTGACCAAACTTGTCTTTCGACGTCAACGTAATATAAAACCTCAAAAGCGAAGGGGGAAAACAACTCTCCATCGATTGAAAAATGATTGATAACGGATGAACCAAGAGATACTTTCCAAATTTTGAGTATCATTGTCATAACTCCTTCACCTACTTCATGCTGATCAGTTTACAAAAAATCTCAAAACGTTCCAGATTGTCGGTCTTGACTTATATATTTTTGCTGAGAAGAATTCAATATAATATGCATGTTCAGTGTAGCGGAAGAGTAGTCTTAAAACTAAGATAAGATAAACCATATCCTATGTAAAGTCTCTTGTTAACATCAATTACTATTAGTGTTGATACTATACATAAAAATTGGTACCTCGAATATCATGTCTAGTTGTATCTGAAGCATGTGTATATTATGTCTTAAAATAACACCACACATTAATTCATTTGTCAATACTTCCATTCTTTGTCTTGCCTCTTGCATTTTTAAATCAAAATATTCTGACATACAATATCACAATGGTTTCTGTTTATGAATAATAATTAAGGGTTCGCAAATCTACTCCCTTTTGAATTTGGCCCTTCAAATCTGGCATCATTTTGTCGAACCAGGCCTGTTCATATGGAGTGATATCACCGTAACCCAAAACTTCCTCAACACCATCTGGTCCAAATTTACATGGAGACGAAAAGAAGGCAGCATCCGTAATAGATGATTCAACGTAAGCACATTGGACGATATCATCAGCGCCATTCATAGCCTGTAGGACTTTATCCGTGAAGACATATCCAGCGTAAGCCATTGAAAGAGTTGCAGATCCGGCTCCAGCCTTGGCCTGTACTACCTCGTCTCCACCAAATTGAGTTCGAACCGTAATGGCTTCGAGCTCTTCGTCCGAAGGAGAGAATCCAGGAACTTGTGAGTATAGAGGCAAGATGGTGGTTCCGGCATGACCACCAATAACTGGACATTAATCTCGTTTGGATCACAACCCATAGAAGCACCGACGAAGGTGTTGGCGCGGCTGAGGCACAGATGATTTTATTTTGCAGATGATTGAGATGTGTGGGTGAGAGAGAGAGGGGAGTAACTCGGTATTTACAGCTGAAACAAATAAATGTTGGAAACCATTTTTAAAAGCAATTAAGTACTTACATGACGTCTAATGTGGTCACACCACATAACTTTTTAGGATCATATACACCATGTTTCTTAAGAATTTCTGCCGCAATAGGAACAGTAGAGTTGACAGGATTCGAAATGATGGCTAAAATGGCTCCAGGACAAAATTTAGCACAACCCTCAACTAATGCCTTGACGATTCCTGCGTTGGTATTGAAAAGATCATCACGAGTCATACCAGGTTTACGAGGGACTCCAGCTGGAATGACAACAATATCTGCACCCGTCAATGCTGCTTCAAGTCCTGTATCATGACTTGGTGGCCATGTTCCAGATGATGGAACATTTCCTGTAACTGATGCAATAGAAGGGATGTGTGATAGATCAGCAGCGACACCCGGTGTACCGACGATATCGTAACATGCTAATTCGGTTACATTCGGTGATAACTTAAGTAACAAACTCAAGGGTTGACCGATCCCACCAGCAGCACCTAAAACAGCAACCTTCCTTCCCATAGCAGTAGTCGATCCAAAAAAACGGTTTGCTTGAATTGTTTGACTTGAAGCGGCGGAGACGATTCGACGAGATGCGGTAGAAAACATAATTAATCGAGATGGAGAATGATTCTGTTTGATAGTTAAAATTAAACAATGGGTGTGCGGCAATAGATGAGTTTGGTGTATTCTTTGTTTCTGAGAAACTTCACGAGTTGAATTATTATGAACTTACTTCGATGACCAGTGAATATATGATTAGCGATTATTGTAATGAGATGAAGAAAGCGTGTTGTCGTTTAGCATTTAGGCAGAAAGATGATATGGCAGATTGATCTCTTGAAAATATAAGAACACAAACAAATCCCTTCGCTATTTGCTAAAAAAGCAATACGTACCTACCTATATAGGTCCTAGTACGTACCTATAGTACATACTATTAAGATTTGAAGTTCTCGCAAAAAGACTCAAGTTCGAAGCCGTGACTTAAAACTCAAGACTTAACGGCATCTCCTGCTTGTTTCCGTTCCGTCTCTAGACAACAACGATGATCATAATTTTTTAACGGCCTGTAAGAACGAAGCATAATGGAACAATAACGACGCTAGCGAATGATGATGATTGGAAATGCAATACGGGCGGGTCTTCAATCCGGTGCAATAATGGGTGTAGCTGACATAACCACGCAACTTTGTGTTGAAGGAATTGGCAACAGCGACGACAACGATAACGACAACGACTTTGATGTGTTACGAACGTTACGTTGGACAGGAGCAGGTTTATTGTTACATGGACCATATTTCTACATGGGATTCTCTATTATTGATCGAAAATTTGGTCAAGCCGTAACAACGTGGAAAGTGGTCGCAAAGAAGACAACAGCTGCACAATTTATACTATTTCCACCGTATCTTGTCGCGTTGTTTGGTTTTATGGGAGTATTAGAAAACCATGATAACATAAAGGAAAAAATAATAAAACGTGTACCTGAAGCATTTATAAGTGGATGTGTATATTGGCCCGTGGCGAATTCAATTAATTTTAAACTAATACCAAATAATTTTCGTGTACCATATTTGGCGGTGTCTGCTGGAATATGGAATTCATACCTTAGCTATGTCAATCAATCATCGACTTGAAGAATAGAATAGAATAGAATAGAATAGAACAGACAGCATCATCAGCAGCAGCAGCAGCAGCAACAACAACAACAACATGAAGAGCATCGCCGGCAATAAAATATACGAACATCTTCAGCAAGAACCCAAAGTAGATCTTATTCGAAGAACAAGAGAAAAATCCTAGAATAATGGAAATTTGATCAGCGGGAGTTTAAATAGATAGTGGATTGAACGTTACAAGCATCATTTAAAAATATGGGGCCGCGAAAACTCAGCGCCGCTTTCTTCTTCTGCATATTTTTAAAGTTCGAATGATTGACTTCGAACACTTGACAGCTGATGCATATCAACTGTACGTTCAATAATGAGAAGAATATATCTACGAAAACAAAACAGCCATAACATTTTTGAAACTGTGACAATTTTTCTTCTTGTGGAATCAAAACCGACTACTAGTAATTGTGGCGAATGTCTGTCTACAGCGTTATAATTTTTCAATTGATCGGAACTTATTCCACTGGGGAATTTTTCAACGTATTATAGAAGTGAATACAAGTTTCTGCTGTACTTTGATTGTCCGTTTTCACTTTTAATCGAATTTATTATCTTGAAGATAGTCTAGATGTATACGGAACAATTTTTCAAATAAGCTTGATTTTTGATACTGCTCAATATGGTACTGCATGTATCGAAGTTAGACTACTAAATGTAACAGTTTTTTGGAGGTTCCTATGTGTTGTCTCTCAAAACAATATTACTTGGTTATCAAGTATATATATATATATATATATATAAATTGACATGCCTACATCTATCTACTAGAATAATGTATATGCTAGTGGTGATTGCAACAGAATACAGACTGTGAATAGAATAATCAGCATACATACATACATACATACATAGATTTAGCAACTAAAAGCTCCAGCTTCCATGCACCTTAAATTGCTCCATCAATTGAATGCTAATAATAACAAACACTTCAATCATGAGATTTTTTGACTGCACATGTTAGAAATTAATCTCTATCCAGCAGTAACACTATTACCAAAAGATTCTTTTATTGACTGCACATGTTGGTAGTAGATCTTTATCATCCAGCTGCGCTGTGATAATTTTCCATTTTTCCTTTATAATTCCACTCTCCACACATGGTGTGTTTTGGATGATACAATATTAATTGATCTGTTACATAGAGCCAACTGATTATCTCCTAGGAGAGGAAGAAAGCACATCTCAAATCAAAAAATCTCCAGCAGAAGATCTAAGAATGTCTATATATTATCTTATTTCTCTTCTGAGTTATGCTGTTGGAACAACAACTATGAAGAATGATAGTACAAGGCATTCATCGGATTAATATCTCGCATATTATTTGTAGCCCTGATGCAAAATCTAACCTAGCTATTAAATTGAATACATTGTACATGTGCCTTCCTTTCCCACCATAATTTCAATTGTGTACAATAGATACACTTGACTTACTTGTTAGGTCAGTCACTCTACTGTAATGATGTCTAATCATTAAATATTTTTGTCACGAGTCGAATTCGCCTGCCTTCCGTTTGTAAACATCACTGTTATTAACGGTCAATAAATAGATTAGATTTACCACGATTGACCGTTTTACTCTCTTAAACACTCTAATCAGCGATTTTATCTAAGCATTCCGATGAACGTTATTTATGAGTTATGTGTTACCGATGCGTTGAGATCTGCCGTTTTTCAAATTAATTTGTCGTTGATCAATAATGCTTACGTGTGCTCGTACATATAGCATCTCATTTGTTAGTCACGTACAGTAAGTGTTAGAGCTATACGTATTAACGTTACATTGTGCGCCTTGATAATTGCAGCTGCAACCAACAGTAGAGGGACTCTCTACTACTTGCAGTAAGTAGAATAGTATTTCTTCAGGGCCAACGAAGCGGCTAGATAAATAAACACATATATAAACTGGAAAAACAAAGCAGCAGAGCAGAGATCAGTGCGGTGGCATCTATAAGGAAGCGTCAAGTCGAGTCAATACCGATAGCAAGGATAGTTGTACCAAATATAATATTGCTTAGTTTTGGAGAAGAATCCGAGATACAGTAGAGATAAAGACAACAATAATCAATCACCTAAAGAAGTATAACGTAGTACCGTAGGCAACAACAAATACTGTAGGATGCTGCCATCATCAATCGATACGAGTTATTTGGATGAGGATCGGGAAATAGAATCATCAAAGTCCCAAGATCAGCGAACTTCTTGTTCTTCTGTTTCTATTTCAAACAACATTGAATTGAAATCTCCAAAATATGGAATGCATCCTCCTCAACATCCAACAACTGATAAACAGCATCATCATCTACAACAACAAATAATTCATAATCAACAACAACAACATCATCAAAGACAACCCCCCCATCATCTTCGTGTAACTAGTAGTACCAGTGCAACAGCCAGCATTACGTCACAGTCACAGGAATATTCGAATCATAGTCACAACAATAATAGTAGTCACAGCAAAAATAGTAGTACAAGTACTAATACTGGTGGTGGTGGTGGAAGCGTCAATAGCGGCAGCAGCAGTGGAGGCGGAGGAGGAGGAGGGAATAATAATATTGTAGTAAGTTCCTTCTCTAATTTAGCCACACAATCTATTGGACAGGGTAAATATAGAAAGGCATTCGAATATTATCAGTTAGCACTTCAAGATTATTTGAAGGGAGGAATAGATAATAATCAGCAGCAAGAAATACCAGCAGCGACAACAGTTGTTGAATTAGTTAATGCAGCAGCGACATGTTTTAACTTAGGTGCATTAGCGAAGAAGTTACATGAATATCCTCAAGCGGCGGAATACTTTAGTCAAGCTCAACGTATGTACAAACAGTCAGGAAATTTAGTTGAACAGTATGTACGAACAATTCCTAATGATAATAAAAATAATAATAATGACAACAACAACAATACGGCGGCGATGGTGGGCATATCACCATCATCGTCGTCGTCTTCGATATCAACATTGTCTTGTCAAGTTTGTCTATTGCAGCTTATTGTTGAAACTTTACAAGCAAGAGCACATTTGCATTACAAGTACCAAAACCTAATTGATGATGCAATTGAATGTCATGAACAGGCAATAGAAGTACTACAAGATACCCAATACGATACATATACATCCTATTGTAGGATACAATTTACTATTTTATCCCAACAAACACGATGGCAACTATTAATAACATCATTGCAAGCATTGGGGAAATTTTATGTAGAAAAAGGTGAAATTGAAGATGCAATTGTTGCCTATCAAGATACACTTTCTATTCTAACGAAACTGAATGACTTTTCCTCACAACAACAACAACGTCAAGATGAAATAACACAAATATTACGAGCGTTGTCTAATATATATATGCAAACTAATTTAGAAAGTACAGATATAAGAAAATTAGAACGATCAGCGATATTACAAGAAGATGTTAATAATTGGGAAAAGGCAATGCAATGCTGGGAGCGGGTAATATATTGTCAATCAAAAGAATACGGAGAAGAATCTATAGAGGTATCGATTGCTTTAGCTCAACTTGCACGAGTGATGGTCCTGGAGGGAAATCTAGAAGGGGCTCTTGACTTATATCACGCTACTGCTAACATTTCTCTTAAGAATAAAAACAACAATGACAACAAAAATATCATCGATTCAGCAACAGCAGCAACTGAAGAGGATGTATCGATTATGTTTAGCATACCCGAGGATGTTTTTTGTAGTATATTAGATTTGTATAATGAATTGGATCAGATCCCAGATGCTATTGGTTGGTTGAAGAGTTTGCTATCCAAAAGTGAACAGCGAGAAGATCAAGCTAGAATCCAATTAGAACTTGGAAAGTTGTATCTTGATCAAGGATTCTTCCATACAGCATCAGACTCATTATATCTTAGTCTGGAATTATTTGATGGAGAGGATGATGAAAGTGTATTTGAATTGTTAAAAAAAGTTGAAACATTGCAAAATAATAATAATCAGAATAGCACTACTACTTCTTGTACCAGGAAGGGTGGAGAAGACAAAGAACAACAATCTACTGACACTGCTACCGATAATACGGTCAATGATGATGGAGACGATGATGTTTGTAGAACGAGTCTCACGGCAATAACAGAAGAAGGAGAAAGTGCTTTCGCATCAGCCATTACCGCATCTTTGAACGAAGATGTCGATGATGTCGATGACTTCTTGGACGATGATAAGAATATGATAATAGCAACCACAACAACAACAACACACGACAATATTGAAATGGATGGCAATTGCGCAGATCCAATATCACGTGTCATGGCGGAGGAAAAGAAAGAGGAGGAGGAAATTCTTCACGTGAATCCTCCCAAGGAAGCAACTACAGAGGTAACGAAAGAGATGCAAACGGTACCACTTGAATTACTACCGAGGGAAGATTCTAAGTCATCGATTGATAGTTCTCCTCAGAACAAACCGTCCAATGCACAGCCGCCCATAGATAAAAATGAACTTTATTCGAAACGGGCTGACATGCCAGTTTTCATTTCCGATAACAATTCGTGTCCCGATGATAAATCTGAATTGGTTGTAGGATCAGTTCATAGAGAATGGAAAGACAACGAGACTCAGAATTCTTCTGAATCCAATCATCATCAGCCTTCCGGTTCGAATTTAACGTTGACTGCTGATGCTGATAAAGACGAAAAAGTCATATCATTGCAACGCAATATTAGCATATCAGGTGAAATCAACATTACCCCGACTACGTTGATTAGTGCACATTCCCGAACAGCTCTATTAAATCCAACACGAAAATCTAGTGTAGCCCCGACATCACTTAATATTCCCAACATATCAGCATCATCTCCAAAAAGTCAAAGTCAAAAGACTAGTAGGGGTAGAAAAGGTTACACTATAATAAAAATACCGGAAAAGCAGCCAGGAACATCAGGGAAAAGTCGACTTGTAAAGGCATTGGCAAGTCCGTTCCGAAGGTCACGAAGTAAAAGTAGATCTGCTTCAGGTAATGCACTTGTTCCTCTTGATGAAGAAAAAGAGGTCCGTCAATCGATGCCAAAGGGAAAACCTGAAAAAACAGTTGCAATTGATAACGAGTCATTCAATTCCAACGATGAACCTGCAGCACCGGTATCATACATCAATATGAAAACTGCTTCCGATGACGAATTATCACTAGTTTCTCAACTCACATTTAGACAGGAAGAAATGCTATCAAGGAAGAAAAAAGCTAATGGTCAACACTCGTGGTGGCCAGTCACGACAGAAGGCTTGGAGGGTTGGTTCCCATCATCTTATGTGAATCAGGCCGTTGACGTCGTCGAGGGATTTCTTTCAGCAAATGTGATCCACGACCGTGTGAAATCACGACCGATAGATTTCGAATCAGATGAAGACTCCGAGGGCGTAGAGGAAGATTTTTCTCTTCTCAAAGACCAATCCTCAAGCAAACAAACAAAAACCCAAGTGACTTCTGACGCGGCCGCCAAAAATTTGCCGAGGCCCGCGAATTCATCAACACAATCACGGAAAATATCAGTTGACTCCTCCGCAGTAAAAACTGCGACCAAGTCTTCTAATTCGGAAATTTGCAAAGTTTTACCTCTCGAATCTCAAATAAAGGCGAGGGAACTTGCGTTGGGAGTTGCAAAAATGGAAAATGGCCCTGGCGATATATCTGTGGCTGCAGTGCTATTTGATCTGGCAGGTTTATATACCAAGAAAAAGGATTTCGCTGATGCTATGCTGTACTGTCGTCAGGCGTTGAAGATTCAGAAATCTACTCTGAATCTACCGCTAGCTTGTGATTCACTTTGTTTCATGGCTGAGGTACACTGCAGAGAAAGACGTTACAAGGAAGCCCTCTCGTGTTATTCAGAAGCTCAAAGGATACGGGAGGCTTTTCATGGAACATATTTTCACGAAGAAATAGCGAACACTCTAAATCTATCTGGAAATGTATTAGCTCGTCAGGGAGAATTTGATCTTGCGATGGACAAGCATAAAGAAGCGCTTCGAATACTGAAGGAATGCTGTGGAGAAAATGTCAAGAATCCACTTGTTTCCCAGACATTAATACATATCGGAGGTGTCTACTACAAGGAAAGGAACTCATTAGCGAATATCCAATGCAAAAGGAATGATGGGTACTCAACTTTCATTGAAGGTGGGATGTTGGAATTTATCGGTCGTGCTCATGAAGATAGAGGATCGTACCGAATGGCTATTGCCTTTTTCGAGGAAAAACTTCAATTCCTGAATGACGCTAAGAATTCCGAGGTTCAAGAAGATGTCGCCGAGACTTTGAACAGTCTTGGTATGCTTAGCTGCCGTGCTGGTATGTACCTTGAGGCTATTGACTATTATGATAGAGCCTTGGGCATCCAAATGAAATTGGGGTGCGACGATGTTCAGCTTGCTATGGCAAGAGTGCTTACTGGAAGCGTACAATACTCTCTTGGACACTTCAACAAAGCTCTCAAGCTATTTCAAGACGCTCTTGGAACCTTGCGTGAGGTTGGTATCGAGCAGGAAACCGTCGCCGCTACCTTGTTTTATATCGGTATTGTTCATGCCGCACTTTGCAACTATGATGCTGCCATGTCCAATCTTTGTGACGCATTTGATATACAAAAGAAATTACTTGGCACGGAGCACCCAGCAACCTTTCGAACTAGAAGAGAAATTGGAAATTTGTATTCAGTCTACGATGCGGAGTTAGATGCTGCCTTTGTTGAATACAACGATATTATCGAGGCGCAGAAGGTCGTACACGGCGAAAAGCATCCTTACGTAGCAGAAACTTTACATTGTATCGGATGCGCTCAAGCGAGGAAAGGGGACCTGCCAGGTGCGCTTCAATCGTTAGAAGAATGCTACAATATGCGGCTACAGTTTCTTGGAATGGATCACCCCCAACAAGCTACGACACTCCACGAAATTGCAAAAGTACAACTAAAGCGAGGTCGACTGAAGAAAGCGATTCATATAATAGATGCTGCATTAAATATTAGAGTCGAATCGCTTAGTGAACATCATATCGATGTAGCACTCGCGATGACAACAAAAGCAAGTTGCCTAGTCGCGAGAGGAAATTTCGCGGACGCGAACAAGCTGTTCATAGAGGCACTTCCTATTGCCAAATCAGCAGTTGGTGATCTACACCCATCAGTTGCATGGATTCAGGTACAAATAGGCGTCATGCACCTTCGCAAGTGCGATTTAGAGGAAGCAGCAGACACAGTAAACGAAGCGATTGCAATCTATAAGCATTCGAATTTGGATGAAGACCACCCAGGAATCAAGGAAGCAACCGTAGAACTAGAAAAAATAGAAAGAGCCGAAATGCTATGTGTATAACAATATTATGACATGATATAATAATGATAATAACAATAACAATATGGTTAATATACCGGTAAAGAATGAAATTAAACAGATATTAGCTTAGTGCACCGTTGAGAAAAATTCCTACTCTACTAGAACTAACTAGACTACAGCTAGATCCAAACACACATTTTCTGAAGCATAGAAATAGTTCATAGGACTGGCATTTCACCTTATACAAGGATTTCTTTGTTGCACGATATGCTTGAATACTGCTATCTTACAAATCTAACATCATTGACAGTCAAAAAACTTCAATAAAATGAATTGAAGTAATAAAGTAAAAGTAGCTTTTGGGAGTATATGCATCTTCTTTCCTCGTTAAGCTTTGGTTTGATATTAGTGTTGTGATAGTTGTAGTCATGTAGAACGTCTTGGTATATAAGGGCTTAGTATCTAAACAAAACATTGTCAAAATATTTTCTGTGGCATGTCAATATGTCAACAATAATTGGTTAAATAAATCATCAGTCAGTAGTGTGTTTTGACAAGCTCCTCCTATAAGCATAGAAATATATGTGTTAAAGTGCTGTGTTAAACTTCCCATGGTCATATGAAAAGAAGCGCACTCTTCTGATTTCACACCTGAGCAATTACTTTATATATCATGAAGAAGATAATAAAGCAGCTACATAAAAATAATTGATTCTTTCCCTTTAAGTAGTGTAAACAATAGTGGTTGTTTCAAATTCAGAATGTGTTGAATACACATGATGTGAATTTTAGGTCAAAAAAGCTCAACATATTATAACATACCAGCATACTGTCAACAACGGGACCCCTTCTAATAGACCAGATCACAGAAACATATAATAATATACATAGGTTTTGTTCAAGAACAATTTCAATCTACTTTACGTCTGTTCTACCATCCGATTTTCGCGCGAGCGACCAACCATTTGAATGATAAAACCGAAACGAAATATATATTCTCGTCGTTCAAAAGAAAGAAGGAAGTATCTGAAGCAAAACAGAAATTGATCATTCCTTTTGCACATGTACTAATCTTGTACAGGTATCCTTTTGACGCTTCCAGCTCCAGCTTTGTTGCAAAATCACAAGATATTTTTAAGTTCGTCGTCTCCTCCATTACTGGGTTAAAACGCAGAAAAAAAGAAAGTCAATATGGGGAAAAAGCCATGTGCCTCCCTGCAGGGGAAAAAACCAATCAATACTGCAAAAAAGGCAGCACCTGTGACGAAGAATCCCAGTCATATTGCTAACAAGTTAAAACGAAATGAGGTTTACGGGAAATACCTTGTACAAAAGAAACTAGATAAGAAAGCGTCGCGTATACTGCGTGACAAAGAAGCTGAGGCTTTAGGTGAAAATGGACAGACAGAGAAAAAAGTCTCGAAGACTTTGGATAATACACGTGAATTGGAAGCGACTATGGTCCATAATGACCCCGAGATTGCTGCAGACGAAGCTGATGATGAATTTGCATCATACTTTCAATCAGATACGCCACCAAAAGTCCTTGTAACGACACGTCCATTTCCATCAAAGAAATTGTTCTTTTTCATTGCTGACCTACAGAAATTGATTCCTAAATTACATTTCTACCCTAGAAAATCATTCTCCCTGAAAGAGATATGTCATTTTGCTTCCAATCGTGAATTCACACACGTTATTGTTTTGTCAGAAAATGCAAAAGCTTGTAATGGTATGACAATTTCTCACGTCGGAACAGGCAGTGACAAGTATACACTTGGACCGACAGCATTCTTCAAAGTTTCTAATGTAGTCACTTCAAAAAACATTCCCAACCATGGAGCATCGACAGCACATATACCTGAATTAAATTTAAATGGTTTTGGTACACGGTTAGGTCATCGTGTCGGTCGTTTACTAGGTAGCTTGTTCCCTCACGATGCCGAATTCCAAGGTCGTCAAGTTGTCACATTCCACAATCAACGTGATTATGTATTTGTCCGTCATCATCGTTATGTCTTCGAAGAAAAGAAAGAAAGCATGATCAAAAAAGCCCAGAAACCCGGTGAACCAGAAAAGCCACTCACGATAAAGGATCGTGTCAAGGCGCGGTTGCAAGAATTAGGTCCTAGATTTACTTTGAAACTTAGATGGATTCAATCGGGAACGTTTGATACTCAATTTGGAGAATACGAATGGATCCACAAAAGGAAGGAAATGGACACAACCCGTAGACGTTTCCATTTGTAGATATCAATATGGAATCAACTGTCTATTAATTTTTTAAATATAGCCTGTACATATATTATACTATACAACTTTTTTGTTTAAAACTCAATTAAAAAATTAATATTAACGTATTTCTTGTTCGTTCAGTCAATTTAATTTCAACAACATGTTACTCATTTATCATTTCCGCGCTGGACAGAGGTGATGCGATCTCCCAAACTCAAAGCGATTCCTTGGGTCTTAGAACGAATACGAATGTATCCTGCCAACTTGCCGTCTTCTTTCTTCTCGACCGAAACGTTGACCAATGCATCCTCGCCGAACACACTATAGTTTATTATGAAGAACACAACAGTTTGGGAACAACGTACAAAGTGTGAGCAAATAATGTATCGATCGAATGATATCAAAGTAAAGTTGAATATATAGCGATTTGATCGTCCAAATGATGAGCGAAAAAGAGATTGAAACGCCTTGGCGGCGTTACATCTCGTGTTGTATATATCCCAGGTATTAACAAACACAAAAGCAGTATTCATTACTAGGCATCCAACACGAAATCGGGACGTAAAACAACAAACAAGCACGTGATAATTGAAATAATCAAGTTACTTACCTTCTTGCGTATAGATTGGCGGCTAAGAAAGTAGACTTGTCGCCTTCAGGACGGTCGGTCAAGCATTTCATTTTCGTCGACTCAACAATATGGTCGAGGAAGTCGCTCAAAGAATTAATGCTTGTGGCGATGGCAACCTTATTTTCCCATTCAAACTCTGCCCACATACTTCGGAACATCTCATCGCTACAGGTTGCAGGACGGATGTAATCCATAATGTCCATATGGATATCATTGAGGTTGATTAACTTCTGTTCCTGTGTAGCCATGTCGGTGTAGACGATCGTTCCAAAGATATGACCAGTTTCCGTACTGGACACCTTGATGGAGGCACGAATTGTAGTTTGATCATGTGGACCGATATTATGCGCCTGAGGACGCTCAACAATTTTCATATCACCCATGGTAGAAAGCTCTATTGTCAAATCGGCTAAAGTGTTTGGTGTACGATTGATAACAAGAATCTCCAACACGATATCATAGTCGTGCACAGTCACAGAAGCTTCAGCGTAAACAGGATCTGCGAAACCACTGAGAGGATAACAGTGAGACAATTCTTCAGCTAATGTGTTCGCTTTTGTAAAACCAGTTGCCCTAGCCAAATCAGCTCCATCATCTAAATCGACATCACCAGCATTGACCGCCATCGTCTTCAGCTGGCGGAAATGAATTAAATCATCCGCCTGAGCAACGGGCTTCGCTTCATCTTTCTTCTTCTTCTGTGGTTGTTCTTCAGCAACCTTTAACAAATAGTTTCCCAACTGCTTCTTTCCGTCTTCCAAAAGGATAGGTTTGAGTAATTCCCTCGTTTTCGGATCCAAGAGAATACGGCAACACAAGGTGCAACGATCTTGGCAATCCGAAGCCGACGAACGTTGGGCCATGCTAACCGTTGAACCACTTTCAGCCAGTTTGCAAATAGCGCATATGATGAGGACAGTCTTAGCAGTACGAGGCTTATCTACACACGGAAATTGGATATTTAGTTTTGTCAACGAGGAAGCCAAGGTTTCGGCCACAAATACATCTCCGTGCACAACAATCATTTTACGGAGCTTGGGTGTCTTGTCTTCTTCCACTATTTTAGCTTGAGAATACGACGTTTGCGTTGCATATGTACCGTCAGCTAGTACAATATTTTTCGTAACAAGCTTGGGAGTATCATTTTCATCCTTTTCTTCGTCAATTTCATCAGCAATAACAAAAGGTGTGGATCCAACTTCCTTGACAATCGCGTCAAAGGTTTCTTGAGCATCTTCGGGCGTAGTATATTCTCCTAGAATCCAAAGGGTGACACACATAACCGGAGGAGACGAAATATCTCCGATAGAGTCCAATAGCTTTGGAAGCAAAGTTTGACGAAGTGGAGGATGCTCTTGAATGATCGCTCGAACAAATGTCGCCACTTGTAACGAGGTGCGGTCCGAACTGGATAAAAGTTCCATCAAAAGGCCAACAACCGACTCGGCAACCTCGGGGAATTTTTTCGCACAATCATGAATAGTATCTACGAGTAGATGACGGACTGCCACACTCTTTTCGGAATCTTCCTGGAGTGATTTTTGTAATTCACGCTTTAATGTGGTTACTACCGAACTGACATTTCGAGCATTCACCGATTCCATAACAATTTCCAACACCTTTTGACAGATATCGGGATTAGGGCTAGAAAGAGCTCTCATAATATCCATCAAAAGTTCTTGAACAATTTTACCATGCTTGAGTTGTAAGCTTTCTAAACGATCCAAAACGATTAATTGAACATTGTTATCGTTCTGGCCATTCAGTAGGTTAGCGTATGTAACAGCAGCGGCACGGACAGCCGTTGGAGCACCGGAGAGACTCACCAATGTCCAGGCAGCCTCGTAACTCACAGCTGCCGAATTACTGGAAAGCATCTGAAAGAGTACTCTAACAAATCGTGATTTTTGAGTAGGATCCCGACGACATACTCTACGAGTTAGTTCTAATACAAGCAAGCAAAACCCATCTCCGAATTGAGTAATTCCCTCTTGAATGTGTTGTCCGAGAAATTCAAATGCAAATTCTTCGTTCTCATTAATAAGCATCAAAAATGCATTTCGACGTGCTGCCATGTCTGTCTCTGATGATAAGAACTGAGCAATAAGTTCCGGTCCATCTGGAATCAAATGATCGGCGTGCATCTTCGAGATATGAAATACACAAAGTGCGGCACTCTTCCGGACATAAGAATGTCTATGGGTTAAACAATTCTTGATAGATGGGATCAATGGACCAAGAATCTCTTCATCTTTCACCTTGCAAAGGAATCTCAACATACTACCGCGTACGTATTCATTGGCATGGGTTAAATCTAACATCAAAGCATTACATACTAAAATCATTTCAGGAAGTAGTTTTCGTTGTACTGCATTTCCTGAGGCTTGTAGTAAAAGTTCATCCCCCGTCAATTCCTGATACTTTGGTACAACTTCCCAATACAACATAGTTAATTTTTTAAGCTGTTTATCGTCTGAGTTGATACAAAAACGAATAACCTGCATTAAGATACGAGGCATGGTTTCTCCCCCAAGCATTGCCATAATGGCAGCTTTGAGGGCATGTTTTTTAACCTAAAAGTCGTACAGTAGTATTTGACAACGTTTTTTTTAGGAAAAAAGAGTTTCCATATTGAGAAAATAAGATTAGATTGGCAATGTCTTGCGGTAAGTTCGACATGAATTGGTCATTGCCAAGTCGTAACTATCGTTCTCGACCTTGACACTATCAATTACTATTATGACCTTTTTAATTATTGTTCAATCGTTATAATTAATACTTACATTGTTGTCGGAACTCTCTAAATCTTTCGCTATTTCTTCTTCAGAAGGCAAGCCACCTGCAGTGACATCTGATGCCAACGTGAATGTACAGTGTGCTTCGATGCTACTTGAAGGCGCCATGGTTACCGGTACATGTATTGGTTATTTGGTTATTTTAAATGGGGACGAATTGAATTGCTGTTGTTTGTGCTTTAATTGGTAGGCTTTTGAAAGTCATCCATAGATCTCATAAGTACTAGTAGATATGTGTAAGAGATAACCGTGCGAGACAGGTACTGAGATAGACCCAATATAAGATCATCACAATTATAATAATTGAATCCAATCACTAGTAAGTTAACGTTAATAGTAATTTATATTTATAAAAATCATCTATTCGAAATCGCCTGCACAAAAGTATAGCACTATGAACTATAATAGTTGTACTCCACAAGAACGATCCGATCTACAAGAAAAGATCGAATCTCCTCGGAAGCCTTGGAAGGTAATGCCCGCGAGAGGCAAATGAAATACGAATGAATCGCTGGATACAATTTTATACTCGACTATCATCGAACTACATAAATATTCTAAACTTTTATCTTACTATTACTATATAAACGTTTGGACTATTCGTTATTGTCGTCTGTGTGGTAGTCTTGTCTCACTAGTACAATGTACTGTACTGTTGTTGTTGTTGTTGTTGTTGCTATTAGTGGTAGCTAACTTAAGATTATAGTATTTGTAGTAGTACAGTAGTCCTCTCTCAATTGGTCCAATCCTGTGCTTGAAATAAAACTCAACAACGACGAATCTTGTATCAATCTAGAATGAAACGACTGCACCAAGAAAGCCAGAGCGAAACACACTACAGCGATACGAAATAATCCTGCAACTGACGTTATCCTGAAAAATTTCCTGATTGTGATATAATGAAGGAGGGAGAATGCGTGTATATATGTTGGAATATCATGGTTTCCGAAATGAATTATTGCATCTTCGTTCGAGCGAAGTTTTTAAATGTACGTTGGTTGTCGTCCACCGTTATTGTATGCTTTAAGGCTTGAGTTACTTGTATATAAAGTAAGATGCCTCTGATCGTTTAGTATAAAATATGATAATTGTGAAGGCATTATTGTGCTACGCCAACAAAGGATAGGAGCGAAAGGAAATCCTTGACGTTCGTTTCGTATTACTACCTCATATTTTTCCATTTCATACCATTCCAGCTAACAACGAGTAGACAGAGTTTCGTACCAATATATCATTCAATTAAACTTCGCAGAAGATAAAGTATATTTTAATGTTGCCAGTTCTGTATCTTTCGTTTGGAATAATTTCTGGGAATCGTTTCCTTTCTTTTTCAATTCAATGACTTTTTCGTCCAATATTTGTTTGTCTTCCTCGATTGACTCAGTTTGCAATATAATACTTCCCAATGTGATTGTTGAGTTCACTTTTGTAACCGAATTATCCCGTTGGATTCGATTTACTTCCTTTTGCAATGCCAATAGGCGATTTTGTAGAGAAGTCCTCTCTTCCTGCAAACTATGTTTTATACATGTAGTCGATATCTTCATTGCTGGACATACGTCTGTCGTTTCTAAATTATTGTATACCATCGTCGTTCCCTTCTTATTTTATTATTGTTGTGACGATTTGAGATTTTTGCGTGTGTTTCGTGTGCGTTTCGTGTTTGCATCACGCTTTGCTTTTTTTTGTGTAAAAAACCGAAAAAAAAGGCGAATTGTATTTTTCGGTCGTGCGTAAACTCGCGGATTCAAAAAAATAGTGAAAACGTGGCGCAACACCTTAGTTTCTCTACCCCCCCTCCTTTTATTTTTGGTAATTCTAAATATCTGGTTGTATTTGTTTGAGCAGCAACATCAGCATCACCAACAGCAGTTGTAATGGGGATACAAACACTATAGCATAGGGAGTAGTGGGAATGGCTTTTCTCATTCTCTCTCTTCTTGGCTCCATGGCGCAAAAGTAGGTCAGAGTTGTGTGTGTCCTGTTTTGATGAATTGTTCATATTATATTGTAGTCTGAAGGGGCTGTATAAATTGCACAGAAAAGCATGCAATATACCAGAATGATATCCATGAATAACCAGCAGTTGTGTAAGCCACCAAACATACTTTTTCTACTATTTATTACTTTTACCCTTTTGCAGTATAGTTTAGTTTGGAACACATCACATCCCATATGTGAACACTCATCATGTGCAAGATCCTTCTATCATCAAAATACGCATTATACCTATAGGTGTATGTTGAATTCCACATCAACCAGCAACTACTGTATAGAATAACTACTACTTTTACAAGCTAGTATTATTATACACGTAACGTTACTGTAACTTACTGTCAAATAAAAAATATAAAAGAATGAATGAATGAATGAATGAATGAAAATCATAATCATGCTAGTCGCACACACAAAACCTGTCGGACAGGTGTCCGTACTTCGTGGCACCAATGAAAAATGAATTAAAAAACAGCGACAAGAGCCTGACGGTTGATTGGAATAAATAGTATTTTGTGGACCAATCATCATAAAAAACACGTGGAAATTCAAATTAAGTAAGCATCGCGATTAGCTAGCTAGACTTTATTTCCGGCAGAAGTGTAGTGTTATTTTTTGTACGTACTTATACTAGTGTTCTTCTTCTTTTTGTAGGCCTCAAAACCACACATTAATCCGCGAGTATGGTCGCCAATAACGACTGAAATTACACTCAGTGGTGCTAACCACATCAGCGCATCTGTTGTGAAGAAAGCCTAAAAAACAAAAACATCAATCAAATAATTTCTTCCAACACATAGGTGAGCAACGTCGAAGCCAGTCAAAAACGACAGAAGCTCTTACACAGAAATAATAAAATAATTGCTCGATCCTTTCATGAAAGAAAAGAAGAACCCTCGTACAGAACCCATCATACAATCAAATCGCATCAACCACACAAACACAATACAACCGCCGCGAATCATTCATCTACCTTTCCAATCACAATACACAATATATATATAGATAAACAATACGATAAAATGATCTACATGCCTACTATTCTATCAAGCTGTGTGATTGCTACTGCTCTTCTCAGCAATGTTGAGGGATTTTCCACACTTGCATCACATAAATCATCATCTCAAAGAATACAACAACAACCACAACACAGTGCTTTATCAATGGCAACGGATATATCAATAGATCGTAATCGTAATAGTAATAACGATGTTGCTGTGAATGAATTTGATTTGGCTGCAACAGAATTAGCATCATTTACAAAACGTGTATCAAATGCAAATAAGAAGAACCGATACAATCAAGAGAAAGATACATCCACACAAGAAGACATTAAAATTACAGGTATTGAAGCAGAATTTCCTAAACGAAAAATTAAAGCCAGTATAAAAGAAACAGGACAAGATTCTATGAAATACTACATTAAAAGTATGTGTAATCATGATCTATTAAACAAAAATGAAGAAATTATCTTAGCACGTGAAATCCAAATACTATTAAAATGGGAAGCAGAACGTGAAACATTAGAAGAACAATTATTACGGTAAGTGTTTGAAGTCTTTCTGGTCAGGTCCTCAAAAAATAAAACGATTGTAAAAGATGGATTTATTACTGCTTTGTCATAATAATATAAATTCTGGATCTTCTACAGTATCTCACTTCTTCTTTCTTTCCTTTTCTAATTTTCACTTTCTCTCAATAGACCACCAACGTACGCTGAATGGGCAGCATCAGTACAATCTAATATGACCGTTCCGGAATTGAAAAAACAAATCCGTCGTTCACTTCGAGCGAAGACTGCATTAACAGAATCGAATATTCGATTGGTGGTTTCTATTACGAAACGTTATCAAAACAGAGGAATGGCATTTCAAGATTTAGCTCAAGAGGGAATTCTAGGATTAACACGTGCATGTGAAAAATTTGATCCGGAACGTGGTTTCCGATTTAGTACGTACGCAACATGGTGGATCAAACAAAGTATTATGCGTGCAATTGCTGATCAAGCACGAACGATCCGATTACCGGTTCATATCCATGATCAATTAAATGCATTGCGTAAAGCAGAAAGAGAACTGAAACATGATCTAGGGCGCGTCGCAACATTAAAAGAGATTGCTGAACGATCTGGATTTACAGCGGATAGAATCAATTTCTTAAATCGTGTATCACAACAATCTGTATCAATGGAACAAGAAATTACATCGTCCAAAGTGAAGGGATCCGGTGCTGGATTAGGTGGTGGAGGTGGATTAACCCTTGGTGATTTAATGGGTGATCCTGATCAGAAACCAGTCGATCAAGCATCCTATCAAATGTTAAAAGATGATTTATCAAGATTGATTTGTACGTTAAATTCACGCGAGCAGGCTGTTATTCGCATGCGATACGGACTGGATGATGGTCGGCCAAAAACATTAGAGGAAATTGGTAAACGATTTTCTGTAACAAGAGAACGTATAAGACAAATTGAAGCACGAGCATTACAAAAACTTCGACAACCCTACCGCAATCATTCTGTTAAATGTTATGTGAAGGAATATTCATAAAAAGTGAGAGAGTGAGCGATACTAACTAGCTATCTTAATAGTATAATAATTATATAATTTGTAATTTTATCATAAAAACTACACACAATAATATAGAATATGTATTCTTTTCCCAAAGTGTATATTAGTAGCGACCGAATGACAAAATTACGTGTAGGTAGATCACTCACAAGGCTTCACAAACAGTAAGAGTGTTGACACTTGTTTCAGTTCCTCACTTGATACCATGATGCATTCTGCTAGTACTGTAGAACTCAAACCGTGAACAACTTCAAGAACAAAAACCCTTTTGAATAGCACGGCACTACGTTGAGCGGAGAACGTTCATTGATTGTCTATAGCATAGCTTGTACAATTATAAAAGTACGGAATAAATCAGATGATTCAAAACATAAAACTTTTATAGTAGATTTATCATTAATTAGCTAGGTTAAGCAACCATATATTCCTCCTCGCTGTTGACCGAAATACAATGCAAGGTTACACTTAACGACATTGTAGTCGATACTATTTACATCCAGCAGAGAGTATCTGCGTGTTACGGGTGTGGCTTCTAGTTTTTCGTTTTCGAATATTTCATCCCCTCTATCTATATCTTTCACTACTATGCTGATGAAATACCAATAGGAGTGCCCGATATGATCCCAATAACAGAGTTAAAATTTGCATTTTAGGAGTTAATGGTACACTTACAACCATAGACCAGTAGCGTAGATTTTTCATGTTCTTCACTTGGATACCTTCTTTCCTTGGTTTCTTGTTTGCGAGATCAGATAACGCAAATTTTTCAATTTTGACTCTGATTTAACGTCCCCGCTGCGTGACCATGCATTTGTCAGCGTAGTCAAAGTTATTATGTTTGGTCGTAGATCATCATCCCCCGTTGCCAGAAATTTCTTTTGCATTCTGTTGTATACCTCTTCAGCTCGATGCGCTCCTTCTGTGGAGGAGCACCACGCATATGCATCAATAACAGTGTTGTAACTGATACTGTCTGGTTTCAAACTTTCATCGTCCGCTTCATAGTACAATTGTTCCATGAATTTAAGGTAAGTCTCGGCACGTTCAGCAGCACCTGTCTCTCGTGAGTTAGCCCATACACCGATAATAGAGTTTATAGTGACTTGGTCTGGTCTACAATTTGTATCGCCGACTCTATATCGCCCATTCATTCGTTTCAAAATTGCCTCTGCACGCTGTGGTGCCTCGGTGCAGTTGGATATTTTCCATGCAAGGATTACTGCGTTGTAACTTCGGCTTGTCGGCGAAAGCTCTGGATCACCAGCACGTCCCCGGGTCTCAAGCTCATCCAAGAGTTTTTCTGCTCGAAGTGCTGCAGGTTTTCCCTGCCTCGATCTTGCCAACCCATCCATAACTGCATTGTAGTACAAAGTTGTCGGCTTGGCGTATATTTTTCCCTGCTTGTATAGATCCTTCGTTCTTTGTAGCAATTCCTCTGCTAACTTCGCACCTTCTCTAGATGCACTCTTAGCATAAGCTTGAAGGACGGCGCTGTAAAGAAGTTTCGTAGGTCTTAGATTGTCATCTCCTGCTGCGAAGCCTTCCTCGACCTCCTTCAAGTATTTAGTTGCTACCTCTGATGCTTCGGGTAGACGAGCCTTGGTAAAGATATTGATCAGGTATGCATAAGTTGTTGCATCCGGTCGAACGTTTATATTACCCTCCTTTTGTTGATTTTTCATTTCATTCATCATCTCTGTTGCTCGAACAGGTGCACGTGCATCCTTTATCTTCGAAAGAAGATAGAATATTGTAGAGTAAGTAGCAGTGCTTGGTAGCAACTCTATATGTTTTGTCTCATTGTAGAGTGACTGCATTCTTTCGACAAGACTATCGATTTCATCCAAAGAGGTCTGCTGCTTTCCTTGCTCTTAGACATGGCATGAATCAAAGATGTGAATGTCTTTTCTGTAGGCAAGAACCGATCCGAGTTGTACCTGTCCGATGATGACGCTTATATAGATCCTCGAGTTCGTGGAAGAGTGCAAGAGCTCGTGTTGCGTTCCCTGTATTAGCATGGGTTGCTATTACAGACGTGTACGATATCTTGTCCGCCAAGTCATTTTGTTTCATTGACTTTAGAAGAGTTTCAGCGTGATCTTTCTTCCCTTGCTTAGCAAACAAGTGAAGGAGCGTATTAAGGAATGTTGTATTGGTTCCTCACCAGCATATTCCTTCATTCGTTTAATAATGACATTCCTCGGTCGATATCTATCCCAGCTTTAGCGTAACTATACAAGACAGATGTATACGACACAACGTCCGGCCGAATCGATGGATTTTTGGACGATGCTTGTTCCATTTGATATAATAATCCTTCCGCTTTTTCAGCGGCAACTGTTAGATTCATTGTACTGCGACAGTACGCATCAATGCAGGTGGAAAAGATATTTTATCAGGATGTAAATCGTCCTCGTTGCTCCTTTGCATGCGAGTTAACAGTGTATGAGCATGAAATGCACCATTTTTTGATCTCGCCCATGCCTTCAAACAAATATTGTAGGCGATTCTGATGGCGAAGGCAACCTTGTTGTATTGTTGATGGCGATTGATTTTATATTCCTCTTTTTGTTTTCTTCCAATTTCGTCAATATTACATTTGCACGTCGTCCGGCATCATCGTCTCCACTCAAAGACCAACAATCCATCACCGCATTATGACAAACATCTGTCGTTATTCTCATCGTTATTTCCATCTGATGTAGGAGCTCTTCAGCTCGAAGAGCAGCCCGCCTTTTGCCACCACTCTTGGCATATGCATTCAATACGCTGCTGTACGAGTAGGAATCCGCTTTGATGTTTGGGTTATCGTCCGCCGTCTTCATAAGAATTTGAAGTAGCCTATCAGCTCGTCGAGCACCATCCAAGCTTCGCTGTCGAGCCCAGGCACCCAGGACCAAGTTGAATGAAAACGTATCGTAGTCGATGCAAGTCACATTTTGTTTGATTTTATGTAGGAGTAATTTTCTGCTTCTTCCACAACCTTCTCAGAGACAGAGACATATTTGTTGTTAATTCTTGATGAGGATTTCCCTCTTTGATCATATGTTTCTTCTGATAGTATTCTGGACAGTTCTTGGTTAAATTTGACGGCCTCGATGGGGGGGCGATATTTATCCTTACTCGTTGTCCGTCGATTGTTGTATCGGGATTGTTTGGTTCGTCGTCTTCGATGGCTTCCCATCGTCGTTTCGTTCTTTTGTGGTTGCGATTGTTTCGATGCTGATAATTTGTTATCTCTTCCCGTCGTCGTTTGATTTTTTTGTGGTTGCGATTGTTTCGGTGCTGGTAATTTGTTATCGTCACGATTTATGATATCATTACCTAAAAAATAGGCTCTTTATATAACGGGGATTTTCTTTGGCGGACAACGTTGCGGTTTCTATTCGGTGATGTTTCTGTTGGATTCGTAAAAAAGAATATAATGGAGTTATCCTCGAAAGAAATATTATAAAAACACAGTTGATTAAGAGACCTTGCCATCTTCGATTCCACCGTAGGACCACTGTCATATTGTCCTTTCCAGTAATAAAAAATTTTGGTCGATAGCTAGAATTTTCGTTGTATTCTTGGTTTCATCATTACAGATTCATTATTATTTCATATCATTTGCTTCATCGACTCTTCTCTGAATAATTCTGTCTACAGTTTTTTTTCAGATGATTTCAGTAGATTTTGATGGCAGGTAATTCATAATCATCATTCCTCTACTCGTGAATGAATAATCTCTGCAGTCGCGTTGAACGAGGATGGTCCTGTACTGTCACGGATTTTAAAAGCGAAGAAATCTGAGTCACAGTCCGCAGTTCACAGTCGACATCATTATCCTCATTTCAATATATTTTTACTTTGGACTTTGGCCAGTTCAGTTCTCGACTCTCGACAGTCAAAGGGAAAAACGATACAGTACAGCAT
Source organism: Fragilariopsis cylindrus CCMP1102 (assembly GCA_900095095.1). Lineage (NCBI taxonomy): Eukaryota > Bacillariophyta > Bacillariophyceae > Bacillariales > Bacillariaceae > Fragilariopsis > Fragilariopsis cylindrus. The sequence goes on from FMBT01000362.1 coordinate 121,959, forward strand.
TCATCATCATCATCATCATCATGGCTGAAGACCTTTTCATCCCGTATCACAACCATTTACCACAGCCCATTCAGGACGAGTTTCACGAAAATGAGGTCTGGAAATTTACAGGAAACTTTGAAAACATTGTTGAGAAAGGTTGGACGTTCGATGAATTTTACACCTTTGTGAAAGATCGCATCGTGTTTCTGACACCGAATACAGCAATTTACAGATATTGCGACACTCCATCAAATCATGAGTACACTATCGATATAGCATTCATTTTTTCGTCCAAAAGCAACAACAAGAAAAGAACAAAAACCTTCCACATATCCGGAGTTGACGCTCAAGCGACATCCCCAACTCTTAATTATTTATTTCGATTCGTTCTGGCAAGTAATCACAGCGCAAGCGGCACAAAACATAATAATGACGACGAAGCAATTGAAGTGATCTTTAAATGTTTTGCAACGACACCACGAAAAAAATTCGCTTCATTAGATCTATCGTTTCTTGGAAAAAATAAGAATCTAAATTCTTCTTCTTCTTCCTACAATAAAATCAGCTTAAGTTTTCAATTCTTAGCATTGGATTCGTCTATATGTCAAGCCATTTTCAACCAAGGGAATTCTCTTTCTTCTGTGGAGTTTCGCCAATGTAAGGTGGATGATTGGATGGCATATGGCAGCAACGACGCCGACGATGACGACGAGAGAAAAAATGATAGCGCTTTAAATATCAACGGGGGATCCCAAAAGCTTGTAATTAGTTGCACACAACACGAGTTTAGAAAATTTGCGGAAAGTCGGTTATTGTCTAATCCTAATTATTCTTTCAGTGAATTGCATCTTTTTCTGCATTTCATATTTGGAGAGGAGGATATACAATACTTGACATCAACAATACTCAATAGTGATAGCAATCAACACCTGGAACGTTTGTGTATTGAATACCTTGATCTTGACGACAAAAGTTGGACAGCCATATGTAAATCACTTCACAATCATCCAAGTTTAAAGGTGCTTACACTTACATACACGGAAAATTTTAAGGATAGTTATCGACGTTTGACTCCCGATCGACGTCGTAGTCGCACTGATGATATTTTGCTATTGGTAAATACAAATAAAATCCTTCAAGAAGTAAATTGGCCTAAGTTTCAGCAGGATGAAAGTTTGATAACTGATATTGAACAGCGGCTGGCGGAAAACAATAAAAACCCTGCAAAAAGACCAAAAATATGATGAATCAATCCATCATATTATAGACACAGTCCGGGACAATAAAAGAAGAAGCAAATACCTGTAAAGATATACAATTTTTAAAACCCATTTCTGCTAATTCCATGTGATACACTGTGCAAGTATTTGACGGAATCAAAAACATATACACATCATTAGGCAGATAAAGAAGTTCCTTCTTTCCCTTGTCCCTCTTCTCTTCTGTCTGTACTAGTATGAACTTTTTTCTTCTTTTGTATAGTTGCACTGTACATACAGTACAGTAGCACCATACTACTTGTAGTACAATGTACAGCAGGACCACTGTACATTGTACTGTCCTTACCCGGGTACTGTACTGTCCAATCGCAACAGTCAAAATTCCCCTTTTAATCATCCATAATTATCTACACTCGAATTATCAATTCCTCTGAATTTTATCAATTCCTCCAAATTTCGTTCAAACATACTAACTTCCGAAAAAAGTTTGAAGTTAGCATTTTTAAATTTTCTTTCTTGTTTTTTAATTAAGTAAATCTGTAACAGCGACCTTTTAGCACGCCTCAAAATTCTGCTGTCAAACGTTATCATGGGACTAATTCTAGAATTGCTTTCTTGATTTTCATATTTGCTCTGCAGTCTCGGAGATGAATATTAGGCTACTTGTAACGGATACAAACGCGCACATAATTCCTGGTGAAACGAGTTGGTAGTTGTAAAAGGGTACAAGCAAAGAACAAGTAGGAGCGAAGATATAAAATAAAGAGTGAAACAGGGAATCTACAGCAGATCCAGGTTGAGATACATTTTCAAAGTTTGAAAGATCCATCCATCCATATCTTATCTTATCTACGAACATTTATTTGATTGAAAAGTTGAAGGAAAGAAAAAGATGCTTAAGAATGTTGTAATCGATTACTTGCATCGTCTTCTGTCGGGAGCCGAGGGAGAAGATTCACATGGAGAATTTGGATTTCATATCCCCTTCGAAGATTTGTACATGACAATTGTGTACCTTGCCTGTATCTATGTTGCGGGGCAATTGGCTTCTCGTGTATTGATGATGCCAAGCCTAGTAGGAGAAATGTACGTTATACATAATTTTCTCTTTCTTTTCGTTACTACACGCTCTTGTCTTGAAGGGGGGGGGGGGAGGGGCAATTGATCTTACCTTGATGGCGTCTTGACGACTTTCAGTTTGCCGCATACTTTTTCCTTCTTTCAATCTCCCATTTTTCTTTCTCATGCTCTTCATTTGTCGATTCCCTCTTTTTATTCAATTTTATCAGCTTTTGTGGTATCCTTCTTGGACCTCCTCTTGCCGATATTGTTCCCAATGCAGGAGCACTGGTCTTGGTTGGTGAAATCGGGTGAGTTGCTGTGGGACTTCTCTGATCATCATTTATTTTGTTACTATTTTTTGTCTTCTCTTATGATAGCATTTTGTAATACCACCGATATTATACCAACTCATTTATTACTACTTTACTTACGTTTTCTTATCATGATTTTTCCGTCTGGAACGTTTCCTGCAAAAAATGCAGTCTTATTTTGCTAGTGATCGAGGCTGGAATTGATATAGATTTAAGTGTCATGAAACTCGTCGGAACAAGAGGTTTGCTGATTGCCATTGTGGGTAGTATACTTCCTATCGCTATTGGTATTTTTCTTGCCTGGCTCATTGAAGTTGGTGACATCAAGGCTATCCTTGCTGCTGGTGCTGTATTCGGCCCAACGTCTCTCGGTATTGCGTTGAATGTTTTGAAGGGTGGTGGTATCCTCAATACGTAAGTGTATATTTCATGACTACCGTATCATATCACCATTGATAAATATACAGAAATTGTTCTATATTTTGCTTTTATTTATATTGTAATTTATGCATTGATTTATATTCGACGAAACCAAATACTTCCTAAGTCCTGTCGGTCAAATGATTGTTGCAGCCGCTGTTATTGATGATATGATTGCTCTCGTTGTCTTGTCACAACTGGAAGCCTTGGTCGGAACCATCACCATTGCTGGTATTCTCATTCCAATAGTTAGCGCCCTTCTGTTTCTGTGCCTCGGTGGGTACATTTGTGTATTTATCTTACCTAAGCTTATCAATAAATATATTCTTCCACGATTTAGCGAACAGCATCATGATAAGATAGAAATGGTTATTATGTTCGGATTGGTCCTTGCACTTATGCCTGCTACACATTATGCTAAAGCAAGTTATTTAATGGGATCCTTCCTCGCAGGTTTGACTTTTTGTAGCTCAGATGGGTTGCATCATCTATTCGTTCGACAATTCAAGCGTTTGTTGCAATGGTTGATGCGCATATTCTTCGCTTGCACTATCGGTTTCCAAGTACCCATTACGGATTTTGGTGATATCACCATCATTTGGCAAGGTTCGGTATTTTGTTTAGCGTGGTTAATTGGTAAAATTTCCGTTGGATTTATGGTCCCAAATTTCTCACCGAGCAAACGATTTACAGGCAATCATTTGAGAGACTGTTTGATCACAGGTTTCAGTATGGCAGCTGAAGGTGAATTTGCTTTTGTCATTGCGGTCTTTGCAGTAAGTGAAGGACTAGTCTCCGAGGATCTCTACGCCAGTTTGATCCTTGCTGTCTTGATTTCAACAATCATCCCTCCGTTTTTACTGCGATTCACAATTTCCTACTACAACAGAAAGGGAGAAGAAGCTGTAGCGAAGGCTGCAGAAGAAGAGAATATGCGGGATCATAGTGTGACTTTAGATGTAAAGAGCGGGGAGGATGCCTTAGTTGATGCCATTAAAAACAAAAGCGAAGTTTTCCTTGTTATACAAACACAATCAGAATCTACTTGGGGATTGTTAATCAAAATCATGAGCGTAATGGGAAAGCATGGCTTGGATGTTATTGACCATCGTGCATGGTCTCCTAGAGGAATCAATACGACACTTGTTAATGAAGTATACGCGAGATGTCCCGTCAATGTCAGTGCCTACGATACGCCAGAGAAGGCGCTTGATGCCTTGGTCGAAGATATTACAAATTCGATTAAAGCAGAAATCGACCAGCCTGATTCAAAAGTAAAAGTGCAACGTTGGTTTCCTGGTAAGCACATTGTCGCTTCCGATCCTCGGAAAAACTGTATTCGTTAAACCCCAATTCCAATTCTCTCATCAAATTACTTTTGTTTTTGTTCTGTTTCAATATACATAGGTGTTATGAAGGAGATTGGTGAAAAAACGAACGAAACGCAGCGTAAGAGTATTCGTGAACGCCTCTTGAAAGAGGCATCCCATAATTTAGAAAGGAAGTCAAAAATGCAGACCGAAGCTACAAAAGAAAAGACTATCGAAGAGCTAGGTGGTGGTATCGATGAAAGGCCACAAGAAGAAAGCAAAGAAGGAGAGAATGTGTTGGATTTAAACACCCTACAGACTACCCAAGAAGAGCCGAAGGCTAAGCCCCGTAGAAGATATCGTCACAAAACACACAGTACACCAGTTGTTGGTGGTGGATTATTTGGAGAAGTTGAGGCACGAAGCGGCAGAGACGGACAACAAGGGTTCGATCGTGTTAGCGACTATCTTTCGTCAAAGAAGAAACAAGAAGATTTGAATTTTAGTCTCAAGAAATCGGGAGTATCTGCTGATATTACTATCCATGGAGAAGTTTTCCAAATTCGTATCTCTGAAAATACTTATAATGATCTTAAAACAGGAACAAAAGGACAAACAACAGATTCTCGCGGTGTAGCGATTTCGGAAATCGCTATTTCAGCTCAAGACGACGCCCCGGTAGTTCAACGGTTGCAAGGTTTTGTCAGAAATACCAACCTTAGTAAAATTCAAGAAGAAGATAGTACAGATGGACATTCTGAGGTTACTGAGGAAAGCAATGTCAAGGAAAGAATTGTCTAGAATTTTTAGCTTGTATAATTAAAAGTCAATAGGATTTAAAATATTTGACAACAATTGAAATTATTAGAACGGTAGTATTCTACCCAGTAAGCCCAAGTTTAATCTCTTTCTCATACATACAATATTCGTTGAAGAATTTTCTAATTTTCCATTCGGTGATGGAAGAAGTGTTATTGCGTCTTTATCGATCCACAGTTTTTTATATCCAAGTTTTTGGTATAATTTTACACCCGCTTTATTTCGTTCTTCGACGTACAGATAACAATCGTTGTATCCCCATTCAATACGAACTATTCGTTCAACTTCCTTAACTAATTTTTCTGCTATACCCTTTCGTCGAAATTGTTTTGATACTGCCAAATTAGACATAAGTGGTCCGTTATATGTTTTACTACTTTGTAGATCATTGTTATATGGTATCGGACTAACTTCAATTCCAGCACAACCAGTAATTTCTCCAGTATCTGGTAATTGACAAATAACTAAATCCGCTTGACCAGGAGCTCTACCTGCATACCGTGACCGAAATTCACCAAATTGTGTTGTAGAAAGTGATCGACGTTGTCTATCACTCAACTCGGTAGCACCTCCACCAGGTTTACCAACCCAGAATGCATCAACGAAGAAATTCGATGCCTCCAATAATGTTGGTATATCGCCACGAGCAGATTTTGTTATTAATCCCTTCGGTTGGAAGAAAATAGCACCTAATCCAAAAGAAACAGAAAATCCATCAACAACACCATCATTAATACAGTAGTGGTGGGCTAGTAGTGTTACCAACAGAACTAGAAGTGGTGGCGACGACCCAAGAAACCGCGGGCGATTTTTTCTACTTTGTGCCTGTTTCTTTTTTCTAGTACTCGTAACCGAATAATTGGAGTGATTTTTTTGCATCGGCAACCACAATTCCTCTTCTGTTATCATAATAATTGCTGTCATTATTATTTTGTTCTCCCTCAAGATAATGATCTTGCTTGGTGTAAGGGTGGTGTATTTGATCGTGATAGTGGTAGTGATGAAAAATAGACCAGATTACCACTTGTAATGTCGTCGATTGTCGACTGATGTCATTTCGATTTGTCGTGTTTTTTTCTATTCAAGCATTCAAGCGGTTTGAAGTTTGATGCTTTTTGTAAGTCGTCATCGGTTTCATCAGCAGTCGTCATCAATCACCCATTCCTTGCTTGAGGGTGCTTTTCAAAGTGACTGGACCTTGAAATACACTCGGAAACACTTTACTCCCAAGCAAGACTGACTCAATCTCGTTCACAAAATTTTGATATTTCGCCAATCAAAAAGATTGGATCATCATTATTTGTTTATTTTTTTACAACATGAACAGCCATCGTTGACATCGTTGAATACAAATAATAAAATCAATAATTCCTTTTAGCCGAGAGTAACATACACAACCATACTAAGAAAAAAGGCTAACCTTAGAAGAATAAAAAATAACTAGCAAACGAACTTTGTAATCGATCGGCGTTTTGCTAGTTTCGCCGTACTGTACCGTACGGTCGCATACGCAATTAATTGGATAGAGAAGAAGGAGGGAAATATAATACAAGTACAAGCCTGTTTAGTATGATGTTCACGATAGTAATAAAATCAGTTGCATTTATATCTACAATGCTTATATCAAACATCTCCCTGTCACAGAGTTTCAATGTCGTCGAAAACATGCACGTATCAGTAAAAGTGAAGAATGATTTGAATATTTGTTCCAACAAAAGGATGATCGTTTGTCACGCTACCAATAATGACGATATGGAACACAACAATAATTTTACCTTTAATAGACGAAGAGCAATGCAAGGAATGACAGGAGTCGTTGCCTCCAATTTAATCCTTCCGATATTTCCTGCCTTGGCATCGTCGTCCAACTTTGCAGTACCTACACCTGTTGATTCGTCATCTATGTATTGGCCATTAGGGAAGGTTGCATATTCACTTTTACCGTTAGCTGGAACATCCACACGAAGAGCTACAGTCGAAACAACAATAATTGAAAATACGATGTGGACACATGATCAAATCCAGGGTGTAGTTAATGTTAATGTTCCAGTTCGACAAACAGTGATCCGACTTAAGAATGGTGGTTTGTGGGTACATAATCCAGTAGCACCAACTCCTCAATTATTGCAGATGATGACAAATCTTGAAAAACTATATGGTCCCGTGAGCATATAGTTCTTGGTACAGTCGCATTAGAACATAAGGCGACATTTGGTCCATTTTGTCAACATTTCCCAGAAGCGACAGTATGGATCCAACCTGGTCAATGGTCATTTCCATTAGATTTGCCAATAGATGCATTGGGAGTGAAACAAAAAGGACACCGACTTCGGGAATTACCTGTACCGGGAAAATTAGCTACGAATTCTATATTTAGAACAACAGCAGAAAAATATGGCCGTCCTGAATGGCAAGATGAAATCGATTATGAAGTATTAGGTCCGATTACATTCCAAGCGGTTGGAGCATTTTCTGAAACTGCATTTTTCCATAAAGCTAGTAAGTCGTTGATAGTAACAGATGTTGTTGTCGGTGTTGATAAGAATCCACCACCGATCATTTTAGAAGATCCAAGAGCACTTCTCTTTCATGCTAGAGATAACATTACAGAAATTGTTGCAGATACACCTGAAAATCGTGAACGGGGTTGGAGACGGATGGTACAATTTGGACTTGTATTCTTCCCATCACAGATTACTGTTATACCTACAGGAGAGGCAATAAAGGAAGCTAACAACATAGATCCCAGTATGAAAAATTTAGGTGATGGTGCTGTACCGAACAATCTATATCCATGGAAATGGGATGGTGATTCCGACAGGAAAAACTTTGATGCAATATCGAACAATGGAAAATTATTTTGTCCCCCTATACTAACAAAGCTAATTTTAGATCGAGAACCTCTAATAACATTAGCCTGGGTCGATCGTGTTTGTAAGCGATTTCCTGATATGAAGCGTATCGTTCCTTGTCATTTAAATAATAACATCAGAGTTTCATCTGCTAAGGAATTCTCGGATGCATTTGAAGTATTACGATCCAATCCAACCAGTAAAAAACCCCAACGACCACTCGCAGAAGACCTAGCCTTATTACAAAAGGCATCTGATTTACTTACCGATTTAAAGATTGTCGGTCCTAGCATGGTTTGTGATGGAGAAGCAGCTAGAACAGTTGGACGATTTGCAACCCTGCGATAGTATAGACATAATATATATATATATATATATATATACATTCTCTTCTTTCCTTTAGCTAAGAAATAAAAAATATTTTAAGATATAGAGTAGATAAGATTAAAAAATGTAATATTCCAGCAAAATGTAGTCTTGAAAAAATATAACAAATATAATAGTTGATCGATATAATAGTTACAACCAGTCTTCCTTAGGAATGAGCATATTTACTATAGACTGAAAGCCTTGCAATTATTCTGATAGACAATAGATTCAAAGCTTGCTGTGATCACTTATATTAATCGATGTAACTTAGATGTCATTTCTCTACAATAGTCAAGTTGTTATACCTACAACATCTCCCTAATGGAGTAGAGGGAATATCAATATTATATATATGATACACCACATACTGAACCGAACAATACAATATGCTGTTTTCTTTCATAGAAATTACATATAAAAATCAACCTGGTGGTAATATAAATCAATAATATATGGTACATATCATAAACATAAACATAAACAGAGTCAGCCATGCTGCACAGTCTAAGCAACCATGCACAGTCAATCAAATAAACTTATGGAGAACATATCTCTGCCAGCCAGCACATATATATACCATTTAGTTGGACTGTTGATTCTTTGCATTTTTAATACTGGTGCATCGCATGTAAGGCTCAAGCTTGACTCATCAAGTATTTTAAATTCTACTTATGACATGGGTCTCTCATTAGATTACATCCATACATTACACACCTGGCTGGGATGCTTCTTCACTCAATTCAAGCAGTGCAACATGCTTAATCTTAGCATAAAATGCAGTAGTGTATAACAGTAGAACCTTTTCTTTTATTGTTGATTGTGTGAAATTTCCCACAGTAAGAACCAAAAGATGTGCCTTGATAAAATGATATATGGTGTAAATAGATGATAGTGTACCACATTGATGTAGTCTTTCGTTGTTGTGATTGGTATATTGTTATCTTTCCACAGTGACGAAAGATAAAAGACTCATAACCTGTGGATGCATCTAGCTGCTGCCTAAGTTCTACTAGACTATAAACTCCCTAAATTTGCATTTAAATAGTGTTGTTTAATATTAGAGGTCCAAAAACTTATATTAATATCAACAACTAACTATAAAAAAATCACTGACTCTTTATTTAGTTACGAGTATTAGCTTAGTTAGCCTTGACATCATTGAGAGATGTACAATAGAAAAAGCCTTTGTAATGTGATTTGGCCTGATACAGTGCCTAGGATGACTGAGCTGAAAAACTACAGTACAATAGGAGGTTAGCCTATCCCAAGGCCCAATATCTATCTGATTGGTAGTGCAGGGTGTATGCTGTATGTGATACCATTACTGGCAGTACTGTACTATGATACTTATTATTTATACTCGTAGCTGTGCATGTAGGCAGTGCCGCCGGATGTAACAGTAAAACGTGGCGTTCTGGCCTTCCTTCCGCAAATGAGATGTGTTGTGAACGAACAGACGGAGGATGAATTTTCAACCACAAAAATGAAGAAAGAAAATTATTTTTGACTTAAATGTTCACTTCGAGAGAATTTGACGTTCTTCTTGTTCTTTTAGTGTTCTATGTGTTCTATATAGATAAATTTTAGTTAGATTTGAACGATGTATCGACCAATCAAATGTTTTGTTTTTAAATGTACCTAGTAAATTTGGACGCGACCATGTCTACTTATACTAAAATCATTTTTATACATTATATCAGTTTTACGTGGCTGTGCATCATGATTGAATACAATTTTGTGTTTGAGTTTTGACACTCTCGTATTATTTCTGTATGATGACGTCGACCTACCCATCAAATTTTATTTGCTAAACGTTGAGTTGAAGAATGATTCTTCCACCAACAACGACTCGTTGCACGAGCGTGTACCCGCTTAAATTATTCGCACGCTAAAGAGTACGTATGCGCCAGGCGTAGTGAGTCCTATCGATTTCAACCGTACTAGTACTGGTTATGCAATTAATTTGATGGTCTTTTTCTCTACCAAAGGCTAGCCAATTTAACTTCCCGTAAATGCTATTGGATGAGATCGATGTCGCAACGCTAGCTTATCTGTATTACTATAGGTCCGATACTATACTACCGAAAATACTGTTACTGTAACCATTCCCAACTATCCGCAACATTCGCTTTCCACTAAGTACATTACCCGAGAAAAAGAAAAGTGCTTTTAGAAAAGATCCACTGTAAAGACGAATCCGCCTGGCAGCATAATTAAAAAACGAATTGTTTGACCTTCCAAAAGATACCCTCCCCCTCTGTGTGCCCGTTAATGTTAGTAGACCTCATTGTGAGCCCTGACGGGAAATAAGATGAATACTACATTAGAATCAACATCAGCATCAGTGTCACCATTGACGGAAGCAGGATCGGAAGAACCACCAACCAAGCGTATCAAGCTAGAGAATGGCACACATCTAACTCCAACTGATGGGACCGCCGCCGATTCGGTAAAGGTAAAATTAGAAGATATTGCTACTGCTGCTGCTACTGCTCCGACCACAGCTACAACCACAACTCTTCCGACCACAGCTACAACCACTCCTCCGATTACGGCTACAACTCAAACAAAAGAAGAAGACAAGACGACGTCATCTACTACTAGTACGGACGAAGCTTCTTCCTCAGCAGCAAGTCAAGTAGGAGGAGTATCATCAGGAGGATCTTCTGTTGTAACAGCCGGGTCTTCTCCGCATATTAACAGTAGCAACTCATCACATAATAGCAATTCATCACATGATTCGTTAACAGAAACTACTGCAACTGCAACTGCTGCAACTACAACCACAAATACTGCTCCCGCTGTTGCTGTTGCTGCAAAGATACTAACAGCTGCTGCTACTGCTACGACTACTGTAGCTGCAGCTGCAGCTGTAGCTGTAGCTAATCCCAAACAAGTCGCGGTGACACCTCTCACCACTCCGCCGTCAACAACGGTAATAGCAGCAGCATCAGTAGCAGTAGCAGCGGCGATAACAACAAAAACAGCACCAGTAGCTGTACTTCCAAGTACACCAACTTCTACAACATCCCGTGTTGTTTCTTCGACTTCTTCACCGACACCCCAATCACAATCGCAATCACGACTACAACCACATTATGTAGCATCATCAAGTACAAGTACGCTAACATCAGCAACATCAGCAACAATAGCAACAACTATCGCAGCCTCTTCTGCTGATGTTCCTCTTAAGGCACTTAATTTTGGTCATCTACAAATAAAGTATCTTGGTGAACTCGAGTATATGCTTAGAGAATTTCGGAAATTAGAACGACAATTATTAGGGGCTAAGGGTGCTGCACAACTTGAAGAATCGGCAGGATCACGTGAACGACGTGAAAAGTTACATTCCTTCATATTGCATTTAGAAGATACGATACGTCAAATTGAATTAGGTTGTAAACTTGAAGATGAGGGGAAGTTGTCATCTACGTGTACTAAGGATCGCAGCAGTAATGATACACAGCATACAGATACAACGACCGATTCTGCTAAAGAAAGCGCTGATATAGTAGGTGCGAACAGCAGTAATGACGCCATAGAAGAAGTTAAAAAACAACAAATGGCTGAAGAATCGGCACTTCCAATTTAACGAAAGAAAAGGAAGAAGAGGAAAATGTTCAAAAACTTGAAGAGCACATTCTTGCTAATCTTTTACCTGTGAAGGTACGACTTAAAAAGCAACTAGCAGCACAGCAGGGGGCTACACAAAACCCGGCGGGCATGCCATCACTTCGACGTGGATCTTTACAGCCACCATCAACAGCTAGAGGGAGGGGGACCTTTGCTGAGGCGGCAGAAAAGAGACGGAAACAGGCCGAGGCTGTACGGATAGCAGCGCAAGAACAGCGTGAACGTGCGGTGAAGAATGTTTCCGATCCATCACAGTTTGGGAAACCATTGAGTGGTGGGGGATCATCGTTGACACAAAAATTACATGGTTCAACACTAGGGTCGAAGCAAAGAAGGGCTGGATCCGGTGTCGGTACTCCGTCTAAGCAAACTTCAGAGGTTGTGAAAGCTAAACAAATGGATGCGCCAGTAGTGGCGGCGACTGGTGTGGAAAGGAAAATATTGTATGCGGGTATGGTACCAGGAAGTACACAACAAAAGTCTGGTTTGTCGGCAGCATCAGGTGCTCACGAGATGGTTGTAACTTCGAATAATCAAGGTAATAATGCAATTGAGAGTTCTGCCAATACCAGTGGATCAGCTCCAGCAACGACAACTACACCAGCATTGCAGTCAACCAATATCATCAAATCTGCTATTCCTGTTCCTGTTGTTTCTGCTGCTGTCCAAGCTTCACGCGTGATCACAAAGGCTACTACAACCATCGCAGTTCAGCCAAAGCGAATAGTCACTACTCCTAAGGCAACAAACGCTGAAGCTAAAACAATAACAGCCACTATCGTAGAAGCAAAAGCAACAACAATATCCGGCTTAGTAAAGCAGAAGAGGCCTGTAATTAGCAGCAGTGCCCCCATGAGTGAAGAAGAGAAACTGAAATTTAAGAAGCATAGACGAAAGAGAAAGATATTACGGCTTGCAAGAAGAAGGGAACGAGAACGATTGAAACAACCACATACCAAATCTCAACAAATCACAAGCACACAAACACCATCGAATAATCCAACCACTGTACGAAAAAAGGTTGTCCTTCACCATAGTAAGGGTCCAAAAAAGAAAGGACCACGAGTTGTTGAATATATCTGTTCTCTTTGTAGTGAGGCCTATAGTTCAACTTGCGATCTCAATCCTTGGTGGGCTCTAGCACAACATAAATGTCCCAAATGTCAAAAGACTCAGGTAAGTAATCATTATTTGATGATGTGCTGTTTTTCATTCTTGTTGTTTTATTTCAGAGTCTTGAAATCTTTATGAAGAGCTAAAATACCTCACGAATAAGCCTCCCATATTGCGCACATGAATACACGTCTTTTCTTGTTTAGATCCCTCGAATTGATATTACTTCGCCGGCCAACATCATTGAGTACCACCCCGCCCTTCTTTCCCATCTCGAAGATGGCGGTAGAGGTGGTGGGAATGCTGGATCCATACATGCCCAAGCTATTGGATCGGCCACCATGCATGTAGTGTCGCAAATTCCCGGTATTGGAGCTGCAAAAACATCGGCGGTCCCAATCCTTGATTCTGAGTCAGACTCTGACCTAAGTGAATTATCCGATGATGATATTTCGATTGGATCATTGAAGGCAGCTGAATTGGAAGCAGATATACAATCGATGACACCTGCTGAACGAGCTGAATACGAAACATTTGGAGACGAGTACGAGGGGCCTCGCCTTTCAGACGAACATGCTTCAAAATTGTTGATTCTCATGGGTCATGCGTCAACATGTCCGTGTCACCACAAATCAGAGAAAGAAAAAGATATCTGTAGATCAACTAAGTATATGATGCTCCATGTCCGAGATTGTCCTGGAACAACATCAACATTTGATGTCTGTCCTTTTCCATGGTGTCGCAAAGTTAAGCATCTATTATATCATCTTGTTTCTTGTAAGGAGCCGGATCAGTGTCCGATCTGCTCGCCGAAGGATCTTCCAAAGGGATTGGAGGGTTTGGTTGGATTAAATGCGCATAGAATGAAAGGTCACCGAGAGCGTATGATTGCTGTTGCTAAAGCTACCTTGAAGGCGAAAATGAATCCGGTGGCAAAACCTCCGCCTGTGAATGGAAGTGCAACAGCAACGCAGACGAACAACCTCCGGAAAGTGATTTCCGGTGCTACACTTTCTGCAGCTGCTCAAGCTCCCGCAGCTCAAGAATTTGCTCCTGTGAATTCGAAAATAGAGTGCGCACCAGCGCAGGTTACTTCTACTCCTTCTACTATTACGGCTACTGCAACTGTTGATACAGGGGACAACAGCAGCAGTCATGTTCCAAATCCTGTCACAATAGGACAACCACATGATCCCTTAACACAAACAGGTACTGATGCATACGCACAGTCTATGTCTCAAGAAGATTCTCAAGAAGATGAAGATTTCGACATCAATGCTGAAATAGCAAAATTAGATGAACAACTAAATCCTGATCCGAGTGAGGAAGCATACGCAGCGTCAGACAAAAATCATGTTTTACAAACGGTGAAAGTAGAAGCTAGTAATTCAGGGTCTATTGCACTACCTCAATCCCCTCTTGCTCCTCTTACTAGAGATTCATCAGATGGAACAAGTGCACCTTCCGATAAACTCGCAATGCCGAACTTGAACGCCTCAACATATTCAGTCAATTGTCCGACTTCTAGTAATGTAAACATGGCTTACGAGAATTCGAATAGCAACACTGAGATCTCGACAGAAGACGAGCAGGTTCTTCCCACTCCAATTTTTGCAATAAAAATGGGGGATAATGATGCCGATGCTGATGCCGCAGAAGTAAGTGATCTGCTAGATCCTTCTGATGTATACGTTTCGTCAGAAGAAATGACAGACTTTAAGCTTGATCCTGATTTCCTAGAGACTTCAGATGCAATAACATCATCAGATTTCAGTATGGTTGCTGGCGATTTTTCTGACACCACAGCAGATAACAACGATATGATTGTTATTGCTTCTGAGGTGGCCGCTGCAGCTGTTTCCATTGAGTCAACCCCTGATGTTGCAACAGCTACCGCCGCCGCCGTCATCGCTGCTGCTGCTGTTGCCGAAGTGAATGTAGAGCATACGAATACTGCTGGAGGGGTCAAGGTGAATTAACTAATTGTTATAGGACAGGGTTTCTTTGATACTAATCAATAATATAATACGTTAATTTCATCACACACTTGAAGTTCTACTAACCTACTTAGTTATAGTAGACATAGGAATACTATTGTTTCTTCCCTGGTGCGCTGTATCTGCTCTTTTTTCCTCTCTTTCTTAGACAAAGTCGCCATTCTAAAAGTTCTCCTACCTCCTACACTATTGTCTCTGGCTTAATCCAATGAGAAGTCATATGATTTTAAGATCAACATTCTCAGGTCTAATATCCCTATGCTGTTTCTCCAGATTATTGACTATGTGACTATGTGGCTATTATATCATCAAACATAGGAATTATACTAATATTAAGGGATCTCCGTATGCTTTGCCCTCTGACATTGGTAACCAAACCCTAACAGAGAATAAGAAGTCTCATTAGGTGGGAAACATAGCTATAGGCCATGATGGAAAATAGGTAAACTATAATAGCTTCACTTAGGCATACACATTCTTCAACAACCCAACCTCTAGTTTAATAGCTAGGAGAGATGTATATCTGAGGGTGGATCAGGAATTTATCATATATTTCTGTGATCATGCTGATGATTTATTACATCAGCTAATTTATTCAGATCATTATCAACTTTCTGGTGCATGCATTTATGTTATGGGTAAAATGGTAAGAAGGGTCCCTGCTTGCAACAAAAAATAGAACAACATGGTGTTGTGCCCTTTCAACTGTTGATAACACTGTTTAGATGGTAGGATATCATCATCTGTCTGTTGTTGTCTGTTGGTATTAAATATCAATTAGGGTGTTCTCTGAGTGGAATAGAGTATAATTGTGATAGGTGTCATCCTTATTGAGTAGACACAATGATTCTGCTGTACCTCTGCTATACCCTGTTCACAATGTCTGCAGTCAAGACAAGCATTGAAAAATGGGGGCAGCCACACACACTCTTGCCTCTCTATCCAGTTATGATAAACATAGAAGCAAAGAAATGCAAGGGTGTGGTGTGTGTGGTGTGTGTGGTGTGTGTGTGTGGTGTGTGAGAGAGAGAGAGAGAGAGAGAGAGAGAGATGATACATCTATGATCTGGTCTAGTACAATACAACATCTATATAATATGTGTACTGTACTGTAGGTCCAAGTCGAAAAACAAATACAATACATAATATTTTCCCATACCCTCCGATTTCGACTCAAACGTTAAGTGCACGTATGATCGGTGTGTGTAAAGGTAATAAGGGATCAGCCACAATCATACATCTTCATCGGATATGACTGCTGTTTATCGACGAGGCAAGATCAACGAATGGAGCCATCGAAAGGACCGAAATAATAACAGCGGCAATCATATCATACACAGATCACCTTCATCATGTCGTCGTCTCAGTCGTCTTCCCATTATCCAGCGGCAATAGGAAGCGCTTCTGTGACCAATAATATCAATCTCCCGTCACAAGACGAACGAGATCGTGCCGTCAACGAAGCCAAGGAATGTATAGATGCAATAGCATTTGAAGGATATCAATTAGACGGCTTTAATCTTCTGGGTGTTGTCGCGAACCCTCGAGGTGGTGGATCGTCTTCGTCTTCTTCTTCGTATTTTCATGCTGCGACGACTGCTCCACAGGATAATAATGCCTCTCAACAACAACAAACACCGGGGACAGAAATATCGACAACGACAACGACAGGCACGCAATCAATACAGCAATCACCGGCAACAGGATCTGAACCTGCCGAACAACCTGGTATATTTTCAGATGCAGTTCAAACCTTTGAAGACACATTGGCGCAAGTGACGGAACAAATCCAAACACTCAATATATATTTAGGAGAACTTTCTAGGCAATATCTAGGCGATGACACAGAAGAATCTCTCTTTTTGGAATATTACTACCAAGATGACGAAGATCCTTCTAATTTGGCCGTGCGGGACGTCCCACCAGAATTGGCTGACTTACAATTGCAGGAATTGCAATACTACTTAGAGGAATGTGGTGTCTTAGCTCACACACTCCGGGCGCAGGGTTTAGATACGCGGACGCTCGTAGACGAAGATGTTATCGATGAAGAGAAACTCAACCAGCAATTAGAAGATATACCATCCCTCTTTTACGAAACTGAATTTGATCTAACCGACGCAAGAACGTTTGCTGAACTATTGATAAGACGCAACGACGATGATGATGGACTTGACAACAATAACACCACTGAGAATGATGACAATAACAAAAACAACAATCAGAAAACAAATAAAAAGGCCGCAAATTCATTGTACCAACCAGCCCATGAACTAGTTCCTGTGCGAGAGCAAGAATTCTTGGCAGAACATCTGGATCGAGTAGAGTTGGCTTTACAAGAACAGGTGCGTCAAAAGTCCACCGCCTTTTTCCAAGAAACGACACGGTTTAGACAATTGCAATCTAGCATCGAAGATTTGTTGAAACAAGTTCAACAATTGAGAAATTGCCTTCAACAAGCGTTGGGTGTGTATCGACAAACAAAAGATATTTCTGACCATCAGCGTCAAGATTATGAGCAACTGATCGATTTGTTAGATGGATCAATGGAATTAGTACGGTGCAAGGCCTCCATTGGTGGATTGTTGTCGGCCAATGATCATTTGGGAGCCGTCCAACAGATACAATACGGACGCAAATTGTTGCAAGGTAACATTGACCTTGGCAGCTCAAGTACTACCCTCACCGCTGTCACCACCACGCCGATTACTAGTAATAATGAAAGTATCGACAGCAGCAATATTGTGGAAGGAGATAGCGAAACCGCTACTGGTGCAGACGATGACGAAGACGACGACCTTGCCAGTGAAAGATTGGAACTTCAGCTATTGACATCGTTATCGACTTGCGGGGATCAATTTACGCAATACGAATCACTGGTAATTCAAAATTTGTCAGAAGAATTAGTTGAAATATTTTTCAATTGGCGACCAAGAGCTAAAAATCGTGTCCAAGAAACGATGGAAGCATTGCGAATCTGTGATGCTATGAATAAGACATCGGAACTATATCAACGAAGACTACAGCAAATGATTCGAATGACGGTCCGAACAACAATCGCCGAATTTGTAGATTCCAATAAATCTGGTGGATCTGGAGGTGTTACCGGTATGACGTATCCGGCATTTTACAATTGCTTGCAATTGTTGATCGAAGAAATTGAATCAATCCTCAAAATGGCATATCGGGTCGATGAGTTTTGTTCATCGGAAGGCATTTTCGAAGAGGAATCGGATCATCAACAGCAGCAGCAGCAAAGATGGACGAAAGAGGCAGTCGCTCAGGGATCAGACTTGGCAACCAAGTCGATTGCCGAGCTTTTGAGACTTCGAAAGGAATCTCATTCATTGATCTCCCTAACGGAAATGAAACAACTATGGGATACTTGCATCCAATTTACTACGACGATGGAGGGATACAGTAACAATAGTAGAGCGGTAAACCTTCGATCCACACTGGTAGGTCAAGCTAAAGTGTTTCTAGACCGAACGCATGAATCAAACATGTCGGCATTAGTTGCTGCTCTGGATTCTGAACGGTGGTCGCAATGCGAGGTAAGTCTATTTTCATTTTCATTTTTTAATCATCGTGTCATTGCACATTATTTCCCCTACCGACCGTTGTCTTACGATTCAATTTCTGTTGTTGCCTCGTTCTATTGGAAAGGTATCGTTGGAGAGACAATCAGCTCTCACGAGATTATGTACGGGACTTGCTACTGTGTCTACTCCCATACAAAACCTCCAGGAGGGTGGGGATGCGGACAATACGAATAAAGAGAAAAATCCGGTTGCTGTTGTGGAAGGAGTGCATTACAAAGTTGTTTGGTCCTGTCTACTTATGGTGGAAAGTATTATGACATATATATCCACAGCTGCGTACTTTCAACAGTCTCTCGCAACGAATGCAGTGACTAAGATTGTTGAAGTAATGCGTCTCTTCAATACACGTACAACGAACCTTGTTTTGGGAGCAGGAGCTATCCACTCAGCTGCTAAGCTCAAATCAATCAACGCCAAGCATCTCTCATATGTTACACAGTGCCTCGGAATGATGATGTCATTATTACCTCATATTCGTGCAGCTTTAATGACTCAGCTTCCGGATAAGCAGCACACTCTTCTCGCCGACGTGGACAATATCAAGAAAGAGTATAAAGATCACAACGAGAAAGTTCTCAACAAATTTGTTTCCATCATTGGAGGTATCGTTGAACATGGATTGGGCCCACGACTCGCTAGTATCGACTTTGATGCTCGAGCTAGAGATCTATCGACAGAGAACAAGGACGAAGTTGACTGTTGTGTTTTCCTTGATGGTACATCAAGCAGTACCCGGAAGTTACACCATGTTTTGAATTCACTTCTCCCTCCAGATCATCTCCAGGATGTATTTTCTCGCATATTCGCTCACCTAGACCAAAAGATCCCGGCACTCTTCGTTATCGCTGCTTCAGCTACTGCCAATGCACAGCATTTTTCATTCCCATCTACTGACGATGGCAAGCACAGGCTACTGTTAGAAGTTGAATATACGACAAAAACTTTGAACTCACTGAATGGAGTCCATCCCTGGGATTTTACAGCGATGAATGTCTTGGAGCGCAGGATAGATTTTAAATTACCGCAAGAAAATGGTAGCAATTCCCTGGAGGAGCAACCTACGTTATCAAACGACAGCAATGAACCTGCAGACGAGCACATTGGGGCTGGGGAAACAGTGATAGAGAAAGAAGTAGCTGCTGAGACTGCCACTCTCGAGAATGAGAATAGAGAACCTGCGGATAAGGTGGAGACTCTAGCGTCTGCTAATGAAGACGATACTATACCTCCTGTCAGAAACGTTGAATCTATTGGTGCTGCAAGCACGCAAGAGATGGCAACCGCTGAAACGGAAACTGAGGCAACAGTTATAGAGAAAGAATCAGCTGTTGAGACTGCTACTATCGAGAATGAGAATGTAGAATCTGCGGATGAGGTTGAGACTTCAGCGTCTGCTAATGAAGACGATACTAAACCTCCTGTTAAAAACGTTGAATCTATTGATGCTGCAAGCACGCAAGAGATAGCAATCGATGAAAAGGAAACTGAGGCGACAGTCATAGAGAAAGAAGCAACTGTTGAGATAGCTACCTGTGAGAATGGAGAACCTGCGGATGAGGTGGAAACTCTAGCGTTTGTTAATGAAGACGATACTATACCTCCTGTTAAAAACTCCGAATCTGTTGATGCCGCAAGTACTCAAGAGATAGCAGCCGCTGAAACGGAAAAATCTTTGCGTTGAACGATCACCAGAATGGAGAAACCATCATCGATACAAAATTACCTGAGGTAGTTAATGGTCAACATTTTCCATGTCCACCAGAGAATGGTGAATCCAAAATACAAGAAGATGGGACCGAAAGCTAGATATTGGGAAACTGGAATTTCCGACACAACTTCAAACTTAAGTGATTTGTTTAATACGGTAGAGCTTGTATTCATCTTTATTTGTTCTTGCCATTTTAAATCATACTGTAGAACATGAACAAATATTTATCCCAGTAAAACGTGATTTAAGAAGCTACAAGCATGAACGAATAAGACTCGAAGAATCGAAGATAGTTCTAGATCTACTAGTTTCTAGCTCTTGACGTAATACGCAGTATATACAATATACTGCAGTATCTATGTATCTATGTAGAATGTAGAATGTAGAATGTAGATCAACTCTTCTGCAGGGCCGTCCAGGGATTGGTCGCGCAAAAAATATAATGATTTATTTCTGCGCGAATTGGCGCGCCATAAAACGATAAACGAGGACAACAGAAGATTTTTTTAAATTTTACATATCCGTACATCATCGGCATACAACTTGAGTCGTCTGCTAGAACAACGCAATAGCATTGCAGATATCATCTGAACTTTATCGTAGAACGAACTTCTTTAGACTACACACCGGTGCTGTTCGTTTCCATGGTGATACTGCCTATTTTGCTGTTTTTCGGGTCCATTTGGAATTCATTTTCGTTGCAAACTTTGTACTCCGAAGCTCGTCAAGTTCGAACTCTTCAAGGGCATGAAAAAGCATTGCCACTTTATCAAGAGATCTTAGCACAGAATCCCAATGATGTGACAGCGGCAACCCGTATAGCTGTAGATTTACAAAATGCAGAACGTCACAATGTTATCGGTAGAGGGGGAAACAGATTTCAACGATTGCGTTTTATTCAATTGTTAGAATCATTCGGTTGGAATTGCACCACCATCGCTGATTTGGTATTTTCGTCAAATGGTAACGAAATTCAAGCAAACAGAGCGAAGTCATCTTCCTCGCCGTTATTTTTACAACCGCTACGAGCTGGAACACAACCACCTTCACCTCCTACATGCTCATTGAGTGCCTGTATCCAGTTACTACTTCTTGCAGTTTGTATCCCTAAAACGATATGCGTTAAGCTTTTGGGTAACGAATTTGTGGAACTCCTGGAAGTATTGGGTATAGCCTTCGTGTCTGATAATGATGAGAATTTACTAGTTCCATACGTTCATGTCTTCCCGATTACTGTTGCCAACACAATCATATACGTTGCTACTGATCTTCATCCTAACGTTCTCTCCCTTACAACGGTGGGCAACGACGGTGCTGTTATGTACATTGGGCCAGATTCCGTGTAAGTTTTAAGCAAAAAATTGTTTCAAAAGTGGGAAGAAGTGACAATCATGCTTTTTTTATAGTGAACTAATAGAAACTACATTGTACTGTTTTTAATGCTTTTGTTATTACCTTTTTCTTACTCTTAGGGCGTTGATTGATCATTGGTCTAGTCTTGGGGCATTAGATATTGGAGCTAGTGATAGTATTATTGACATTGGAACAGGTTCTGGAGTTCAAGCTTTGAGTCTCATTGCACGATCATCAGGTAAAACAAACGTGAAATGCGTCGACATAAATAAACGGGCATTACGGATTACCAGACTCAATTTCGATTGGAATAATTTCGATGAACCCACGCTTCTTCTTGGTAATATCAACCAACCATTCGGTACAATTTTTGAATGTGACAACGATGATGATCCGAAACCATGGAAGGAGCTTTTCGGGAATTCAGTAACGTATATCATTTCGAATCCACCATTTTTGCCAGTCCCGATCAACGATCCTACAATTTCGTCTCGATACGGTTGGTTCTCCAGCGGGGGTTTAACCGGTGAGGAGTTTTTGGAAAGTCTTGTTAGATTGGCATCCAATGTTCTAGATCGGACTAATCCATCGGCGACCCTAGCAGTTGTTTCAGAATTTATGAACCCACATGGAGATTTTGACCTTCATCTATCATCTTGGTGGAGTGGTGGCGGTGGTCCCGCTGAAGCACTCTTACTAACCAATGAGCAAGCTATCAGTGCAACTACATACGCACAACGTCGCGCTGATAGTGCAGAGGAGACAATTGAATGGGAAAAGCACTTGAAGCAAATGAGCATCAATCATATTTCACCCGGACTGTTGTTTCTTAAACGGAAACGGGAAGATGCAACAACTTTAGTAGCAAAAGAAAATACCAGAGAGGATAACATGCTCGTAGATGTAAAACATCGTCTTGTGCCGAAGTCATCAGAAGGTTCAATTTGGACACCAACTAATCAATTTGCTCGCAATTTTACTCGTTCAAGTATAGTTGAATTTTCACGTCGATGAAATACTGCATCGTCATTCATATCATCATGTGCCGTGCAGTGCAATCACACCAAAACTTTTTGTGTTGTTAAGAGTACATATAGCTATATTTCGTCTATAAAGGTTGTATTAAATGGACCTATATTGATGGAGCTACGATTAATTACATTCCCATTTTATGTGAAGGAAATGATTATTTTAAACGAGGGGAAACAAGGGAACGAAGCGCGAGGTTTTGCACGCAAACAAGGGAACAAACAAGGGAACAACTCTTCCCCTTGTTTGACAAACAAGGGGAAAAGTTTCCCCCTTTTCATACCCCTAATATGTCTAAATTTTATCCCCTCTGAAATAATTATATCGCCGAAAAATGCACGATCACTGTGGGACGCGCGTCATTCTCACTTACAAATATGCTTGTTACAGCAAGGGAAGATTCTACCGATATAGTATCACCTGCCGAGTCGTTAATAATACACCGTTTGCCCATGCTCAGCAACCACAAGAACACTTTGGTGGGTGCTAATGAGTTCTTATTTTCTGATTCCTTGACCGATCCTCATGGTAGCAGCGAAGAGCATACCTTATTACGGTAGATCAGCATGGACCGGAAACGGTGTCCAGTTGCTGCCACCAAGCGGCGAAGACGGGGGAGGGCATCAGCGTCATCTGTGTCGATATTGGAAAGCATGTTTGCCCCCAATACTACAGATGATGTTACAGCAGTGGCGCCTACGTCTGAGAATGCTCTGGCGACCAGCAGGAGGAGCTCTACTGTCAAAAAAGGACGAAACCGTTTACTGGTGGAAGCAGGTATAGTTGCGTCGAGCCGCAACAGCATCGCTGCAATTGCCATGCCGAAAGGGGACCGAGAGAAGAACGACGAGAGCAGCAGCTACTCGTACAGTGTTGAGAGTAGTGAAGATGGGGCTGAAGACCTCCCGACAGGTAACAAAAAGCGAAAACCTGCTTGCGCCAACACCGCGAATGCTGCTGCCAGCGACAACGATTCCTCGTCGAATGATGAAGACGCCGACCCGGAGCAAATGATGAAAGACTGGGAAGTTTATGATGATCTTACATCCAAAGAACGCAAGCAGATAGCTGTGTCTCATGGATTTGCAACAATAGGGGACTTTCGAAAGTGCATGACCATACAGCAATTAGCGTTCACGCGGTCATTCAAAAACGTCGATGCCAGTGAGCTCAAATTCGCCTGGCAAACATGGACACTAAACTCGACCTTGGAGAAGAAACAGATTGCTGCTGACCATGGATACGCAAGTATTTCGAAGTTTGAAGATTTCATATCTATACAGCAAGCGCAAGCCGTAACTCTTATGGAGCCAGATCCTGACCCTGCTAGTACCTGCTAGAGTACTAACTTACATTTTATGGTATTGTCTTCTTTAATACTACTAGCTAGGAGACAAGAGGTAATATTTTCATTCAAAATATTGTAAAGAGCAGAAATCTTACCGAATGATTAGTATGTATGGGTGAAGATAAAATTGTTTGTCATTTTTGATTTATATAGTTACAGCAAAATAATAATAATATTAATAATAGACCAATAACAAATACTGTTTTGCAGATCAAAATTTACTGCTGAAGAAGCCAAAGGGCGAAAATAGAGTAACAATAGCGCATATAACAAGTGCCCATCGGAATATATTATTGATAGTTCTGATCCATATTGTTTTATCCGTATCTTCTCCATAGTAACTGGTGAAAGAATCATTGTACAATAAGCACATGTATAAGTTTGGTTCGTAACGGAAATAATTGAATGTAGCCCCTATTCCTGCAGTAACAACCGGGAAAAACCAACATGACATGTTCGTTATCATTTCTGTTGAACCGAGTATATCATCTTCCTGTGACGATTCCGACGTCGATATTGATTTTGATGATTCGGACGCCTCTTCCGATCCTTGTTTGATCGTTTTTGTCTACGTCTTCGTCTTTGTATTACGATTATCATCTTCACCTTTTTTGGTCTTCTGGTCGTAATTGTTGTTCTTGCTGCGCATCGGCTGTATGCTACAGTAAAAATAAAAGGCGATATCAGTATGGTACATTGATATGACTAATGATCCAAATGCAACGAAGAATCCAGCCGCTGTACACGATGTAATATTTTCCCACAGCCCAGTATGAATATAATTACGAATACGAGTATGTTTCAGTAGTTTCAGTAGGGACAAGCAATAGATGCAGCCCAAGAAACAATGATTTGATGACAATGGCAATGTTTAGCATGAAGAGGTATCGTTGATAGGAAGAACACGACTTATCAAAAGATATACGAATCACAATAAAGGAAGCAAATATTGACAAGAAGGAGGTAATCATTTGTAGACAGAACAAAGGAGCACACCGAGAAAGTGAAAGCGATTCATGATTCTAATTCCACATTTGGCGTCAGCGTCGAACTCATGTCATCGTCGAACTCGATATTGTCGTCATCGTTGTTGTTCTCAAAGGCAATCCTAAAGGGATCATTAGTCCATGAGTTATTTAACATTGTTCTACGTCCTCGTCAATGGATGCTGGGTAGCTCAAAAAGTGTTCGCCGGAACAAATCTGAGGCTGAATAACCTCTAGCTACTGTATATTCTCAATACGATATTGCAATGATGGTATATTGGACTGACTCTACTTCGATGCTATTACAATGCGATACTGTATTCGAATATCATGGTATTGCTTTGAACATAATTCCTGTCGACAAAAAAAGAACTATAAACTCATGCACTCGCTATCATTATGCTTTCGCCCTTCGCTCGATGCTCGATACTCGATCGATACTATATCACGACGTTGATCGTAACAAGCAAAACTCGAAATCTGTGCTTTAAAATTAAAAAAATGATGAATGAAAGCTAAATAAGTTCTGATGTGACGTACAGACCGATCCTTGGCCCTGCTTCTTCATTCCATGATGCTGCTCATCATGACAACGATGATAAAGCAGTTTGAAGTCAAGTCAACAAGAAGACCGTACTGTACTGTAGAAGAAACTACTATCCACCACTACTATTATTATTATTACTATCCGACGTTCCGCATACGCAGTGGGAAGAGAAGTGTAACGACGACGACGACGATGGCGAATATCCTTACTAGACGTCTGGCAAATCCAGGGAATCATTTCACCAAAAGAATCCAATCGTTCGCTGGTAGTGCCTCGTTTGTTGTTGGCTACCCGTTTGAATACTATTTGGACTGCCAGCAAAAACAGTGTTCTCATTCTCAACAAAAACATCAATTTGGATCCTTTTCCAGTGGGTCATGATGACAATTCCTTGACAGTAGTAGGATGTCCCATATCATTATCGGGTTCTATTATGAACAAATCTTTGATGACATTATTATCATCATCATCGTTGATGAAAAGGGAATTTTCTTCAAATGCGACAAATAATAACGACGACGACGACCAACTACAACAACAACAACAACAACCAACAAGGAGTTTTATCACCAGCGAATAATGTGTTTACGGACGGAGACTGGAAAAACATTTGGAATCATTCTTGATACAAGAAAGTTACCCAATTAAAACCAAGTGTTGTGAAAAGACGACTTGATAAATGTAAGACGTATATTGGTAGAGAAAAGGGTATTCGACAATCACCATGGAAATTAAATCGAGTATGTCAATTAGCAGCCGGTCTAACATTGGAAGAAGCATTGACGCAATTAAAATTTTGTGACATCAAGAATTCTGATTTAGTGGCAAAAGTTCTGAAACGGACTAGTAACTTGTCAGATATACGAGATGGATACAGATCTCACAATTGGAAGTGAAGGAATGCTTTACAACAAAATCGTTGATGTTACGACGGATCAAACCAATGGGTCGAGGACGGTGAGTATATATATAAATAGTACCTATTTTTTCTTCCTGGTCTTGAAAAAAAGCAAAACCAGAGAAACAAAACAAAAAATATTGTATGTATCTAATTTTAAGTATATCTTTTGTTTGTTCCTTTCTTTTTTCTTTTTGAACGATCTCAGCCATGGTGTTATGCATCACAAATTTTCTCATATTCGAGTTGTCTTAAGAGAGATCGATTTCCCACTCAGGATCTATCAACAAAGGTCATTCAATCAAAAGAAAAAGTGGATGTTCCATCAACAACGTGCCGCACAGGATGCCCAAGCTGCTAAGGCAAAACGTGAAGAAACAGATCGACTTGTGAAACAATCAGAAGACAACTCCAAGCACGGAAGGATGCTGCTGCTGCAAGCTAATAGTCACACATTAAAAAATAATAATAAATAATTCTATCCAACAATTAGAATAATATGATTTTAAACTAAGTGTGAAGGTAACGTTACTGTACTACCTACGTTATAATTAATGTCGCTGATCAGACTGACTATTTAGAATGACATCTACTGGCTTGGAATAGTTGCGATTTTTTTCCACAGACTCGACTTGGGAAGCTTTCCTTTCAATGCCAACCCGATAGCTTCCTTTAGTAGATCATGGTCATTAACAACAGCTCCTTTAGGATTCTTTTTATACAACCCATCATACAGGTTCAATCCTTTAGTCAGAAGCGGCTGTGATATCTCAGGATCGTACAATACAGGTATACCATTACACTCAATCAAATACATTTTCCCATCTTCATCAACATCCAATCAGCAGAGTTAATTTCAAATTGTAGGGCAGCTTTTGATGACGGAACAGTTTCATTATTACTTGTAATAGTAGTCGTAGAAGCTGTTTGTGGCAGATTGTATTGCAACTTGCCTTGCTCGATAGCCACTTGGAATATCCTTTCCATATATTGTTGACACATTTTGGTCAAGTCCCAATGAATACGCCATGGATTATCTGGATACAGTCTATGTGTTCGCATTGTTGTTATTTGAACTTCGTCAGATAGGTTTTCAGGGTCCCAAGGTTGGTAGGCTGTAGCCAAATAATACAAATCATGCATGTACAGTTGCCAAGAAATTGTACCGTCTGTATTAGGCACACATCCAATCCACTGATACGTCTTTACGTGACATTTATAAAGTTCAGTAGGTATTTCGTTCCCGTCTATATCTTGCGATTTAGAGTACAACAGAGGCCGTGGAATATGAATTTGAATTTGCTCATCTGCTTCCAAAGGCTTGTTTGGTAATTCATTTATAACGGTGACCGCTCGACCACCATTTTGGTTCACCTTTTTGAGGAACCAAATAATGTGCTTGTTATTAGTAGTTTCAATAATGGTATCATTATAATTTTGAGCATCTTGTAAAGTATGAAATGTTGGTGGCATCAATTCCGGCACCAGAGTATGCAATTTATCTTTTTCGTCTAACCATTCACGTCCACTGTTGAAAAATCGTGTAGAAGCACTGAATTGCGGTTCGTCGCACAAATCAACAACACGTCTTCCAAGAGGACAGTAATACTGTCTACCTTGTTTGGTAATATCTTGGAACCATGGTTGTTGGGGCCATTCAATATAATTATAATCCCTTACTAAATAGAAAATAAATAGTGATAGATGCCCTCCTCTTCCACAATCGCAGACATATTTTTGCATTCCAGACGACGTCTGCACCTTAGCGTCGTCGGCGTCGTCGGCGTCGTCGTTGGCATCACCTGACAATGAAAGATCGGTGATCCGTTCGTGTAAAAGATCCATTGCTACAGAACGAAAGAAAAAGAAACGAACATTAGAAAAATAATAGGATACAAGCGCAATGACAGTTTTTAATTGAACCAATTTATTTTCACGCTAAGTTACGTAATAGATAAGTTTCACTTACATCCAATATAATCGACAAGAGATATTACTTCCTCCCGGAAAAGCAAGCCATGTTCCAAAAAAGCTTGACATCTTTTAGAATTCTCGTCCCGGACGCATTCTTCGATTATTTGTACGTTTGGGGCACCGATACAATCCCCCAACAAATTACATACAGCCTGAACAGTCGGCCCATAGCCGATCACAACAAACTCATGATGATGATTATCTTCCATCGAATTTGTTGTTTTTGATTTTTGATTAGGAAAAGAAAGTGCCTCTAATAGATCAATATTTGTAGCTTGTGGCAAATACGTAGTCCGACTCACTACGGTCTCATCTTTTGTTGCTGGTATACATAATTCCGATGAAGTAAACCAATTAATTTGTGGATTCTTTGAATGTAATTTTCGTAATATCCCAAGTTTTGGATGCGTAGAAGGTATCTGATCATACCCTCCAGACTTTTCAGAAAAATGAAGCATGGTATGAACAATATTGACGGATGTTGTTGTTCGAGAATTACGAGTAGCTCGGACAGCAATATCGATCAAGTCGACGAATTGAGACGAATATTGGATTTTTTTTATTACATCTGGTTGCACATCACATACAATCAATGATATGTTTTTCATCTTTGAAACACCACAATTAGGGATTTGTTAAATTTAGATGTAGTACTAGTAGGGAGGTTACAAATCTTTCAATAGTAATAGATTCCAAGAGCTGTCTCGAATAACCGTGTGGTATGCGTAGTGGGTAATGACTCGTTGACAACTGCTCCGTGATTATTCTTATTACAACATAATATTATCAATAATACAGGCATGATTTTTGAAATTTCAAAATTTAAAAAAATCCAACGTAATCGCGCGCTTAAAAATTAAGCTAGACTAAAACAATTTTTGTGTCGTACTACAAAGCAAACTTTACTTTCTTAAAGATAATTCATTTATCACGTGAACACTTATTTATTTCCAGGACTATGACACGGGTTCAATAAATGATACAATGCTGTAAGGACCTACAGTACTTTGATACATACAAGATTTTTTAAGTGCGTGTTGATCAAAAATGAGCACAGAATAGAATTCTGTACATTTCCACCGCATACCGTACAGGGACTAGTGTCAGTACAACAAACCATCATACTGAACACATGCATGTGGCCATTTGGCCGATTGTTTCCGTGACCTGTTTCATTTTTGTTCATACTACACCAAGCTGAAGGAAAAATGAGATCTTTATTTGTTTCGAAACTCTCGCGTACTGCTTCTCGTCTGCCATCCGCATGGAGGAGTCGTTCTTCTCGTTACAGTAAGAACATCGGCAGTACCAGCAGCAACCTCCATTCGTTTTCCA
Source organism: Fragilariopsis cylindrus CCMP1102 (assembly GCA_900095095.1). NCBI lineage: Eukaryota > Bacillariophyta > Bacillariophyceae > Bacillariales > Bacillariaceae > Fragilariopsis > Fragilariopsis cylindrus. The sequence continues at coordinate 151,827 of FMBT01000362.1, forward strand.
CTTCTACGACTTCCACAGACTATAATGTGACAACTCGCGATCTGGACATTTTGAAGAATGAATTGAAACCACTGTGGTGGAGAAATCATTGATCCCCACCTTCACATTGCCTCCTGGTTTAACAATGGCGAAGAACTCGCGGCGGGCCTTGCAGAGAATAATGTTTCTATCGGTCTTATCTACAATCCCTACCCGAAAGACTTTCCCAATGCCATATGACATTAATGAGAAGGTTTACGAAATTGCCTCTACTAGCAATGGCAAGATATTTTGTCTAGCATCCCTCGATACGACACACGAAAACTGGGAAGAACACAGAGAGTTCGAACTGAATCGACTGATGAGTTATATAAAAAAGGAGGGTTGTGTTCTTGGTGCCAAATTGGCACCACCAAACACGTGCCTACCGCTCACATCTCCAATTATCGGCGACGTTTTAGAGGCCTTAACGAACACGATGGAAATAATAAGGTTATAGCAATTCACATTGGAACAACACTTATGTGTGGACCTATGGGAAAAAATTTGGCGTGAAATGTTTGTGCTCAGACGAATACATCGACCCAAGACATTTGGAAAAACATGTAAAAGCCTATCCTGACATTACATTTGCCTTTTTACACAGTGGACACGAATTTCTCTCCCCAGAAGAGGACTGTTACTACGATTTTAAATACGCCGACGAGTGCATTGCTATGGCACAGGAATATCCCAATGTATATCTTTCTCTTTCGGCAATATTTGCTCAGGATCCTGACGGTACACTCAAATACCCGGGGGGATTTGAACTTGTTAAAAAGATGAAACAAGAGGGAATTGCACACAAGGTCTTTTGGGCATCTGATCAATCCTTTGTTAAAGAATCGATTCGACCTGCTCTAATTATGGGCATCAAGGCCATGATTGATGCGGGATTTACACAGAGGAAAGAACTTGGTCACTCAATGGATGTACCAGAAAAGTTTTCCGTTTTTGAAGATAATAGTTTCTGTTCTTTCAATGAAATTAGATCTGCTAGCTAGATAATCTAGCTAGTAGATTCAATTACACTAGATAGAGAAGATTGAAATATGAGGAGTAACTTACGAGTATCGCTTAATCATGGCAGGATAATAGGACTCATACACCCCAAAAATATACTTTTTGAATCGAAATTCCAACGATTATACTTCCAACAACAGGACAGACCCCACTTTGTCATCATCATCATCATCATTTTTCGACGACATTACCTCTATTTGATTCAGTATCACTATACCATTATATTTATTTCCGTTTTGATTGCTTATAGTTTGTGCTGTTGCTATCGTTGTTGCTGTTATTATTAGTATCTCCTAGTACTGATTATCATAGCAAAAATATCTCGATGACGAAACATCCCGATGAGAGCGTATGCTTCTGGTGAATGATGCTTTCCAAGGAACACAAACCCGGATTAGCTTGCATTTTCACGGTTGAATCTCTTCTTTTCTCTCTCCACGGAAACAAAGTGGGACAGGTTTTGCTTGGACACATTATTCTCACAAGTTTCAAGATTTTCTACACGACTTGTTCTCTTACATAGAGTAATGTACAGTGAGTAGAAGTTTCTTCACCGCAGACAGCACATTTAGCAAACGATGGTCTTCCTTTCCCCTTTCCTTTTTCAACAGCTCTCAACCAAATGTGTGCTTTAAATCCTAGCGATAATCCATCCAGTCTACCAAACCGAAATCCTTGTTCATATTCACTTATATACTAGCTACTAGCAGCTAGTGGATAAACCTCATAAATTACAATATTACATAGACTAAGACTTCCTTTTATTCCACGACCTTCACTTCTTTGAATGGGATTCCTTCTGCGAAATTCTTTCCTCCTTCGAATTCTCATTCGGCGCAAAGTCGCTGACTACGCGTCCACAACCAGCGTCCCGGATGCAAGTTTGATGCGCCGCTTGGATCGAGACTAAGAAACAGAGCTAGGAGAAGCACCCACATCAATACTCATTGTGGCGCTTGGATCCGCACTAATAGAAACCATAATCGGAGAACGGCTGGGAACAGCGCTTGGATAAAGACTAGAGATAAAACTGGGCGCAGCACTCGGTACCTTACTCGATTCTGAACTGGCAACCTAATTGATGCTCACTTAGTAAATCACTCGATCTGAACTAGGGGCAGCACTGGAAACAAACTGGGATCTGGTCTCGGAATAGCGCTCGGAACAGCACTACTATGAGCACCACTTGGCTAGACCACTCGGATTCTAGCTGGAGAAAATACGTTGTTCTCCATTCGGATTAGCACTCGGATTGGCACTCGGAATTGAGATTTGTCTTGTACTAGGTGTATAATTAGGTGCACCACTCGGAGCCAAGCTTAGGTTCGAGACACTAGGAGCAGAACTTGCTGATAGATTGGGACCTACATTACAATGGATCAAGACTTGGATCAGATCTCAACATCAACATCGATCATACATACTATCCTTGTGACACCAACCTTCTTCTATCTCCCTTTGCAGCTGTATCTGTTTCAGTTTCCAACTTTTACATTCATGCTTCTGCTGCTGATGATCCGATGAAGATTCGGTATTAACATTATTTTTTTAACACTTATTATGATCATGTTCGTTCTTTACTGTTTCTTGTAATTGCATTAGTTTGTTTTTACTTATATAGTATACTTATAGTAATGCAATTCTTGTTCTGTTTCAGTTCCAGATATACTGTATTCAGCAATCATCGCCTCTGATGCCGATTTGAGTATTAGCAATTATTTCAATACTAATTACGATTGCATTCGTTCTTTATTGTTCTTGTAATTGCTTTCGGTCTTTCACAACTTATTGTAGTATAATTCTTTCGTTTTACTACTTATAGTAATGTAATCCTTTCGTTCATTACTATATACGGTACTCATAATAATTTGCGTATCAACGAAAATTCCGATTTTTTCGACAATACGAGTACCGCCTATTCGTAGAATAGTAATGTAGATAATAATATTATGTAACTAAATACCCTAAAAGTAAAGGACAAGGTGTTCTTCATATGTTCAGTACTTCAAGTATATAAGAAAAGCGGGGTTTTAGGATGTAGTATACGAGAGCACAAAAACTGCATGTCTTCTTTTAAGAAGCTTTGTAAAGTGTAGTAAAAATTTAGTTGTGAGGTCTATCTGTAATATTGAAAATTAATTATGCCTTTGAGTGGCGCCTCTAAGAACTTTTAATCGTGAAAAAGAGAAGGAGAACATCCTTCGCTCTTCTTCAACACAACAAAAAATAATCATAAGTAAAATTATAAAAAGCTGCATATGTGCATCTTGGGGTCATCATTTAGCACGCGTACGGGTAAATTACGCGAATGACTCGATTTTTTTAGTCTTTTTTAGTCCAAGTCGTGCCGTGGGTACTAAACGCGTTTGAACTTAAAATAAGCGAGAGAAATATACCGTACTAGTACTGCACGTACTGTAACTAATTCTGTCACTCTCGTCTTTCATCTTTAACATTTCACATAAATTACATTTCTTTACGATTGAAATACTAAATATTCGATTCAAAGAAAGAAACACTGCCTAAATAAATACACTACATATTAATCATACATCACAATGGCATCGTCCTTAAAGGAAGTAACATTCGGTGATATTACCATCCGGGAATACCCTATTATTCTAGGAGACCATCCATCTTGCACCGGCGTTCCAATCACAATCGATTGGGACTACTACGGTGAAACCACTAGGAACTTCGAATTGCATGAATACCATAGATCGCAACATCGTGTCACTGGCTCCGGAAGCAAAAAACATCTTTTCATTCCTGTTCAGAAACGATCTCAAATGCTTCTTGATGCTGGTTATACTCAACAACAAATTATTAGTCGTGCCTTAAAGGTAGCAGAAATCAAAAGACTTCGAGCGGAATCAGCGATGAAGGCCCAAAAAGAACAATTGGGACTTGGAAAAATTTCGAGACTTTGATGACCGGATTGAACAATTTGGTAATTGGCGTTCGTCCAAAACTAGTCAAGGCGACAACTGTTACTGCTCGCAGTGCATAAGCACCAAGATTCAGACACTGAGCATGGCCGTGGCATACTGAAGTTTGAAACTTACACTCAACATACTATTTATAATAATTGTATGGAGAATTCATACCAATCCAAAATAGATCACATACAAATAGACACTGGTACGATTATATTATCGTACTATTATAGTAATAATACAATACAATACAATACAATACAATACATAGAGAAACTTAACATCATCTTCAACATCTACAATTCTTAAAATTTCATGTAACTTCACTTTCACTTACAGTAATCTAATACTAGCAGGAACGATTTATTCTAACATCATTATACCTCATGTAAGTATGAAAACTGAAACTTTTTAAGATAACCATTATTTATTTATTAGTTAGTTGATGATGATGTGTATGTATTGTACAAGTACCGTAGAATAGAGCGAATCACAGGTATTCGCGATGCAGAATACTTACGAGTACAGCGGGATATAAAAGAGACAAAGTATTGAAAGATGGACGGAAGAAGGAGCGCGAACTGCAGAGTATCGGTGTCGCCTGGAGACCTACTAGTAGCTAGACAGATAACGTTAAACCAGATGCATTTCCTTCAACAATCGACTCTCGACTCGATTAACGCCTTTGGACAGAAATTCACTAACATAGATAGATAGATAGATAGATAGATAGGGCCCTTCGTAAGTCCTTTGGCTTGGAGCTCGACAGTCGTTTGTTGGCCTTAGGTAAGCTTTTTGTTGATGCCAGCATATAAAAATTAGATACTATACTTTCTTTTATGCTTATATTCTAACCGAGTAAACTTGTGCAGCACCCACATAATCATTTGTACGGTTTGTCAACGATGTGTGAGGTTCCTCGCTATCCCAATCATTTTCTGATGGAAAATGTCTTGTGCCGATAGCAACAGCAAGGAGTGACTTCTTCATACCAATATCACTACTGTTGTTATGATCTTCATCACCATTGCCTTCATCGTTCATATCGGATATAAGCCGTTCTGTATCTATAGTAGAATCGGGATGGATTGAGATACCGTTTACACAATCCCCACGAAAACTATCAATTTTTGCCAACAATGGACTGGTCGTTTCTGACGTCGACGTTCGATAACTATATACTCTAACACAACCATCTCTACCACCCGTCCAAATCTGATCACCATGAATTTGAAATTCGATTCGTTGATTTGTATCATTATCTACTTCAAATCTTGCTATACCAGGACAATAATTTGATGATGAAAGTTTTCGTAGGTCCCATTGTAAGATGGCATTAGAACGTCGACTAGTCGAAAATAAGTAATGCCCATCACCACCACCAGCCATTCCGTTTTCTCCATCATCAAATTCAACTTGAGTAACACCCCCTCTTGTTCGAGTTTGGAACCATGACCTTTTAGCAGCCGAAAAGTTCATAGATGGAGATGAATTGTCTACACCGGCAGCAACACCGCTACTAGGATCGTTGGGGTTGTTAAAACGTTTGCGTTTGTTATTATTATTTTTCTTCCCTCTTTGTCCATGTCCGACCACACAAACGCTCCCACCAAATGATGTCGACGAACTCGCGGAGGACATTATAACTTCAGCAACTGCACTTTTAGAATATGTTCGTAGGTCGTATAAATAAATCGAACCAGGTGAATACGTCCCAATTGCAATCACACCACGATGTTCTGAATACGCCATAGCTGATACTAAACCCTTTTGTCCATCTTTGGACCGTCGTGTTTTACCTAATTTAAGTGTTGGTGGTACATGATCTCGACCGGGACGATTTATATCGAATATATGTAGTAATCGATCAGTTCTTAATCCACCCGTTACGAGTTTTGTACCATTTTCAACGAAGCATAGTGTCGTCGGCGATTCCATTTCATCTAATCCATTATATGGACAATACGATGCACGGATACTACCGTCGTATGCGTCATATAGATGTACGGGTGAATCACGACTTACCGCAGCAAAGCAACATGTAGCTGGATCGGAAGATTTCATATGCGGGTACCAGGTATATGCTCGAACGGTCTCTCCAGCAGCACATGTTATTACTGGTTCCCAGACATCTTTATCATCTTTATTCTTGACTCGATGCTGCTCGTTGGATTCTTTGTTGCCATTATCTCCATCATCGTTTTCATCATCATCATCATCATATGGTGTATTGTATAGTTCTAATCGATTTGCTTTTGCTGTTAAAAGACAAGTACCGTCAGGCGAAAATTGGATTCCTTGCGGAAAAGAGGCACCCGGATTATAACCTCCTCCTTTTCCTCCAACTACGTCCACTTCCGAAGTTGTAATAGACTCTGCCAATAAGGTTCTAGTCAGCAATGATTTCGTTTTCGTTTTCGTCGTCGTCATCGTCTCGGTAGCAGGTGCACGTTCGTCATTGTTTTTTGCTGTATTCTCATCTGAATCTTGTATCATATCGCGTGCTTTCGCTCTGATTTTGATAGTTGATTGGCTTATCTTGAATCAACGCTATTGTTGATCTGATCATCTCTCTTGCTACTGGTATGCCATACAACGTAATCAATACAAAACAACTTTTACAACACTTTTAACTTTTAACTACAGTAACCTTTAAGAGGCTGCTCTTTGTCAACAACTTTTGACCTCGGCGCGCCCCGAGTAGTTGTCATTCAATTAATTTCATGAAGCACATCATCTCATCTAAATAATCTACTTTGGGGGCAGAGTATTAACCTCTAAGCTGATTGATTGATTCCCCCTTTAAACTCCGTCACTCACCGTGCGTCACAGAAATGTTTTTAATACGCCCCTTTCCCCAGTTGAATGACATCACTCTTCATTATTTTCTCATCCAATCTGCCGACAGTTTAGCACATCAAGTTTTTAGTTTGAAGTTTTACGTAGAGTTCTGTTCGTTCTGTTAGAAATTCTGTTACATACACAAGTGTGTACCTTGATGTATCTCATTACGATTATTGTTTTGGATTTTATGTTCTTTCCTTCATCGAACAGATGCAGTAACTTAGAGTGTCACAGTAAGAATAATAATACTACTCAACATCGCATTGGAACCTGGAAAAGCATATCCTAATTCACATTCCACCGCCAGCGTACCGTATCGAAATCATCATGAGATTATACGATCATCGACAATGCTTTCTTTTGTTGTTCGGAATTACCACCGTTTCGTCATTAATACTCGGTAAAAATGTCCTAGCATCAACACTAGCTCGGACCACAGCTACCACCGACAGCTCTTCTGCTGCTCGTGGTAGTGGAAGCTATTCTTTCCCACGTCCTCATATACCTCATCCTCGTATACCGTCCTTCCACCGACAATCATCTCAATCTATTCCTTCTACTACGGAAACCAATGATGGCGAAAGGAAGAAGAAGAAATCGCCGCCGTCGACAGGAAGTACAAGAGGAAAAACTGTCTCCAACACGAAGAAAATACAAGCACAACAACCACAAACGCCATTATCATCCTACAATCGTTTCATACGATTTGTTCCGTTGGTCGGTGGATCATCATCCTCGTCCGTTGTTGCTAAAACAACTGTTACTGCAATGATGATAGCGACGCTAGTAGGATACATCGTTATGTCTACATCATTGATTCGATATTCTGGTTCATTCCTAATGAACGGACTGTTTAATCCCTACCAAAATTTACTGGTAACTCATCCACTACAAACGAAAGTCGTAACTGGAGCAATCCTTGCTGTTATAGGAGATGCAGTGGCACAGAAGATGACGCAAGAAGGACAGCAACAACGACCAGATTCTTCTTCTGCTACATATTGGGATAGACGTCGAGCACTGAGCTTCGCGGTCTTTGATATGTGTTATCGAGTATTTCAACACAATATGTTCCCTTTTATTATTCGATTAGGTCAAGGGAATGTAATAAAGAAAGTGTTACCACGGATTCTTCCCTCAAAGAACTTAGTATCATTCTTGTTACCTGCTGCTGCAGCTATAGAACAAACAGCGTTATACCAATTAGCAATCGTACCCGTAAGTTCGTTAATAAAATGATATATAATAAATTCGATCTGGATGTTGTTGCGTGAATTTATATTATCTTATATTATATTACATTAATTCACGAGTCTTTTCCTATCCTCTCTCACCTTGTTATATGTTATTGTTGATGTTCAAATTCTTCATTGTTGTTAGTGTTTATATTATCCTTTTTTCTTCGCCTTTACAGGGTTTGTACAAGGTTTGACGTTTCCTGAATCGTTAGATAGGATGAAATCGCAATTTTTCCTGTGCTGGAGACGAAATTTGATGTTCTGGATACCAACTCAATTGTTCCTGTTTGGTGTTGTTGATGAGAAATTTCAGATACCTTTCGCTTGCTTAATGGGTATGATATGGAGTTCCATCTTAAGTCTAACAGCAGGTAAAACTCGTCACAGCAAGAACTAGCTAAACTCAAAAAACGAAGTGATGATGCAATACATTCATTCATTCAGTCAGTCAAATAAAATACCAATATAAATGCCTAGGCAGGCCGAAAGAATGAAGCATCAGTAAAGTTTCGGCAAAATATCACTCTAGATTAGACCAGAGATGGAAAACGCGCTATCCATAAGATAACAATAATAATAATATGCATTTCTGTTAATTGTATATCTTACTTCAATTTATTTACAGTCACGTGATGTTATTTTTACTTTCATCAAATTCAAAACCTTTTTTTTTACAATCCGGACTTTTTTAATGTATCGAAATGCTTACCAATAGCTGCAAGCTTTAGTACAACAGTTTGATCTTCCTCTAAGGTTTTAGCCTTATCATCAAAGTAAGACAGCATCGATTCTACTCCGAGTGCAATTCTTACAATCGCATGAGTTTCACTAACATCTACCGGTTGACCAATGTAAGCAGGCTTAGAAAGAGCATTCTTTTCTTCGGCTGTGGCTTCAGGAACAAAACTGGACATATCCATGCTCATCCAACGATATAAGTCACGAAGTTCACTCATGCTTAACCAACCATCCTGCTTTGCGACACGAATACTAACAATACTTCTTTCTACACACCAAGGATCTAACTCGGTTTTAGCACGAACCATATTAGCTACGGAATCAGCCCATTCTTTGTAGGCTGCTGTTCGGTCCCCATCTGGATAACTTGCCATGGCTATACAGATTTAAAAATAAAATCGGAGATTCAAGAAAAAATATACAAATTGAGAATATTAATTTTACGACAAGCGGCGGTAGAAAACGCATCGACATTCACACTCCAAAACAAAAAAACAATAAAAGTATACATACCTTCCATACCAGCCAGACCTGCCTCCCATCTCAAGGCAAGCCCAAGGTTAGCACTTTTTTCTTTTGCAAGTAATGGTTTCCAGTTGTTTAAGCAATCTGGTAGTTCCTTATCAGTGAGAAATCCACCAAGACCATCAATAGTGTACATTTCCTTTGGCTCTGGAGCTGGAGAATTTCGAAGCTTGGTAGCAATCTTAGGTGGAATAATAACTGCACCACAAAACGGTGGTGCCTGATAAAACTTGCTTGATGTATACAGTACTATTGAATCCTGTTTCAACCAATCATGAAGTTCGTCTAATGAAAACCTTCCCTGACAGGCATCGACAACACCTAAAGATGTCTCACCACAATCCATACTAGCAGGCATTTTATCATCACGTATTCCAGTCTTACCCCCAAAGACACCGTGGACGATAGGATACTGTCCATTCGCTTGTGACGTTGCAATGAATTCATCCATTTTTTGAGAGGCATTGATTGCATCACCATTCTTTTCTCGAGCCGGAATATTAATACCATCAAGGCCTTCAAATCCTTCTAAAATTTTAGCATCCTCTGAAAGTTTACCTTTTAATGGTGCATGAGTCGAGAAGTATTCTCCGACTGCAGCAGGAGCAGAACCAGCTCCAATCTCTCGAAGTTGAGTAATACCGTTTGCAATAGGAACATTCCCCTTAAGTGCTCTAGCGATGGCAACTGGTAAATATTCAGCATCAGACCCAGACGGAACAATGATAACCTCTGTTCCTTCTTCGAGTTGTAAAATAGTTGAAATTCGTTTCCTTTGGTCTGCGAAAACATCCTCAATGGCAGAATCAAGACTTCCATCAGGCATTGCAGATAATTCTTCGTATAGCTTCTTTGCAGCATCATACCCACGTTGTGTTGGTGGATTACCAGTACAGCTACCACGGAACACATGTGCAGGATCAACCGGTTGAGGACGGATATGATATTTATTCGTGGAAGATTCTAAGATTAGTGATCGATCATCTCCACCGCAGGTTAGCATAGCCTCAAAGTCATCAAATCCCTTTGCTTTTGCGGACTCGTATGGTTCTTCTTCAAAAACTTGTACAGGCATTGTTGAAAAACTCATTCTTGCATCATTGTTATTGGCAAATGACATTGTTGCTGTCGTTGTTGCTGTCTTGTTGAAATAATTTCCGCTACTGATACAACGACCGCTGACGTTTCGTACGTAGCGGTCGACGCTTTTCTTCGGTATCTTCGTCGTTAATCTCCACATGATGCTTATATTGAATTCGCCTTTAAGTTGCTTTTATGGGACAATGTAATGTGTGTCTTCTATCTTTCAACCAGTTTCAATAATAATGACGACAACGAAGAAGGTGCAGAATCATGGAAGGTATTTTTGTTGGTTTTTCTGTGGTCCTCAGTCGTGTGCGTTCAGGTGGCAAATCCTGAAATTTCATTAATCTTGATAATAAAGGACCTCGTGTTGCAAAATTGAGGAAAAATCTACAAATTCTCCAACCCCCCAGATCACGAATCAAAAATATAGCTACAAAAATACACCAAATAAAACTTGATACTTAGTATACCGGTAAAATCGAAAAATTACAGGAAGATAGAATTAATCAGCTGAATTGTATATTTCAGAAAATACCGATCATCACATACCGCCGACCGCATTTTCCTCTAGATTATATACAGTAGTATGCCATTTACAAAATCGTATAATATTGATTTTACATAATTTAGTTATATATCTATTCAATATCCCAGCTAGCTAGCTAGCTAGCTAGGTGAGACTGCCGTTTCTCTATCTTTGAGGCATTAAAGTCGTTTGTCTAGTACAGCTAGAAAATGCTCAAGCCTGTTGCAATGAATGCGATAATAAATTGGTATCTTTCAATCCCTCTCGTGTGTACATGTCACTCTTCCACTCGGCACCCATAGCGCGACCACCACCATCCCACAGCTTGACAACGTGTTCGAGTCCATGAAAATTCTCATCATAAATTCTGCGGTAATATAATTCCTCTTTGGTTTGTGGAGTGTTCATCGGAAAGGTAATATGAGCTTCGTCCATTTCGGCATCCGATACAAGGGACGAAACGCGACGTTGAAGGATGGACACCCAGTCCTCTCCAACACCTTCGCACTGCATGGCCTTAGCTCTCCATAACACAGGTGTAGGAATCGAGTCTCCATTTTCGTTCGGACCTTCAAACAATTCTCTTAGCATCGTTTTTTCTCGTCCACGTGCGTTATTCTTGACCGCTTCTGGATCAACCATCTTTCTTTTTGGATCCACGCTCATGACGAGTTTCGTAAATTCTGTATCAAGGAAAGGTACACGCGCCTCGAGTGAGTGCGCCATTGTCATCCGATCTGTTCGATGAAGGTTAATATTACCAAGCATATTATAAATTCGACGAAGTTCATTTTGAATTTGTTTTGGGTTTTTAGCATCTTGAAAGTATAAGTATCCAGCAAAGAGTTCATCTGCTCCTTCACCTGTAAGTACCATCTTAACATCTACTGCAGCACGTTCTGCAAGAAGCCAATTAGGAATAGCACTTCGGATGAGTTCGGCCTCGTATGTTTCCATGTGATAGATTATCTTAGGGATGAGATCAAAAACCTCGTCAGGTGTAAAGGCACGAATAGTATGTTTAACATTTTTTTCTCCACCTAGTGCATCTACCATAGCACGTGCCGCCATGACATCGGGGGAATTTTCCATGCCGACTGTAAATGTTGGAATGGGACGATCGTCTCCTTCTTTTGCACGTTCCGCTCTGAATAGTGGAAGAAGGTCGTGACTGACAATACATGAATCGACACCGCCTGAAAGGAAGAATCCATAATCCACATCGGACATCATACGCTTCTTTACCGCTTTTTTGAAAGAGTGACGAATTTCATCATCAGTGACGACGTGGGATGGATCCTTCCAAGGGGCATAGTCATCGTTTCGAAGCCATTCAGGATTGTGGTAGCAGACCAAACCTTCTTCAGGAGTCCAGTAATGTCCCGGAGGAATAGCAACAACGGTATCAGGATCTGCATGTCCCACTAGTGCTTTAAGTTCGCTCGAAAAGACATAAGCAGCAGCATCGTCGCTATTCTTTGTCGAGCACTTTGTTCGTCCGTAGTATAATGGCTTGATTCCGACGGGGTCACGAGCTGCAAAGGCATTAACCTTTCCGGTCTTCTCATCTTCTTCGAAAACGACAAAGGCAAACATACCATCCAACATAGCTGCAGTTTTTGGGCCACCATATTTGGCAAAGGAGTGAGCGATTACCTCACAATCCGATCCAGAAATACGGTCGTGATCCCAACCGTCAGTGTCTACCATTTTTTTGTAAACATCTTGATGATTATAAATTTCTCCGTTGGCTGCAAGATGGATTACTTTTTCTGATCCCTCAGCGCCTGTTCGAAATTTCAAATTGAACGGCATGTCAGCAGATCGGTTTGATGGATCTACAATAGCCAATCGTGTGTGTCCCATAGACCAACGAGCATGATTTTGCGAATCTACCTCCCCACCAATCGTACCGGTACTGATCTGATAACCATCAGGACCACGATGATCCAAGATACGCGTCGTCTGACGGAGCGCCTCACGGTCATCCAAAATGGGTATCTCGCCACGGCTTGTTCCAGCAGATCTCATTGTCCATACATCGTCAATTGCAGCCAACAATCCACACATTTCACGACGTTGAATAATAGGACGACATGTCTGGTTATTCGAGCAAGCAGCCGATACAGAATTGACTGGGTGTGTCAGCCTTTGGAGCTGACGTTTACTAACGAGATTTCCAACTCGAAACATAGTTAGTTTGCAAATCTAAATTGTAATCTCTTTGTTTTATTTTCTGTCGAAGTCGATGCTTTTTGTCCGCCTACACGCGGTACTGTACGAAATTTGCGTTTCCGGCATCATTTCTTGGTTGATGTGAATTTTGGAATCTTCGTTGGAAAGGAATTTGTGAAAAAATCTCAAACGATTTGCTCGAAGTTTGCCATCAATGGGTGCAATTTATTGTTAGATGACGTACGATTGTGTAATTATGTATTATACGTAATAAGTATATGATAGTATTATAAGAGATTATCCGAGAGCTAGGCGGAGGATTTGATGAGCATTTTTCACTCAATTTTCAACAGATGATGGATGATGATCATGGTCTTGTTAGTAAATCTGGGTTGCATAATAATATGCTGAACGAAGTCCCCCAGCCCATGCCTACTACTTGTGAGGATATTTGCACATATACAGCCCACTGTCTTTCCTGGACCATCTTCAGCCAGGGTGAAATTGCTACAAACATCTCAAATTTATAGAGAGATACTACTATGATGGTTTGGACGACAGGTAAGTGACATGTTACTACATGACATGTCAGGTTAACTAAACGCATATGGAATATGTAATGAATAGGCATGTAAACACTGTACAATTTATGGTCCCTGCCATACACAATAAGGAGGTGCATTCAACCGATGAGTATTTTTTTTAATATCTATTCATCGTCATGAATGAGAAATTTACATCATCATTGTTGTTGTTTATGATTCGATTGTTGCCACATCATTAAAAGTGTGTTTGATTATTGTTGGCATTATTTATGATAGTGCATTGTAGTATATGCAATTGTCTTTTCTTTTAAACTATTTCTTTCCAAGATGTCCTTGGTTAGTTAGTTCAGATAACATTGTCATGTGAGAGAAGACTTGGTTTTCACTACTACTAATCTATCTGCAACAATATAAACACAAGAGAAGAATAGAGAAAATTCTAAGATAGGAAATAATATATGTAAAAAGGAGTGTTACATTTCAACTTGATTATAAAAATTCAAGAAAAATTGGTCACTAGAAATAGACTAGATAGACTTGAACTGATGCAATGAGAAAGGAGAGAGGGGAATACAAATACAACAAATATAGCTAAGTTCCAATTCATGTTTTTATATTGAGGATAGAAACATTTGGCTTGAAGTGCAAAGCATACAGTAGGACAAGCATTCAAGGATAATCGACTCTGAAGAACAGTAAAGAGATTTGCTCGTGCATTTTCAATATAATATATATGTGAACACAGTATAAAAATGAGAAGAGAAAAATAGACAGTAGAGGTCATAATATTATTTATTATGTATATGTACTTGTATGTTGTGTGTTTTGTTTGTGCTATTTTTTACATCATCTCTATTAAAAAAAGGAATCACCTTGAATTTATTTCCAAGGAAGAAGAAGAGGCATAGATCCTGGAATAGTTTCTGCAGCAATCCATGCAGTGATAGCAAACATAGCAGCACGTCCATTTTGCAATTCTACGGTTCGACGGCGGTCATCGATCTTAATTTTTAATGGATTCCATCCCAAATCTCCTGTCAAACCACCTGGTTGAAGTCCTGGGGCGACAGTTTCATCGAATGCAACCTTACCGTCAGTGTGAGTTAATTCATAAATTTCAACCAATGCAATGGCGGCGAACATTTGTCCCCATGATTCAGCAGGGAGTGACTTCATAGCATCAACTGGGTTCATCGCAGCAAGATCAGCGAATTTGATATCCTTTGTAATAGATAAGTACGAGTGGGGGGAGATATTATTAAACGTCCATCCAATTTTGTGGAAGGCATACCCAACAGTAGCAAGCATAGCAGATCGTCCGTGCTTAAGTTCGGCAGCTCGGATGAATTTACCAGTTTCAGCTGATCCCCAATTGTATGTAAGGTTGTCCCATTCAGTTCTTCCTAGGAAGAAACTTTTTCCACCTAAATATGGTGCTTCACCAATTAATGGTACCTTTTGTTTGACAGCGGCAACAGGAGCGGCGGGGGCAGCTTCCTCGACTGCGGCGGGGGCAGCTTCTTCGACTGCGGCTACTTCGCTCATACGCAAGCTAGCAACACGTGTATTTACATTACTGCTAGGTGCAAAGGCGGAAGCGCCAGCGACTAGTGCGAGGAGTGATAGTGCAGTTACCTTCATTTTGTTTAGTATTTTCTTCGTAGTTATTGTTGTAATATTTAATCAAACTAACGTTAATAGAGGATGAGGATAACAAGACACATCGTGAAAAAGAACAACAACATCGTGGTTGCATGAGCAGACGATAACTTCACAAAAAACCTTCTGTTTTGGATACGCAGTTTGAAGTTCAATCTTCTGTGAGAAACTAAAGTAGTCTTATTCTACGTCTTATGGCAGTAGTTGTACTGTACCACGTACAACGCCATTTTTACATACCATCTTCCGTTCATACGTGGATAAAAATATGACGAAGAAACATTTAAAAAATCGAACCCCATCAACAGATACTAGTATGTAAAAATTATAGGCCGACGCCGTTTAGATATTTCAAGTTAGAGCGAATAGCTTCCTACTTTTTTTTTTCTGTCGATAGGTCCACACATCAACAACAAATCTTTCATTATCAACATCTCAAACAACAGTAGCAACAACAACAACAACAAAAACAAAAACCTTACAAGCGACGATGATCCTACCAATGTCGTGGGTGTAAAATTATACCTGGAAACGGACGGCGACAAAACAAGAACTTTTGATGGTGTAGTTTTTAGAACGACAGGTATACTCCATGGACAGGGTAAAATAATTTACGAAGACGGAAGGGATTTATGAGGGCGGATGGCATCACGGTTCTTGGGACGGATATAGACGATCTAAGTTATTCTATTTTTATGAATACTATCCGTGTTAGGATAAGAAAGAAAATACTACTACTAGTAGGAAATCCAAAGAACAGGGAGAATAACAAAGTACCACAGCAGTTTCTAAGTTATTCTAGGCCTACAAAATTATTTTCTATTCTAATCGAATGAGTACTACAGACCAGCAATTGTTCTCATAGCGTTTCCTCCACCACTCGCCGTCGAACTCGACAAGTGTTTCAAAAAGTAGTCGGATATTCTTTGTTCCATGTAAATACGATCCCGCAATCTACGGGGAGAGTGCCTTTCGTCTGGAAATAGCAGTAGATCGTAATCCTTCCCAGCAGCAATCAATCGATTGATCAGACGAGCAGTGTGTCGAAAATGGACATTCTCGTCAATTAGACCATGAACCAATAATAATTTCCCTCTCATATTGGGAACATGATCAAAAACGGCTGATTCTCTATAACCACTCGGATTTTCAGAAGGTAACCCCATATATCTTTCTGTGTAGTGTGTATCGTATCCATCCCAAGATGTGACAGGAGCTCCTGCCACAGCTACGTGGAATACATCGGGAGCACGACACAAACACATTGCAGCTAAATAACCGCCATATGACCATCCGTATATACCAACTCGAGTAGGGTCCGCGATCCCACGCATGCTGAGCTGCCTTACAACGGCAACCTGATCCAGGACTTCCAATCGACCCAATCGGCGTGATATTGCTGACTCGAATGCAAGACCACGCCTGGAACTACCCCTGTTGTCGCATTTGACAACACAAAAACCAAGGGAACGCAATCTCTGGGCTCTCATATCTGCACACTGACTCCAACTTCTATTGACTCGTTGTACGTGTGGACCGCCGTAGACAGCACATATCAGTGGATACGGTCCTGGACCATGTATACGCGCATCGGGACGATATAATGCAGCGTGCAAAGACTCAGTTCCATCGGACGACGGGAAAGTCATAAGCTCTGGTGCGGGCAGATTCGATATGGAATCTGATGGTATTCCCATTGGCTTGTCATCGCGCTGGGCATCATATAGTGTGTAGAGTAGCTTTAGGTCAAAAACTTTAGGTTGCGAAAAGGAATATATAGAGCTGTTATCTGTCGACAAATCTCCTTTGTGTTTCGATGCATCTGTCGATGGAAACGGTCCACCATCCGGTATTTGAAATATCTTCACAGATGTTGGTCTTCCCAAGTCTGAGGACGTATCAACTACCTTAGTACAGTCCGGATCCATCACGACATTGTGCATGCCGCTCTCTTGTGTCAATCTGAGGGGAATTATAATATCCCTCCCCTGTGAGATGGAATTTTTTGTAGAAGCTTTCAGTGGTCCAGAAGAACTGATGCAGCCTGCTGAGCTATTGTGTGATGATCTTTGGTGGTTACTATTATAAGCTTGGTTATGATTCCCGTTGGTGTGGTGATGCGACTTGCCTGACAGGGCATTTATCACTTGTTTGAATCCGCGACGGACTCCATTTGGATGACCAGGCAACGGACCTTCAGTATGTAGTAAAGTACTATCCACCAACTGCGCTTCACTTTCTGAAATAACAATTGGTAGGGCATATAAGTGTCTCTCTAGCACAGAGTCATATGTTCCAGTAACATAAACTGCATTGTGTTGCAATGAAACTCCTACTATACTTTCAACGACCCAATTTCCAGCTGAAACTTGTCGTACCAACATGGCCTGGTCTCCATTCACCCCTGGGACGTACGTATACAGATACAGATGACAAAAACCGGATCTTTCGCTACCAAATAAGAATGAAAATGATCCTTCTGGTAGCGGGTCATGCAGAGGAGGTAAAAACTTGAATTTCGACATTCGTTTGGATGGATTGGACGGTCTAAAATGTGCAGAAGATGATGCAGATTGATCCATACATCAGAGCGTTCAACTAGTAGTGTCCTAGCCTTGCCTGTATTCAAATCCATTCGTACTAATACAAGACAATTCTGCGTCCGATTTTGCCATTGTGCGCATGCGGATCCATCAGGTAAAAAGTCTAATCGGGCTAGATATTCTTGAGCTTCTCGAGGTGGATTGAACCATATTACGTCATTCCAGTTGTGTTGAGCTATCAATTGAGGCTCCTGACTACTTGTTTTATTGTGCGGTTCAGATGAGGTAGATTGATTCCTTTGTTGCCGAAGAAGGGATCCCGAGTCAACTCGAACAAAAGCGAGTTTGACTGATGGGTTTGCTTTTCCGGCAAAGGGATATCGATGATCTTCATACATACATGATTCAGTCGTTGTTGTTTCGCATTCGTGATGGGTTATTCTATAGGGTGGTACTTTCGATTCATCTACTCTAGCAAAGACGATACCCTTTGAATCTAATGACCACCAAAATCCACGATATCGATCCATTTCTTCTTGTGCAACAAAATCTGCCAAACCGTGTGTAATAGAATTTTTCAAATCGGCACCAAACGTAATTTGAGTTGGAGGGTGACATCGTGACAGGGAGCAACAAATATTTCCCCATTACACAGAAGGCGAATAGCTGTCCATCTGGACTTAGTTGTGGATCGATAGCAGACGTTGGTACCGATGGTGAAATCTGTTCGGATTTTCTAATACTTGGTCCATAGAATGTTTGTCGTATACCACTTGAGATGGGATCCTGTTTCGATCCCATCCTGAATGTACAAGCTTCCCCGTATGGGAACAAGTATTCTTAAAGAGTTTTTGTTGCTGTACGTCCATGTGAATTGTGTTAACCCCCCAGAAGAATGCATTCGCTGTCGTTCTCTACGAAGTCGCTCTTCTAGAGAAAGAGAGTCGGTTGCGGATGACGGTGAAGCAAGTGTCGTTGCAGCTAACGCAGCGGCTGCTGCAGAAGAAGAAGCAGACGATGGTGATAATGGTGAAGCTAGTGGTGGTGATAATAATCCCGAGGATGATGATTGTTGTTGTTGTTGTTGTTGTGCTGCTGCTGATTTTGATGATCATTGTCGTGCCGTCTTTTCGTACGCAGTTTCAATAATGGCTTAATTTGGTAAGTTTCTAAATTCAGTACACATAACTGTCTTTCAGTAGAAGAAACCACAGCGGCTGCAATTGCGGGATCCACAACACGTGTTGCCGTTCGTAATCTTCTACTACTATTCTGAGGAGAAGACGATGACGCCGGTTTGGAAGATTTGGAGACAAATACAAGATACTTAGATTTTTCGCTGCCACCACTCGCCTCATCATTGTTGTTGTTAGTTTTGGGACTGAATTCGACTGCAGTTGGACTAGATAGACCTGGAAGAAGAAAAATAGGGAAAAGTAAGAATGTTGGTTGGTTGGTGGTGGGTGGTTAAATCAATAGAAACACTTCAAATTTTAAATGAATCGTTTTTCGACAATAACGACGCAAGAAGAAAAAAAAAGAAGAAGCAAACTTCAACAATGAGTCGAACGTTCTATATAAACGGACCTGGTGGTGGTAACGCGGCCACTGCTTCAGCTGTCAAATTTTGAGGGGCATGTATTGCATAGATGATGAAGGTATATCGTACATCGTTGGTGGTGCTATTGCTGCTGCTTGGTGTGTCGTCACCGGGTATTGCGAAGATGATGCCATCGCGCTGTGCTGAGGATGACGATGATGATGATGATTCGAGGTTCCGTTGGTATTATTACTATTGTCGTTTACATTAGAAATAGTGACATTATTTACATTGTAGCCAAAGTGGAGTTGGCATCGATTGTTGCATTATTCTTATGAGTGACATGTGAGGCGATTACGGGAATAAATTGCCGGTATTACCACCACTGCCTATGCTGCTGCCACTGATCGAATCGACCGTCCCATTCGTGTTTGTGCCATCGGTAGGTTGAGATAATGATCGATTCCTGCGGTTGGGTTGAAGAAAATGCCCTACCATTGCTATCCAAATATTCAATTAATAATTGCTCCTTTTCGAAATGTTCTTTTATTACCGCCGAAGGGAAATGAAAAACAAAATTTAATTTGCTGTTCGCCTTTTTCAGGCCTGGAAAATGATCCTTTTTTTTGCAGCACAATAAGAAAACTTCGTTTCCGATTGACAATGTTGTTATGAATAGTGTAGGTCCCTTGTTCCTTTAACTTCTTTAACTTGTTGTTTCTTTTCTTTCTTCGTCTTTTACTGGGATTGGTTTTGTCGTTTTGTCA
This sequence comes from Fragilariopsis cylindrus CCMP1102, assembly GCA_900095095.1. Lineage (NCBI taxonomy): Eukaryota > Bacillariophyta > Bacillariophyceae > Bacillariales > Bacillariaceae > Fragilariopsis > Fragilariopsis cylindrus. Next base: position 171,990 of record FMBT01000362.1, read on the forward strand.
AAGAATAGTAATCAGGGGTCATAAAATTTATGCAAGAATGATATATTTTTTTTTTTACGACGTTGATCACCACCCCTTTTCCGTAAATTTTTGGGCCTTATTGATTATTTTTTTCGTCAGGTCAGCAGTATTTTGTTGGTCATTTATTTTTCGTGTCCCTTTTCATTTTGATTCTCCCCCAAATCATTATTGGAATGCGGAGAATGAATGACTGACTCGATAAGATAAGATATATTTTATACTACAGTATTATGTACATGCTACAAATTGTTATGTACTAGTAGTATGGAGATAATTCTTACTGAAGCCTAAAAAAAGTAATTAAAAAGACACATATTTTCCTTCGACTAAAATGCAAGATTAGACATACCACTATTGCATAAAGTTCATGACTAATTTTTAGAAAAGTGTATGGTAATAGTAAAACGTTGATAATATGTCAACAAATCATAGCAAATTTGGATGGTTAATGCATTTATAATTATTACTATTTCAGAATGCGAGCTACGCAGTTTTATGTGTTAATTGAAGAATCACTCCATACTATTATAAAATATATACAACACAAAAATTATTCCCATCCGAAGAAATAATTTTCCTTCTGCAGGGATAGTAAGTGACTTCGCCTGAGTTCTCGATTCTCATCACTGTATTTGCACGTTTTGAATAACTAACTACTTGCCCATCGCAGATTTGGTCATTTGTTTTATGGTTTGTTGTTTGACTTCCTTAGAAATTCTAGCCTCAATACGTTTATCTTCTTCCTCGGCGACTTTTTCACGAATTTTACGATACGATGGATAACGACAGAGAATATATGTGTTGAACACGGCAACGCCAGCTAAACACCCTCCCATAATCTTTCCCATTAGTCCAAATGTCCAACAGACAGATCCTATAATATTGGTAACAACAATACAATGAGTGGTGTGTGAACGTGATACAATATGAGTGTATTGTGAATGATGAGTAATATGAATATGTTACAGACACCAACGAAGCAGAAAATATATATGTTTCACCCGATGTTTGTCGTTGAAATACCGTAAACTACTCGGTTCTAATGATCAATTTATTTTACTTTCTTTCTTCCCTTCGTCATATTGTTGTTTGTTCTTTTTTCATTTTATTCACTTCACTTACCTAAAATTAAATAGAAAAGGAATCTCCAAACCGAATTGAATAAAAATCCGAAATTGACTGCAATCATTACACGAAGAAATTTGAGTTGTGTTTCAAGACAGCAAATCAATAATCCACCGCATATGGAGTAAACAGCCAAAACGATGCTTGAGACTGACGGTATGCCAATAATTTGAATGATCTGTAAAACAATTGTGTATATTTTTTGTTGATATCAAATTTGATAAAAATAAAGAACAAAAAAAAATGATGAGTATTAGGGACGAGACAAAGAAAACTTGTTTGGGAGATGATACTATTGAATGCATAATCACACAATTTACAATTCATCTTATCGTCGCCGTCGTCGCTGCTGGTCTTTTATTCTTTTGTTTTGTATGCTACAGATTTTTATTTTTAAACTGCAGGAAATATTTATATATATATATATATATATAATAACTTACACTGATGGCAATTAGAGCACCCGCAGCTCCCATATTGACTAATCTCATAAATAAGATAATACTAGGAAGGTCCTTATCAGCCTCAGCAGCAGCAGCAGCAGCGGTCGCCGCAGTATTTGACGCTCCTCCTGCTCCTGTACTACTTTCGATGTTCAAAGAACCCATTGCTGGTGCAGCGTCCGCTGCTGCAGGTGTCGGAGCAGCTGGTGCTGCGTTATCAAGCCAAGATGGACCCTCTGCCATGTTTATATTACTGTCTTTTAGATGTAGTGTATTTAGTATGTTATACAGTATCCGTTTGGTTGTTCAACAAATAAACGCGCCGTAGCACTTGTAGAAGGCAGCAGACATTATTAAACATACGTTATGTAACAGTAAGTTATTATTAAATCGTGCATTTCTTCTGCGTTGAAAATATAACTGTCCGTTTGAACTTGAGAAAAGAATGCTACACTGGACCATCCTTAAAGTATCGATTCCCGTGGGACTTAAGGAGAAAATATTCTCGTTTTTAAAATTGATGATGTTATCAAAAATGTTATCTTGTGTTCTTTTTCGAATGACGCCGGAAATGTACCGGTATGTAACAATAACGTTAACGTTTCACGTTTCAATATTCAGTATGCATATATATCTAACTTCAAAGTACAATGGAGCAGTACTTCGAAGTAAACCATCATACTACATTATATTGTACAATACAAGCTATATAAAACGTTCACACATTTAAATTCATGAGTCAGACTCGCTCAGATTCACCTCAACAATTCGGTTTCCATAGAAAAAAAGATAATATCCTGCGAGAACAGTTTTGCATTACATACTAGCCATTAAGTTATCATTGCTCATATTAGTACAACCACAGGTTCAATTACCGCATACCAAACATTTACCATTACTCATCGTACAATCCAATTTCAAGATTATCGCAACTAACAAATAAAAGGAAGAAGACGAAACTCGATTATCCCCCGTTGGCAGGTATCAAAAAAATGGCAGCTAACACGGTTGAATTCTCCGAGTCTGCAAAAAAGAAAGATGATAATGATAATGCTAATCGTATTCGTCCCAGTAGCAAGGTGCTTAGTCGAAGCAGGTTACTACTAAGCCAAAGCAGTATAGCAATCAAAAAAGATCAAGTAAATTTTGGTATCCCATCGAGAATGGGTATCATGGTACATACAGAGGAAACTCACGGTGAGGATTCTTGGAGGATACATGTGTTGGAATTCCTACATAGGAAATGGGTCCAAATGACAATGATGGGTCTTCTGATTTTAGATCTCCTTGTGATTTTCGCAGAACTTAGTTTGATGATAGAATTTCCTGTATGTCGAATAATTGAACGGGATTGTATTGCGTGTTGTGGTATAGAAGATGGTGGTGTAGAAACTCAACAAAATCAAACCGAACGTTGGCTATCTACTGCTACTGCTGCTGCTGATGGAGGTGGAGATCATCATTACGGTGAAATTTGTCCAGCTGATTACAATGAAACAGGAGTGTCCGGATGTGACGAACATAAGTATCAGGCTGTCCACATAACAGAAGAAGTTCTCTTTTACATCACAATATCAATCCTTGTGTGAGTACTTACTGGAGAGATTTTACGGAAAGAAAGAAATGCATTGAATATTGACTGGTGTAAAGCTTAATATTCCACTAGGTGATGGACGTGACTTCACTGAAATTCTCTTTTTAGAAAAAACTCATCAACTAACGTATTCTTTTTCTCTCTGAATTCCCTCTCCAGAATTTTCTTGATTGAGAACCTGGTCGAGATGGCTGCTCTCGGTATCTCTATATTTTTTAAACAAATTTTCCTCGCAATGGATTTTATTGTTGTTTTAGTCAGTCTGATTTTGGAGCTTACGTTCCACCTAAAACATGCTGAATTAGCTCAGCTTGTTGGTATTCTAGTCATGTTCCGTATCTGGAGATTTGTGAGAATCGGCCACGTAAGTTGAAGTTGAGTATTTTATTGTGTTCTACTAAGCAGTATCAACTAGAATGAATATTTCATTGTGCGATTTTTCCTTCTTTTTTCTAGATATATGCTTTGACTGACTAACTTACTAACGCATGTCATTTCGAACGTATTGTTATTCCTTTTCTATTGCGTTGACGATGATCTTGACTCTGATTCCTTCTTTCGTGTACATTTAGGGAATCGTCGAAGTCACGTCAGAACTAACAAACGAATATTATGCCCCACTTATCGAGTTCGCTAAAGAATGTGAAGAAAAGTTAAAAGCTAATAATATTGATATCCCAGAGAAAAGCAAGGATGTCGAAGAAATCATTGACAGTCATGGCCAGCATTAAGATTTTCGTTTCTTTTCACACAGTATTTTTCAGAAATGTGTACATCTTAACAATATTATATTATATTGCATTTTATTTTATTTTATGTATGGATAATATGCATTTTATATAATCATTTGCTCTATCTATTCCTAATCGTGTGCGATATCTAGTCATTCTTGTATATACTGAATGCAGAAACGAAAATTTAATTACTATCAATCTTCAAACCTCGCTCTTTTTTTTGGTTATACGGTAAAGCAAGTACATACAGAATAAGATCAAAAGCGAACGACCAACAATTGCTCTTGATAAGATGTAAATCTTGATCATATTCTTGACAGAATTGTTCGGCTCTTTTAACGAATAGTTTGGCTTCCTCGTCTTTATTGACCTTGCAGTTGTTGCCGTTTTCTTCATTTATGTAGCTATTATTATTATCATTATTATTCGTTTGTGGTTCGGACGACCGTCGTATTATTTGAACTTTGGCTGGTACAGCTTGCAATTGAATCAATTTTTGGATAGTCGCCGGAGATGTTGCGTTCAGCGGGATAAAATCATATATATGAGTACCATCTACAATTACTTTACAATGTACCGGTAACCATGTAGGTCCCCCTATCAGGGGTGATGGCTGAATTTTCAATCGATTATCAAATATATGTATTGCTAATGCTTCCACTTCGATTGATTTCGATGTTATCAGAAAAAAGAAACCAACAAATATCAATAGTAATGATCTGATGGAACGGAATGACGGCACCATTGATGCTGATACAAAGGCGAGAGGTGCACTATTAGATTTTTGTTTGGTCGGTAGCTAGTAGATACAATAGATGTTCAATGTGCACTCAACATGCTGTAAACATTTCTTTACTTTTGTTTAGTTCGTTTATTTTCATTTTTTTGACATAAATTTAAATGTAACGGGACTAGAGTAAGTCCCTAGCTTCCTGCTCGATTTAAAGAGACTGAAACTACGATGGACTCACTTCAAAGAATAGATAAAGTTTGATAATATAGAATATATATATTACTTATATTATCGTATTATAGTCATATAATATCTTTTACATAGTACTAAAAAGATTGAATAAAGAATGCATGTATTTTTTATGTATGTATTTAATAATGTTGAAGCAACCGTGTTGCGTCAAGCAAGCATCCCGATGAGTGAGTCGAATCAGAGTATAGACACAATCTACATCACTTCACTGTCATGATCGATGGCTTGAACTGGGGTACTATTCACAACGACACTGAATGTTAGAAGGTGAAGTATAGATAGAGGACTTGGGGTTTCGTGATGGTTTAAAGTGGCACATCACTACCATTGTAATTGAGTAGAAAGAGCGTCCTCTTCTTCTTGATCATTTTCTTTCACCGGCTAAAGAAGCTAGAGCCGACAGTATGAAAGAATGGACGTTTAACAATAGTATTTTTTCAAGATGAACGAGGTATGCATGCAGATATATAGTTATCAACGAAAGAAAATGAAATATCTGTGTTGCAGATGCATTGCAGATACGGAATGAATCGAATCGTCGGGTTCTCCTTTTTAACCCGGCCTTAAAGCTCGACAGGGGTAATGATCATGCCCTCTTTTCGTGCGGATCTTTGTAAGTCTGCTGGAGAGAGAATACCGGCTTTGCGTGCTGCATAGCCAAGGACGATACCACGTTTCTTCGAAGACTGGACGTAACTCTTGTAGAAGCAACGGATACGATCTCGAACTGTAACAAAGCTGAATTCCTCTTCGTTGAAGATATAGATATGCTCTGCTGCAAGATCGAGGAGTCTTTCCGTTAAGCGGTTGTTATACTTCTTCTGTTGAATTGTGTAGTTCAGAGCGCTGTGGCGTAGATATTCTTCACGATTAGCTACCAAGAAAGCTTCAAGTTCTGTTGAAGAAAGAAAAAACGATAGACATGAAGCAATCGTGAATGCAAAAAGGTGAGAGCAAGATTAGATTACTCTGAAGTTATACAAGGAACTAATTTTGAGAGTTGCTTCGGCTTATAAGACTAACTCACCTGGATAGTTCTTCCATGAAAATTTCTTCCGATGAATCATCGTGATGGATTTTCCTTTGATGGTACGTTGTTCCATGGCTTTACGCTTGTGTTCAGACATGACATTTGGCAGCAAAGTCTGATTGTTGGACTGTGATGTTTGAGTTGCTAGCTTTGGAAATTTAATTTGTTTTTTCTTCCCTTTGTTAGCTAAGAGTTTCATACTTGGCTTACGAATTGTACGTAGCCCTCGTATGCCAACAGGACTCACAATGGCTAGTTGATTACTTGTATTAGTAGTAGTGCTTGGAATAGAGCCCTGTCCATTATCAATCGAAACAGTACGAACTCGTTGCCAGGCAAACATATCATCCTTGATGAAGGAGGATGGGGACCCAGTCGATGTGACATGCGTCAGTGAACCATCGAACACGACAGTAGGTTGCCTGGACGATCTTCCATAATCACAATCATCATCATCGTCATCGAATATTTGGTTCTTACTGCTAGCAATCTCTTTTGATACGATGGTTGCTATTCCTAGTAGTAATTCAACTCCTTCTTGGTCTTCAGGGTCTTGAGGTGAGTAATCCATCTCACTGCCGTTAGATAGTAAACGAGCGTTTGATCTGCTGCTGGTTGGTTTCAAGGAGGGTTTCAACGTGTGAGCTAGCATCGTGTTCTTTATGATGGGGGGGGGGGGGGGTACTGTAGGCGTTGTAGAAGATAGATATAGTTCGATTTTGACTTTTCTAAATTGAAGTTGTAGTTCCAGTTTGCGATTATTCTGTTCACGGTGGTTTAGTTCTTGCTGTTGTGTTTTATGTTGTACCAATCGAAACAAGAATGTGAAGCTTCACGATATTCAATCGGGAATCCATGTACAATTATGTTCCAGTTTAACACGAATTCCTACGACGGAACAAAAACCAATCCTTGGAGAAGTTGTATGAACAAAAAAAGTGCCAATAAAAACGAGAATGGGGACGGGGGGAAATGCAATTGCATGTAAACTTTTTATGTAGGACTAATGAATTGTTTTTGGTGTACACAAAAATGGGCTCCCAAATGAAACGTTTCCCCGAATATAGGGCCGTGGTCGTTGTTAGTATCGATAAGATCCTTTTATATTTGGGGAAAAGTTTTCATATTTAGGGGTACATTAAAAAATCCATTTATAAAATTTTACAAGGCTACTACTTTTTTACCCTAGTCCAATCCATCACCTTTGTGAAACGTGATCGATGTTCTTTATACACGAATGAAATCAACTGAAACATGAACATGACGTCGCGAGAAAACCTACCGTAGTACTCACTAGTATATACTGTACACTAAATTCCTTTCTTATATGGTATGTGAATGAATGCCTGTACTATGCTTTTCATTACATTATCTCGCTCTCTAAAAGTTCTTCAGGCAGGCAGTTTGTCTTCAGAACCTTCCTTAATTCCCAATAGAATTTTTTTTCTGCAAACAGCCAGCTAGAACATCTTGGTAGCTAGCGTAGCTGAAGGTCAGTTATAATATTGATATTTTTACTTGGTACTCCGTACATAACATACTGTAACTGGGAAAGGTATCAACCTGGACTCTTTGCTGTTCAGTCAGACAACAAACTTGAGAGTACATATAATGTCTGTTTGTGCTGTATATAGTATACCTATTAATGTTGACAAAAGCCTTTGAGCATAGCTCAAATATCATCCCACAAGTACAAAAAAATGCCCAAAGATTCTTATTTCATGAAAAGTTGCCATTCTACTATCTATTTTATGTTAGTAGATGTGCTATAAAGTCCTTGCATAATAGACAAACAATGCCTGTAACACTTTTGTGTATTCTATATTGTGTGCAGTGAAGGTAGCAGTACACTTAAAAATATTCCATCACCATGATGGAAATAAAATCTATCCGTACCAAGTTGGTAACTTAGTGTAGCTACCAGTATCCAATAATATTACTGTAGTACCACTGTATGTCAAGAACTGATTTTATGTTACATACATACCTACCGTTCGCACATACGTATCATACTTCGAATTCTGATTGTTCCGCGACTCATCGAAGTCCAGTACGGTATAATGCCGAGGAAATCGATTGAATTCTTTCTCACAATAACGTGCATCAGCAATGAAACAGCAAAAAACCTATAATTCCTTCGTTACCTTCGTCTAGCAGTCCTACTAAAATACTTGTGACACATTATTTTCTGCATCGGATAGTAAGTTTTACCAAAGTCTCTTTATCCTTAAAGCAATGAAAAGAACTTCCAGCCTATCGCATATACACTTGAAAGAATTGCATATCACTTGAGCATTTATTGTAATTTGTATTAGAGCTCCTCTTTCTATACACTAGACCCAGTTTACTTTAATCTTGTTCTTTTTTAAAACAGCGTAGCGTATATTAAAGGCTATTGTTACGTACATCGTACCGTGTTCGAAAGCTTCGAATATCTTCCTACCATCGACTGATTGATTCTGATGAACTAAGATATTATAATATAAAATGATGATATCCAAACGTACAAACGTAGATGAACAGGTTGCAGCAAAGCTGCTCTGGCAATTGAAGGCGATTGCAACTAAGGAGATTGAAAACATCCCATTCGATGACTCTTTCTTTCTTGATAGTACTACGGAAGAATCCTCCTCTTCAACATCGGAAGGAGGACATCGGGGAAGAACCGTTTCGGTTGAATCGGTGGATATGGTCATCAATACCATTACGCCAGTCTGGTCTTCTATCCCAGCAAAGGAGTTTGTTGAAGAAAAACCTTTACTTCTAGCAGGAACGCAAGACCAGCAGAGAACTCGATTGATCATCTTGATCATCATGACTGGGGTCAACCAGCCAAGAAATTGAATTCTCGTCCATCAATGGACAGTCAGGAGGAAGAGGGAAAGCAGTCGAAGAGGGAACGAGAAAGCTGTGTTGGTCTAACAACCAGATCAGGTATTATCCGTTCTACACTTCGAAAGAAGGTACGTTAGTTATATGATTGATTTGACTTGCCGGTTCATTCGTTCCTCCTTTTTCCAATTCGGTACGCATCAACCTCACACGTATCGCGTTTCTATACTCGTTGTGTAGTTTTCGTGGAAACTGTATCCAGAGGTAAGTCTGTTATTTGCTCGCATACGTATGATGTGTGTATAGTATAATACAATACCACTGGAAAGAAAACCTAACTATGGCACTAAATCATCTTCTCTTCATTTTCGTATCTTCTATTTCCAGTTGGAAGACCATCTCCTAAAGAATCAGGAAGAATACTTTGTTTATTCTTCCCGCAACTACACTGCTGAACAAAGAAGGTACAACAATGGTTTAACTAGGGGTTATTGGACTTAGCTTCTGATGAGGGATATATATTTGAAGATTTCACTTTCTCAATGGTGCGCGACAGGATTCGTTGTTACTATAAGTCGCATTCGCAGTCTGCCAAGAAGAAACGTAGAAGGTAATTGCGATCTCATGCCATCGCCTGCCCAAATTTTCGTAAACAAAGCCTATTTTTACGATATACTGTATATGAAATATATTGTCCACCAAGAATAAATCAAATTGGAATCAACGATCGATGTTTGTGCTATTTCGAATCATCACCACAAATACTACTTCTCTAAAGATATGATCCGTAACTTCAATTCTCGATTATTGAAATTCAGTTTGTAGTTGTACATTTTCACTGTAATCATAGATAAATACATAAGAAGAATTTTGTATAAGATTTGTATTTACATCCTTATTCTAATTTTTAAAAGTTACTGAATTCATTTATTTTTGGATAATTTTCCCACAACCCATTTTAAATACCATCGTATCTTAACATCGTATCCTATTGATTGATTTGATAGGGGTTTTCTTTCCTTTGGATTTTTCTTCTCGTTACCACGTACAACTCTCCTTGCTACATCCATAGCGTCGTCGAGTTGGTTCCGGACCTCACGAGTTTGATTGCTCAGATCTTCCTCTCCTGGACGATCTTCCGAAATGGAGCCAAGTCGTCAGTTTTGACAATCCTCAAGCTACCACGTTCACCGACAAGGGAAACAAGGATGCGACCTAACGATTCAAGGTTGGATGTCAAATCATCATCCTTCGGAACGCACTTCCTAGCCGGCCACCAGGGCCAGTTCTCAACTTTAACGAGACAAAATCGTCGGAAAAACTGACATTCGCCCATACCTCAGATGGCTCGGAGACAATTTTAGAAGACTTTTTGTTTCTTGATGCATTACTCTTACCCCAAACTCCCATAACGTCTATCAATGCAGAATGCTCTTCCTCCATTTTTTCTACCTTAGCAAGCGCTTTGTGGTAGAAAGCAGAAACATATGCAGCCATCTTCGAAACCGTTTTAGTTTTCTTGACAGCACTGACCCACTCTGAGCGGCTTACATCGGCTTCTCCATCAAGGCTACTATTTAAAATCATAGCTTCAACCATTAGACAAGATGCGATTCCTAATTCTTCGGTTTCCGGCTCTCCATTCCCTTGCTCTGCTTCGATTTCGTTGCTCCATCGTCATCTTCGTCGTCACTATCTTCTTCGTAGTCCCCGTGATCTTGTAAAACTTTCAAAGCTTCAGTCTTACACAAACCCGCTGCTTGCGGGTGATACTCAACCAAGGCATGTTTCAACTCGTTAACAACTACCGTGTCTTGTGCTTTACGAGCAGCTGCAATCGCCTCGACAAGTGCCGTGTGAATCTTCAAATGGTCCTTCGCTGTCAAACGCTTTAAGCGGTTGATCGACTTTTTCCAAGCAACTTGGATATTCTCTTCTTCGTCTACTGGACTTGTTGACATATTGTCATCGGCATCATCAGTTTCTTTTGCAACCATTGCGAGACCCGTTATTTCAGAAACTCTATTTTCAAGTTCAAGCAAACGTTGCTACAAAGACAAAAAGAAACACAAAGTCAAAATAACGTGAGTCCAATATTCACGTAATCTGAATTTTAAGCTCAAGAAATTAAATATCACAATCAACATATTAAAAGATTGAAACTTACCCTGACCATGCATACAACTTGATAAACTGACATACTAGAGCTATGCGATGCACCAACAGAATTACAAGAACCTGGCGTCGCGGCCTGATTCTTCTTAGCTTCGGGAATTGGAGAATACAAATTTGAGGAACCATTGGTTGCGTCCCCAAGAAGGAAAACGGTACTTAATTCATTCCATGCGTGTACAGCTGTTTCAAGAGATGAGATCCAATTCTTACGGTCGCATTTCTCCCATCCTGCGAGTTTTTCAACTCGTTTTTCCAGGTCTAGGAGCTGACTAACCATTTGACCAACGGCTCCAGTACCATCGATATTTCCAGTTGGCCACATTCTACTGCACGGCATTTTTTCAATATTGCTCTCTGCTCCTTTTTCCTCCTGTTGCTTTTGTGCATCTCGTCGAGTAGCACGTTTTCGTTGCGTTGGCTCGTCCTGTGAGTCGAATTCTCGTAACATTGTCAATCCTGTCTCCAATTCCATGTCGTATTCCTTGACAACTTTGCCATCCTCAGTAGATTTTTCCAATCTTTCAATTTCATCTCGAAGGTCGATCAATTCCTGTTCGGATTGAGCCTGCAATCGACCAGATTTTCGACCGTTTTCATAGCTCGATTGAGCACTTTCCAATCGACGCTTCAAGTCGCTTTTCTCCCTAATCAACGACTTCTTGTCGTTCATTTCTTTGATATCGTCGTAGACGTACCTACGTGCTTGCTGCAGCGTCTCGTGCAAATTGTGTTCACGAATACCTCGAACGTCTAACGAGTCCATATATTTGTTCAGAGTGGATTTCTTGTTTATCGACTGCCAAGTAATCCGATGCGATTTGCTGTCGGGTAGATCGAAAGATAGATCCGAGGGGATTGATTTCCCCTTCTGCAGAAAGAAAATTTGTTGCGGATCATTCCACGAGAGGTGAACTTCTTGGAAGTTTCTATCCATTCCAACAGGTTCGGTGCGGATACGTTTACTTCGACGACTCTTTTCGTATGCGTCTGTGGCCTTCTGTTGTTCCTTTCTTGTCTTCTCCACCTTTGCTTCGCTTATCGTTGGAAGTTTTACCGTACTGCGAGTTACCTTTTCCTCCTCCTCCTCCTCTTTTTCCTTCTCCTCTCCCTCTTCATTCGTTTCCCATCTTCGTTTGTTTTCTTCTCTTCGATCATTTTCCGTTCCTTCGCTTCTTCTGCGATTTTTCTGTTACGTTGGGTTTCTATCTTTCGTAAACTGGAGTCAGCGGCCTTCTTACGTTTCAAATCCTCGTAGGTTTCTTCGACTCGAATATCGAATTCCTCAAAACAATCTGTTGAAGTGACAAGACATCATCGACCAAGGCCTTTAGCAGTGAAAGTAATTCTTCTGCATTCAAATTCCACGGATCTTGAGTTACACATTTTGAGTGAGCTTTTTCTAAAATGCCAGTAAGATATGGCGAAGAAGGATCGGGAGCCTCAAGTTTGCTGCTGTCCGTTTCTTCTTCATCGGACAAAAATAGGATGTATTTTCCATCAATCCCCAAGGAAGGTATGACGTTGTTTTCTTCTTCCGCCAACTTGTCCGTGTAGTAGCTTTGCATGGCATCCATGTATAGTACCAAAACCTCACTCCAGCTGGTTGGAGTTAACGCCGATTTAAGTTTTTCAGGAACCAAGTGTTGGAGAGTCGTCACGAATAGATGATTAATCAAAGGAGGTAGCATGCGTACCTTCTTGGACCATCCTTTGGAGATCTGCTGTACGCATTCCATCCATTGCTCTAAGGTAAAGGGTGCCACGAGTGATTTATTTTTGTTAAAGCGTCCCCATCCGACATCGCCACGAAAGAAATGGTAGATGTGAATGACATCGTTCATTAGACCTGATCCCATCGTATCTGACCTGCATGCCGCCGGAAAATTCGGCATGGCTAGTTCTAAAGATGGACGAGGTGGAACATCGACTTTCACCCGCAATTCCTTATCTTCCTCGATAAGTTTGAAGTCGTCCATAGGAAACTTCCGGCGTCGAATCTTATCGAGTCGTTCCCTTTCTTTTTTCTTGCGTTCCTTTTCGACTTTTTCCTTTCTTTCCTTCTCTTTTTGGGCAGCAATCTCTTCCTTAGTTGGTGGCTTCTTCACTATTGCCTTTTTGGCTATTGCCGCTTTTGCTGCTGCCACCGCTTTCGACGCTTTCGTTGGAGTTTTTTTCTTTGGTGCATTTTTCTTCTTCAGCCAAATCGGATTGATCTTGAATGACGATTTAATTTTAACGAACCTATAAATTTTCCATGGTACAATCAGTGTGAGCTCAATTCCATTAAATTCCATACCATTATATTGGGGTCCGTCTGCACACACGTCTTGGACTAACAATTTTTTCTTACCGTTTAGTTTTGACTCCATTCTTCAATGTGAAGTTCATCTTTTTTTTAAGTTTCGCAGGATCCATACTTGGATGGTTGTTTACGACCCACTTTTGAATCGCCATTGAGGAAGACCCCGTTCGATCCTTTAATGCCATGATGGCCATTGTTATAACATCGGTGTATGGAATCGACTTGTTGCTGGATTTTTTAGACGGGGTTTTAGGGGATTTGTTATTACCCGCGTTTGTTGATTCTTCTTCAGGTTCGTTGTCTGCCATCTTCGTGTCGTCTGGCTCTTTGGTAGGAGTCGTCGCGGTCGATTCCGGTTGCTCGGTGATGTCGTCATCGCTAATAACACTGGCCATGGTTTTTTTTGTGTGTGTTCTTTTTTTGCTTTGTTTTGCGCACGTGTATGTAAGCGACAATTAAGGCGAAGTGCTGTTTAGAAGTAATAATAAAGGAAAAGAGAAGTTAGTGATGTGGGAGTGAATAAGAGTAGGGGTGATATGTGCGAGACTTGATGCGATTTGAAACTGTAAATGCATGGAAATATTCGTCATGTCAGGGCTAGTAGGATTCCTATCGAGTCGAGGTGTAGGAGACATATGCGTCCCGAATTGACGGCGACGTCTGACACGTCACAAACCGCTCAACAAACCTCGTCGAAAAGGTATGATAGGATAATACATTCGTACGACTGTTGCTCCATTTGAGAGGTAAAATGCCTACTTACAATCCAGATGTATATATTATAGATGCAATTACAGTCTGTGGTTACCTTGAACGGCTACGCTGTCGATGTGTTGTATTCCTCAACTGAACCAATGCCGAGGGCGAAGAGATAGATTTTCAATTTGATAAGACGGTTTGTGTTGTTATTGAGAGAAAATTCACGTGTCGAAAAATTGTCGTAAAGTATGGCGCGATAAAAATGGTAGAAAACATTTAGGTGTGATGTGCTGTGATTTAAGTAAATTGGCGCGCGAATCAGGTCAGTATCATATATGTTTCTAGTACGTATAGTAGGTATATGAATAGTCCTATGTAATGAAATGAGCACACATTAGATAAAAGATAGCTCACAATTTAAGGATTTTTTACTAGTAGAAAGCAAACAATATGAGTCCATAGTACAATATATCTTGAAAAAATACAACTAACTATATAACCCACTTTACCAAGAGCTAGCAATTTAGACCACTCCAAAAAAACTTCGTAGTACACTCAAACTTCATGGCTATAAAGTCACACACGGACGTTCATGCCTTGAAAACTATACGTCACTTTAGGTAATCTTTTTCTAATACCAAACTGCTTGTAGGAATTTTCCACGTGCTTTGGCTTCATTTGTTCTAAGTTACAGTCATCGAGTCCAAAATATGGGAGAAATGCTACCACCACGTATAGGTTAATTTCGAATTGCGGTAGAAATAAATAGTTACGGTGTTTGCGATAGGCATGCTCACTACTACCATTTAGAACTAACTAGCTCGGCTTGGTACGACAAACTTTACTGATCTGGTGGCGAAAGAAAGACAATTGCTGATAAAGAATGAGAGCATCTCGCTGAAGTAAAAACCCGGATAGATCTCGAATGATTCGAAAATGACATTAAAGCTTATATATGGACGGACGTTCATGTTCCACTTTCGGGAAAATATCGAGGACGATTCTCTGGGAAAGAAGTTGAACAACAATCGGATCAAGCAGACCGTACCGTGATGCGGAGAGGATCGATACTTGTAGAAATTTATTTTAGTAAGACTCTTTTATGGAAACTTCCCGACATTCTTCTCATTTTGGATCCGTTTACATAATCAACCCGTAATACTTTTAAATGAAGAGGGTTGATCAATCACACACGTGCGTACTAAGTTATTGATGGGATACGGACATTATTGTTAACATCCTGAACCAGGAATTTTATCTTGTAGAGCGCATATGGAATTCTTGCATTTTTCTGGATCGGGATGTGCACCAAAACAGCTGGGTTCATGAAGCGAGGGGAAAATAATGTTAAGTTCTGGACATACGTGTAGTAATTTTTCTCTGGAATCAAAGTCCAACTGTGCTTGTGTGCCAGCAACTACAAATGGTGCTCCACCATCTGCTTCATTTGTACCACCAAATAGTCTTGTTATATTAGCATTGGCTAATTTTCCTTTTTCTTCTTGAAACAGGTACTTAGTAAAGTAATTATAGTCTTGATCATTCATTTCGGATGATGACGGTGGATGTTCTTGAAGTATCCTAATCATATCAGATCGTTTTCGAATACTATGCGACGATCCATTTCCTCCCATACCATTGTACTTTCCCCAAGGTACTCCAACATAATCTGCTTCTACTATAAAATCTGTTACGGTATTTTTAGAATTCGCACATAATGCTCCATTGCCACTAAATGTTAATACATTTTCAGCAATGACTGACTCCCATAACCAGTTTGATTTCATTATTTCTTTTGGTTTCTTTTTCGTCATTTCTTTCGGCATAGGTGTCCATATAATTCTAGGATGAGACCGTAATCGTTGCAATCCAGGATGTAGTGGCAGAACATCTTTCTCAAGCCAAGCTTCATTTGAGAATACTTGGATAACCCAAGTTTCGGGTATGTTCGATAAAACATTATGAAGCATAGCTGTATACCTTCTATGGAACCACTTTGGTGCTTTTAACATTAACGTAATTGCTACACCTTCCGGATGATGATCATGTATTGTTGTTGTTGTTGACGATGATACGACGACATTATTATTATCTCCTCTACTGGTCGCTATTGTTATTTTTTCGGCGACTTTTTCTGAACGATTCGGTGGTACATTAGGATGGTTAATTCCTCCGCCAATAACTCGCGACTCATCATCAATTTTTGGTGGTATCACATTCTCCGACTCCAGAAAGGAAATGAAAAGAAAGGATTGGAAAAATACAAGTCCAGTCAACAGTATTGCAGCTGAACGCCAAATGGAGTTGACTCCGTGGTTTTTTGTCATTACGAGTTCAATGTGACGGAGTCACTGGGTGGGTGCGCCACTTTTTGGATCAACGCTAGCTACTAGTAGCTAGGAACAGAACTAGGGACAGCACATGGAACATAACTTTTGTTGATGAGTACTCGTATTGTAGCCTAAGTTCGAATGAGGCGTGGATTTGTGTCGAAGTGTCGATGTGTCGATTTGTCCGTCTTCATTGTTTTCTTCTCTTTCGAGGTGTAATCTAGAATCTCGTTGTAGGAGGGACGTCCCCAAATCACTGTATTCTTTTGACGTATAACGTGCGAAAAACAGCCGTTAAAATAATACTGTACAGTGATCGAATCGCCAGTACATACAGCAAACACCTCCCCTGTTTTTGTATTGTATTTTTCGTCTGTCCTGTTGTACGAGTCCCTCTACTTTTTTCATCTCCCATATCAATGAAAATGTTTTTGCAGCAGGAAAGTCAGTGCCCTAAAGGACTATGATGACTGTATTTAACTTGAATTGTTCATGCACTCATATACTGCACACTAGATATATGGCAATTAGAAGGCCAGGTCCCTCAAACCAGGATGAGAGGTCAAACTGCTGACATATCCCAAATCTTTGAATTATGATGTTATGAGTGGTGATGTAGTATGTACGATGATCCAACAATATCATTTCCAAGAGAATAAACCAATACTAGGACAATGGCTAGGACTGCTGATAGATGTTGGTCCTGAAATGGAGGCATGTTCCAACTTGATCTGAGCTTTTTTGAATGCACACAATACCTCGCGACAAGGAAAATGATTTCATTTCATAAGAATTTGGATGGAAAATTATTCACATCAACACATGAGAATGGGAATTCATTCAATCGTACCTCAATTCACAATACATATAAATCAGAATGAAGGATTAAGAAGAAGGCGGATTTGATATAATGTTATCATTACATTTGTGAGAATGTAGCTGCTGATGAATGCCGTACAGGTCATATCAGTACACATGATAATTGTGCTGATGTAGTAACTAATTTTTTGTGTGCTGGACAAAAGAGAGATCGCCTTGTTGGTGGGGTTATAATTTACTACTATTTTGGTTCGGGATAGTAAGTTTTTGATCTTCTTACATGTAAGTTATTTTTCTTGCAATTTTAATCAATGAACAGTTGATTGAGTGACCAGAATGGTCCATTTCAGTACAACTCACTTGAGGGGACTGAAGAAATGAATGTGTGTAGATGGTCAGACGATATCTTTTAGAGTAGACATAAACATATTCACAATTTTTAAAATCATCCACTAATTCAAGCTTAGCCACTACATTGTACATGCTTCACAAGTACTAGTCCTATTGAATTAGTCATATCCAAAAATCTTATTCATTATGACCGTTTCGCGGTAACTTAGGTGAATTTGCTCATGGAAAAATTGACGAAAATTCAAATCCAAAATTCCAATACCGGTAAACGAGCAGAAGGATTTTATATTTATTATGATTGAATGAATCGAATCAATCGTTGATGTCTTCGCTCATTGTGTTTGTCAACAACCTTTCGGCTACAAGGTACAAGGTAGGATATTGGATATTGGATATTGGATATAATATAGAATCGAGTAGGTATAGAATATAGTATAATAGAATAGAATAGAATATTATACAATATAATAGACTACAAGTACTATGTTTAAAAAAGTGGACATACGGAAATTGAAGCCGAAGTTACTGAGAAAAACTTCTAATGGTACCGGTAGTGGCGGCGATGAGAAGCAATCTAAAATTGACAATTCGAGTGCTAATGAGACAGATGATATTGCCGACAAAGAAAAAATAATGGACGAATCAGCACCGCCACCGCAACAACAGGAACAGGAACAATTGGACGGTATAGAAGAAATCGAAAATAATACCGGCAATCTAGATTGGACGAATGAAGATGACGAAGAAGATAAGGACGAGAATGAAAATGAAAATGAAAATGAAGACGAAGAAGAAGAAGATGTACATAAAATATTACAAGATATAGAAATTCCTGATTTTAATCTTTCAGTCGACTCTATTGATGACGACAAAAACAACTGTGACGATCATAGTATTGATTATGAAAATCAACTCCAACGAGAAGAGGTATTTAGTAAGAGGTATCATCCGAGGAAATCAGAAGAAAAAGAATTATATGATATAGCATCTCGTCTTGGGGTAAGCACATCAAGTATTCGACTAACGGCATGCTCAAATACACTTCATGAACTACTCTTTGGTGATCATTCTATTGTGTTAAAGAAAGGTCCGATAAATTTCAATGATCAAAACTGTGAATTATTCTTACTAACTGATGGGTTCATATCTGTATATCAGAATATAAATATATACAATCCACTTGAAAGTAAATACGATACTTGTCATTTTTGGTCGGATATTGAGTTCATAAAATTTGTTTACCATGGTACCTTATTAATTAAAATGCAGACGGGAGAATCATATAATCTCATCGGCGTACCGGATGGAGAAGATATGAAAAGTTGGCTACGAGTTATCGAACATATTGTGACTTTACACGCTATACATGATACCACGCCCAAAAAGTCTTCCTCAGCGACAATAAGAACAGACGTTTTAGGATGGCAATACATACTAATTCATCAACCGGGATATACCGCAGCAGTATCTGGAGATTTTAAATTGATGGGAAATCCTAATCCTAAAATCTTGAATCAACTAGATGAATACAATCAAAGCTCACCCCTACATTATGCTCTCCAATATGAACCATGCAGTGCCATTGTTGTTGATTCACTACTACGAATGGGAGCTGATCCAAATTTGTTAGACGGCGAAGGTCGATCGGCGATGTACTATGCTCAACGGAATGAATTATCTGATATAGAAGAAATCCTAAAAGATAGTGGTGGGAGAACATCAAAATTAGCTGAAATGGAAGTTCGTGGGGAACTCTTCGCTGGTGTCGATCAAGCAGACAAGAATACAGAAAGACGACGTGAAATTGAACAAGCGGTGAAAGATAATAAAGCAACAGAAGCTGCTGCAAAATCACAGTCTGCACAGTCCCAAATGAGTCAGAATATGACTGCAATGATTGAAAGAGGCGAAAAGATTAGTGAGATGGATGATAAAGCACGACAGTTAAATGAAGAAGCTCAGAATTATGGAAAGCTTGCATCTCAACTAAAAGATCAGATGAAGAATAAAAAATGGTATCAATTTTAGTAGCTAGCTTTTTTAATGCTGGGTTTATCCTTCCTAGATTTAACATCTCCAATTACTGTTTCTATTTATTGGTGAATTGCTGTATGATTAGAAATACTTGTTTTACTAGTGTAGTAACTTTGTTACCAATGACAGAAAGTATTCTTTTCCATGTTTTCTCTGACCAGAAATGTGATGTCGTTAGTGATCTTCATTTTTGTTAATATAGTATTATTAAAGTATTACAATCGGTCCTGCTTACATAGTGCAGGGCACAAGCCCAACAAGGAAGGGCACACTATCAAATAGTAGTGACACTTTACTAAATTCAAAAGGAAGCGCTCACAACATAACTCACAAGGATGAATCACCAAATGGTATGTTGTGTCTACATCTAGGATCTCCTTTATAGACTAGCAGACAGACATTGGTGATATTGCAAAAGCAATGTAAATTGGGGATAATTTAAGCATATTACATGATCATATTATGAGTTTTGACAGAGCAGAGTTGCTCATGAATGAATCAGTCCCTGGCCATGGCATATGTCAAGCATATTGCCTTGGTGATCCCAGCAAGGATCCAAATAAGGCTACTTCAAACGCACCAATGTAGTAAAGAGTCACAAGAAGAAGTAGAAGTAGAGAAAAATGAGATGTAAAAGAGCAATAAGAATGCAACAAAGTAAAAGGCAGGTTCATATTTCATTTCCATCTCTCTAGGATAGGAGCAGCTAGAGGAGGATAGATAAAGCCCAGCAGCAATGATAATAAAATGTCATGATGAGTCAAATTTCCAGTATTACAGCTTGGAGCCACTTGAATGACCACTTCTTCTCTACTACAGCATCATCATCAGCTACAACAGCATCATAGCAGCTAGCTGAGTAGCTGAGACAATGATGGCAACATCAACAGAAGGTATTTATAACATCAACAACAGCAATAACAAGTAATAATCATCGCATGCATGATTTCAACAAATGAGGAGAAACCTTTCAGTACAAGAGTAACATGATAGAGCATCCAGATACAGTAGTATCAAATTCCACACTTGTACACTCCATGGGAACAACGACGACCACAACCATCGGGGGATATTAGGGGATAATTAATGGAATTTATTTTATGTATTCAAATAAATGGGGGCCCCCTAAACTTATCCGTGAGCCAACCATCCTGTACTTAACGTACTATTGTACTCAGTATAGTACTGTACATCATGGCTGTAAAATATTATTATTATGAGGCATTACAGCTGATGCCGATAAATTACTTGTACGCGCGAATAAGTCGAACAGTCACAACTTGGCGATCTCTCTCAGGTACTTGTTTGTTAAGTCTTTTCTATGCATTTCTTTACAAAATTCGAATTATACACCACAAAAAGAGAACAACAAAAGATTGTGGCGTTTTGATTCGATTAAAAAGTTAGTAGTACAAGTATATTACTTGTGCCCTCTTACGAAAAAGGAACAGAGGAAAGAGAACTCAAATGTCGATTGACAGTCGATGATTGAACATTTTACGAGAATAAGATGAGTTTATTAACAACGCACAGTTATTTTCTATTTTTTTGAAGTTAAAATAATGACATTCTTCTTTCATTGCCAAAAAGAATTAGAATTAAGGTAAATAAGTTGGGACTTAAGTGCCCTTGAATATTTTTTTAATGTAATTTTCTCACTTGGACCACGCCACAGACTTCGCTTCAAGCGACGACATGATAGTCTGTTCTCTTATTCATAAGTATTAATTTTTAGCGATGGTACACTTGTTTTTTTTGGGGACAAATAATATTTCCGAATGAATCAGTTCTAATTTTTGTGTACCGGTAACGGTTTTTGTGTAATGGTGTAATCTCTATAAAACCCCGTGTTAAAAAAACAAAATTGACGACTTTGACAGGGCAATCATAATTTATTATAAGTATAAATGTAAACCAAAAAGATACACACTTGTACAAGTACGGTATTTCACCTCATTCGTTTCTTCTTTTACTCACTCAATCAACATGGCAGCAGCTACAGCGATCAATAACATCATGGCAAACGGCAACAAAGACAACATGTCATTAGGTAATGGCATCGGTGGTATCGGTATCGGCATCGATAATACTAACGGGGACATCAATAGCAAGCGTAACACTGCCGGTCCTAGCATCAACAACAACTTCCACAACAATTTCAACAACACCACCAAGGCGTCTAACGGCAACAGCAATGAACGTATCGATAACGTTGGTCTTTGCAACAGCGTCGATGGTCCAGTTTCTTTTATGCCCATCAGGTCTATGAGTTCAGAAACGGAGAATCAGAATCGAATCTTCGAAAGTAACAAGCAACAGCAACTAGGAGAATTGATGTCAGCAACGTCTCAAGGCGTCCGAAACTTTGGATATGCTCCCAATAACAACAACGCCAATGGCAATGGCAATAGCAATGTCAATGTCAATTTCAATATGAACTATAATCAGCAAATAGCTGCCTCGAACGCTTTGTTGAACAACCACCAACAAGGGACACATACTAATATGAATAATTTTCCCTTTCCCGGAATGAGAAATCCAATGTTTATTCCAGATGTTTCATTCTCAAACAGTCACAATAACCACAATAATGGATTCTATAACAATCATCATACCGACTTTTCCTCATCATCGGCAGTACAAAACCCTTTTGCATTAATGGAAGGGAATAATCATCATACATCTACTCAATTAATACATGGAGGTGGTGGTGGTGGCCATGTTAATGCAGATCGATTTGATGGGGAACAACCTACGTTGACACCACTATTGATGGGGGAAGGAGCATATAATGTGAATGGTGGACCTAACAGCAACAACAACAACAACAATGAGAATCATTTTAAACGTAAAGAAGACGATAGCAGGGGACAAGAGGACTTCATCAGTTCGTCAAAGCGAATGAGGTCAGTGCTTGATAATAATCAACATCAGACTAACGCAAATCCTTCTTCTTCTTCCGGAGATATATCAGGTCGTGCATTCTTACTATATGTCGAAAAAGATGAAGGCAATCTATCTCATTATCAGTGCCTTGCACGAAAGCAAATGGAAGTCTTTGAAGCAACGTCGGATGATGCTGGGAACAATGCTCAAGGACGGAACCGTCCTATCCTAATTGGACAGATAGGAATCAGATGCTTACATTGTTCTAAGTTACCACCCAACGAACGTAAAACTGGCTCAGTTTACTATCCCAACAGGTTAGAGGGTATCTACCAAACAGCCCAAAAAATGACAGTCGGACATCTAAGCAAACGTTGTTCTATGATTCCAGAAGAGGTTCGGGATAGATTACTCTACCTAAAGGATCAAAAATCATCAGATGGTGGAGGAAAACGATACTGGGCAAATAGTGTACGTTCCCTTGGAGTTGTTGAAACTCCTCGTGATGGTCTATCCTTTTGAACAACGAAAATAATACTCTAATTAATAACATCTATAAATCCTTACAAATAAGTACTTTAATTAATACACCTATACAACTAACTATGCATTCTACACACATCTACTGTAGTGGCTTTTGATGCCTTTTTGATGCCGTTTAGTCGGTACTGTTTGAGATTATATCAATATTTGTAGCATGTTTACGAAAGTGTTAATAATGGAGTAATTGTCGTCGATGATTTTCCCTCACAAACTGAGTTCTATTATTCCGTTGATTTTTTTTGTAAAAAAGTAATAGGTCTCCTTTTCGACTTTGCTTTGAGGCATCATAAAAAGTGATTGTTTTAGTTCCTTTTAAATTTTCTCTTCAATCCTTCCCAAGAAGTCATTCTCCACAAGTCGGGAAGAGGAAACCACTAACATTCGAAGGTTCGCCTTCTCTTTTTGCTTTTTGACGCGATTCTCAGAAGTATTATAAGTAAATGCAAATCAATTAGAATTATTGCATCAAATTTTAATAGTTTATTATTTCTTACACGACATCATTCTTCTTCAATATCATAATACTATGATAAGTAAATAATAAATAATAATTGAGGAAAACTTAATGCATTAATTATATTTATTGATCAGTGTCGTTGTGACAAGTAGTTTCCTATAAGTAAATAAATAATGTAGAAGAACTTACGACATTAAATTTATTTATTGATCAGTGTCGTTGTGACATATTCTCTTGACACGATCAGCGACGACGATCGTCGTCATCGCGCATCGGAGCTATAAATGAAAGCTCTACTGAGATGCTACGTAGAATGAATCAGTACGGACATTGACAGATTTTTTCTTCACCTCTTGCTTTGAGTGTTGTACTAAGTTAGTAAAATAATTATTCCTTTTTTTTTGCTTTGTTAATTTTTTTTGTACCGCGTAATACACAGAGGCCGTGTAGCACTCTCGAGTAGTCGTCAATCAATTTGCATGCCAAAATACTAGTAGATAAGGCGCGAGTGCGAATCAATCGTTTTTATCTGACATTCATTTAACAACATTCAATATTAGATAGATGCAGTACGTTAGCTAACTAGGATACTACTAGAGATAGGTGCGTACTTGTAATAACTCATCAAATACATAAAAACAGACATCAACAAAATCAACAACAACGTTGACCCACAGCACAACAAACTTATTATTACTCCTACTAACAGCACTGTACATACAATACAATCCCTGTTGTACCAAGAACGACGATCGCTTCTGTGTTTATTCCAGCTAGACATTTTTAACTACAATCGAAAAGCAAGCCTTTCGGCGAAGGTATTTTCTGATCGAATCGAAGAAAAAGCATATCATGCTTCCTCCATCCTTTATCTCAAAGAATGGTGGTGCTAAGTCATCATTAACAGGAATCCAGATTAAAAAAGTAACTGATGATGACGATAATAATAATGTCATTATGAGTGATAGTACATCTACTACTAGTACTAGTAGTAGTAGTACTATCAGTAGCGGCAGTAACAATAGCACTAATAATAATCAAGTGAATAATCGTGGCAATTCTCCTCCTCAGCAAGAGCAACAACAACAACATGCCGCATCCGAATTATTTCCTTATCTTCTACATGGTATGTTAGAGGATGTAGAAAAGGTCGGACATTCAAGTATTGTATCGTGGACGGTGGATGGAAAATCATTTCGGATACATGATACAGAACAATTCGTATCAAGTTTCCTAGGAAGATACTTTAGTGGTGTTTCGACTTTAATTCAATTCCGTTCTCAACTTGCAGATTGGGGATTTGATAATCCAAACCCAAAGGGCAATAATGAAACATTTTTCCATCCTTGCTTTCAAAAGAGTGACCCATCCTTATGTCATTATATGAGATGTGGAAGAAAAGTGAACAACAACAGCATCAACAACAACAAGGCGGAAGATAATAATAATAACAACAACAACAACAACAACAACAACAGTAATAAAAAGGAAGAATCAACATCAACAACAACATCGAAGACGGGAAACATACACACAGCACCAGTACCGGTAGTAAACACAAAGAATGTAAGTAACTGTACAGTATATCTTGTCAACACGTTTTTCCTTCTTCTTTTATTGTCAGCGAGAACTATTGAAAAGCTCACATGATTCAATTCTATCTTTCTCTTTCTGATGACTAACAAACAGGCCCAGGTACTGCATGGTAGACCTTTGATGAATGAAGTCCCGATCTCTACCGCTAATGTTACTGCTGCCACTACTCATACTCCTGCTGTAACAACGAATACCAAAGTCAATGCCAATACCAATACTAACGGTATGACGTTCGGAAATGCTGCTGTTCAGATGCTTTTGGAACAACATCAGTTGCAGCAGCAACAGTCGGCAGCACTTCAAGTCCAAGCTTTGTTGAACAACAGTAACCTTGCAAGTAATCCAGCAGTTGCAGCGTTACTTCTGAATCAGATCATTGTCGGGCAGCAACAACAACAGCAGCAGCAGCAGCAACAGCAACACTTCTCACCTGAAGTCATTGCTGCTGTGGCGCAAGGTTTACAGATACAACAACAACAACACCATCAACAGCAACAACCAATTGCTTCTAATAATAATACTAATGCTAACGTTATCTCGCAGCTGCTGCAGCAGAATCCTCTTCCATCGACGACGACTAACATTAACCCTGCGGCTGTGTCTTCGTCCGCAGGTATTCCGTCCACTTTAACAACCAACAAGCAGTCAATGTTGATGAACCAAGGTGTTGTTCCCCAATGGATAAATAATAATATTAGTAAGACTACCCCACAAGTTAAGCGAATGCCCCCTGCCACCAAGAAAATAACAACGAAGAAGAAGGCTGCTGGTGCTGCAACAGCCGGTACTGCTGTTACCGCGAAGAGAGCGGCCTTTTTGAATAAAAGAACTAAGGCAACAGGAGCCGCATACCGCAATCCTAACAAGAAACAAAAAACAGTTTCTAACAGTGATGGTGGTAAAGGACGCAAGAAGGCCGTGACCACAAAATCATCGTCATCATTAGTGACTAACAACAAGAACAACAAGAACGGTGGGGGTCCCACCGGCGCCTCGTTTACATTGAACGAAGACTTTAAGGAGCCAGCAATTGTTTCTATTGACTTATTATTTCCATGGAAGTTACATGACATGTTAGATGGAACTGAACAAAATGAAGATCTGAAAAAGAATGTCGTCTCGTGGCAACCAGATGGTGTATCTTTTGCGATTCATGATAAGGAGCGATTTGTTAAGGAGGTTATTCCTCAATACTTCGAAAAGTCAACTTTTGTTGGATTGGATAGTTTCCTTAAGGTACTGTTGAGTTGGGGATTCGTTCAGTTCACTTCTGGTGCACAAAAGGGATCATTTATACACCGTCTTTTGGTGAAAGGGAAACGTTCCATCTGCAAACAGATGCGTATTAACGGGAAAACGGTAAGTTTTTTTTTTTCTGAAAGAGAAAAGAATCATCATATTTAACATAAATAAATATTAACCATCAATTCACAACTCACAATATTCCTCTTGTTTACATGTCTTTTATTCCTCTTGTTCTACATGTCTTATTTTATAGGTATCGGATTGGATGAAAAAACACGGTGAATTCCTCGGTCGTCTTCATGCTTTGCTCTGTCATTCCGAAAAGGAAGGAAAACAATCCATTGTGTCTTGGACAAGTGATGGAAAGAAATTTAGAATTCATGACCCATCCGCTTTTATGACTACCGTCTTCCCATTGTACTTTGATTCATTGACGTACAGCTCCTTCGAGCAAAAGCTTCGCCGATGGGGTTTTATGAGATCTCCCGCCAATCATCAAAAGATTGACAAGGAAACAAAGCTAGAGAATGCCACATACAGCCATCCTTGTTTTTTGAAGGGCAAAGTCCCTTCTCTGATGTGGATCATGTCTGACACATCAATCCCAAGAACACTTCGGCCTTTACATAACTTCCTTTATCGGCTTAGGGTAATGTTGTCGGATTCTTCCCGCCACGGACATCAATTTGTCATATCCTGGTCGCCACATGGAAAGGCATTTATGATCCATGACCGACCACACTTCTCAAATAGTATCATGCCTCACTATTTCAAGAGCAAATTCACAAGTTTTCGACAATCTCTTCGTAACCATGGATTTGCACAAATAGGTGGGAACAGTTGGGATGAGGGTGCATACTACCACAAGCTGTTTCTACGTGACGAACCTCTTCTATGCCAAGGTCTTACACAGGAGCAAATGAAAAAATCCATGCCTGAATGGATTCCAGTAGAAGATGAACCAAGATTTTACCCCAAGGATAACCATGAATCGGTAGTCGCAGCTGCCGCTATGGTATCCCTGAAGTCTTCTTAAAAAGAAGTAGTTCTGTGACTACAAGAAGAGTGACAGTAAGCGATTCTCATTTATCTGAGAAGAATAAATGTTCCTCCGTTTTCTTTTATAAGGGTTCGCCGAGAGATGTTGCAAAATATCTTACTCTCACAAGAGAGTGTATGACGACATGTATATTCACCATTTTTACTATACGACGTACGATTGTGTTATTGAATACATCGATTTCCTTTCATATTGCAGGTCTAATTTAACATTACATAACTTTTATTTTATGACGAAATATTTTTATGCTACATGAAAAAAGGCTCGCCGAGATATTGCAAAATATCTTACTTCCACAAGAAAGTGTACGGCGACGCATATATATTCACATTATTTTATTACGTACGAATGTATCATTGAATGCATCGATTTCCTTACATATTACATATTGCAAACTTAATTTAATATTAATAACTTTATGACACCATATCTATTTTTTATAATAAGAAATATAGGATCTGCATTTTTAGCTGTTGAGAAGACGTGACTATAGTTTGCATCTTCGTTCGTCATCTATGAGAGAGCTCTTTTCTGTTCAGAATACGATGTGTAGATTGAAGAAATCAGTGCACAGAAAAGATGGAACGACCACTTGGTCACTCTATACGATTAAATATCATTCATTGTTATTGGAAATGGTAACAACACTGACTGGTTTGGAATAGAAAGTCGAATTCTTATCATAGTTGTCCAACTCGTAACAGTAACATGATTTCTTGTGGTACTACCAATTGGTTTATCAACTTTTTGCCACGCCATAGATCGATTTTTTTGTAAATAATGCACGGCCAAGATTTCCGTATCCAAGCCCTGCTCGGATCAAAGAAAGCATAGCGTAAGAACCAAGACGCAAGATAAAAGTTGCGAAGATGTCAGATAAACTCGTACACCATGTTTTCAGTAGAAAAAGTTGTACCATCATAGTGACTACTCCTTGAGAAAGCATGAAACCAAAATCCTTGCTTGCCAACATGGCTCCATCTACTGTCACTGTAAATAATAATGGTTACCATTCAGTACGTAAAAAGGGAAATATAATGGGTGTTAGGTCTACCAAAATCTTGACAAACATTCTTTTCAATTCACAGCGCATTTTCATTTCACTTTGTATTTGATTTGAAAAGTCGTACCTGTGAAAATTGCGGTGGCAACCGCTAGAAATAATGAAGGTGCAGTCTCCTTCGCTAAAGATTGAACAATAGGATCGGAGGAAAAAATCGGTGCTCCAAAATATGTAGCAAGACCAGCCACCCCTCCAATTGAAATTGCCGTAAGCGCTCCCAAAGACAGAACGGATTTTAAGTTTGACTTGACTTGTACACTATCCTCAGCATCGATCAATTCAGGTAATTGTGTCTGACTGAGTTGGCTCAATGGCTCTGCAAATAAGAGGAAGAAAATCATCAAGTTTATACACAATTGGTAGGCAGCTGTGTGCTGAGTGCCCATAGTCATTGCAGTTCTTTGCATATTAACGAACCCAAAAAGACGAGTAAACGTTATCCCCAATAATGGACCAGTGAATTCCATTAATGAGATCATTTCCTTTTTAGTGGGCAAACGAATTTCAGGTAGTAGTCCTTTCCTTTTCAGTCCTCTCGCCATAAATGCAGAGCTGAAAAGTGTTGCGAATGCGGTAGCAGCGGCTGCTCCCGATACACCCCAACGTAACGGCCAGACACAAAACAGATAATCCCCAATAATATTAATGAACGCCGCAATGCCAACAATTTTGAGTGGAGTGATAGCATCTCTTGTTGCCAACAGAATCGATAAGGATACACTCTGTGCCAATGCAGTCCAAGCAATAGCGCCTCGCCAGTATATATAAGATGCAGCAGACCCTCGTAAACTGGGTGTCACATTCAACATGCGCAGTAAAGATGGTGTGAAAATAGCATAGAAGATGGAGAGCAAAAATCCCGAAATTAATGCCACGGTCAATGGAGCAGACCCAGCCTTTGCTGCTGCCTTTCTTTTTTCGACAGGATCTGTCTCCGAACCATACGCTCTTGAAACCAAACCAGTTGTAGCTCTGGAAAGAAATGAAAACAAGTACAGCATTTGATCTGTGCATATTGTAGCGGGCGAAAGGGCTGCAAGACCTGCTGTTCCAACCGTCTTCCCAACAAAAGCGTTATCAATATTCGAAAGTAATGGATTTGCTAGGAAAATTCCAAGAGCAGGAATTGCAAATTTGAGCATCTCTCGTTTGGACGACGACGACGCCTTTCCTATTGTCGCCGATGATGATGACTTTGCTGCATCCGAATCATCAGTTTCGGTTTCACCCTCGCTATTTTGTGTGCCTTTATCTGTCTCGTCGTCAATAGATATTCGAATTGCCGACGCGGAACATATTTTCGTTATTCGCGATGGAGTGCTGATAGAAGAATTGCCCAATCGGGGTAAAAGTGAAGAGGCTTTCGGAGCAACGAAACAAGAAATCCGTGGTATTGTTATTAGTACCAGAGCAAGAAGCACAGAATTAGCTACGAATCTGTATTTCGTCATCTTGCTAGAGAGACCGTCAACACTGTGCCGTAGCTGGATCTATTCTTGATAGTGTGTGTGATGTGTAATCCGATGAATGAAAAAAAAAAAATGTTTGTCAGGAAGGCAACAATCTTCCTCGCGCAACAATAAAAATTGAGTAAAATTTTGTTGGATTTTTCCATCCCCCAACAATCAACATTTAGAAAAAAATTAAATTTAAATCTAAAAAGATCTTTTTTTTCACTCTTTATAGTACTATAAGCTAATTGAAGTACAGTAAAGTGTTTACAATTGACTATTCTTTCTAATTTATGATTTATGCTATACCATTTCAAGTCCCTTTTCGTAATCATAGTCAAAATTGGGCAATAGAGATGATGCACCAAGCGCAGTCAATTCCGCTCTCACTGAGGTTTCGGGAAGAACGATTTTATTTAGGGAATCAGATGGACCCATCAAAGCAGAGATAGAATCTTTGCAAGCCTCTTCGAACATCCTGTGTTTGCTTCCTCCCCCAACAAGCAATATACGTTCAATATTGGATGGCATTTCGTTACTTTCCTCTAGTACTTTTGCGACAGCGGAAGTAAACAGGGACGTTGCATTTGTAGGTGTTGGTAGTGACGATGATAGAACGTTATCGTCAATTAACTTTGGAACGATCGCTGTATTCCAATTGTCTTGAACAGCCTGTTCTAAAACTGTTCGTGATATTGTCGTATCTAAATGTGGATTATTAGGTTTGCGACCCATGTATAAGAATGGTATGTGAATTTTAGACTGAGTCTTGTTTACTAGCTCCAGGACACTACTTCTTGCATTAGATTCAATCAATGTGAGACTCATTACATCCTTTCCCATTGTCTCATCCTCCGTTTCTACAAGGATGCGTTCTACAAGGTGTTGGACTAAGCTTTCACCACCGATACCATCAAGAGTTACAGACCAAACAACCTTATCCTCTCGTACCAATGAAATAGTACTAGCTAGGCCTCCAACATCCATTACCAGCGTGGAAGACGATGTATTTTCTTCTTTGGATTTCGGGGTGGGAATTAGATTCAAGGCTTGAGCTCCCCAAATAGCAGCGACAGGTTCTGGCACAGTGATAGTATGATGTGAATCGTCATGGTAGTTATTACGAAATAATTTATCTCCATGTTTGTTATAAAATATCGGTGGTAAAGCTAGTACAGTTCTAAGATTCTTCTTTTCGTCGTCCTTATTGCTGTCACCGGCGTCCGAAACTATACGTTCCATCGCTTCGGCAACAGCAGGAACAAAGACTTTTTGAACCAAAGCAATCGCATCATTGTGAGACTCTCCTTGGAGTTCCTTGTACGGTAGTACTACCTTACTATTACTCTTCGTATTTGTTGTGTCGTCTTGAATTGTTGTATCTATTGGTTCGTAATAGAATTTATCTAATGCTGGTGTACCCATCACAACTTCATCATTATCTTGAGGAAGAATTCCATTAAATCGGTAGCGATCACCTTGTGAGGTTTCTATCAATTCTGGTTTGTTTTTATTCATCCGAGATAGTTTGAGATAAAATGTTCCAAGATCAACACCGATCGTGACAGTTGTATCGGCTGCAGCGTTAACACGAGCACGTTCGTACTGTTTCAACTCCCAAAGGTAATCCTCCCATTCTGTGTCCATACGATTGAGTGCCTTCCACGAATATCGTCCAATGAAAATAACGGTACCTAATGCCACAAGGGGAACAATTTCTCGTCTGGGTGTGGAATGGTATAGTCGTCTTACATTATCTGATGATGATACGTGTCGTGTATGACAATCATCGTCGTTATTATTTCCCCGCAGGTGTATCATTTCCCCTAATAGCGAAGATGAAAGTAGGAAACCTCCATTAGGTGGATTACGTGTATGATTTCTACTTCCCAATCTAAACAAGGCTGCAGAACTCGATCGAAACATGCTACACTACTTCTCTTTGCCGCGGCAGACAGAGCAAAATTTAGGATCGGCACGTCGTCGAATTAATTGTATCGGCAATAAAGAAGTTGTCACCGATTTTCTTATCTTCTTTACAGCGCTCTTTGCTAATTTTTTCTTCGATTTCCTTACTCTTCTGGGTATTGGACGAAGGAAGGAAGAGGAGGCAGTATGTTAATATTTATGTCGTCGTCGATAGTCGTTGGATGACTGCGTTAGCAAGAATTGTATTTTTTCATGTACAGTTCGATTATTTTTATGTTTGATTTCGTCATCTACTTTTTCTTCGTGAATGAGCGGCAGACGTGTCTGACCAACTGTCCTTCGTCCTCGTCAAGAGGATTTGAACCGAATATCAGAAAAGGAAAGAGTGCGTCGTCCAAATAAACGATACAGTACTTGTACAACAAAGAAGCCGTTTGGAATGTGATCGCGCGTGCGAGCCGATGTTTAAAAAAAATTCACAGAATTTATTACAACAACAAAAAATCGGATTTTTCAGTGATCGGCAGCACATATGATCTAGTACAGTAGTAGCTATCTACGGCTTCACATACTTTCTTTTCTCATAGCAATAACACAAAATCAAACCGGTTAGAAGAAATCTAGATAAGCGAAAGGCTGAGAGATTCGTAGAACAATTTAAAAGTCTTCCTCGTAATTATACCTGTTTGCATTAGTATAGCTTCTATCTCATTACAACATGACTTCTAGGAATCGACGAGGTACTGTATCAGGATTTGCTCGAAAGCAGAAACAATACCAAATTAGCTCTGACGATGATGATGAAACGGAAGAGAGTTCTAAATTTGGAGGAGTACTTGCAACATTGAAAAATAGTAGTAAAAATGTACCATCCCAGAGAATGAATAGATCAACTCGTGGTGGGAAGAAGGATAATCCGTCGCCACAGAAATCAAACAAAGAAGAAGAAGAAGAAGAGGAAGAAGACGAACAAACTGCCACCACCAGTGACAATGGAAGAACTCCTCCACCAAAAGCTATAGTCATGAGGGAATCGACGCAAGTGATGTCTCCCATAACAGCCCATAAAACAACAAGGCCAAAACGAAATAAGAAAATTAATAAGAATAATGGTAAGAAGGTACGAGGAGGAAAATTGCATGACGAAAATAGTAGTGCTGTGAGTAGTTATAATGATTACGAAGAAAAGGAAAACAATGGGACAGTTCAGGATTCTTTTATGGAAGAAAGTAGTAACGCTATTAGCTCTGTAAGTGATACCCTAAAACCTCGATCTAAAAAAGACTCCTCCAAAATGAGCTCAGAAAGTGACGACGACGATGACAACGAGTCAGAGAGTTGTAATTCTGACGATGAAACCCAAGTATGTTACGAAGTAGATGACGAGGAAGATGTAGATTTTGATGAAGAGGATGACGATGAAGAAGAGGAAGAGGAGGAGGAGGAAGAAGAAGAATTTTCAGATACTAGTGAGGAAGAATTTACAGATAGTTCAGAAAGTGAGGAGTTCGTACCAGATGAGGATGATGACGAAGAAGACGACGATGAAAGTGCTTCTGTAAGTTTTATCGTTGAAGAAACACCACCAAAAAGACGAAGGCCCCAACGCAAAGCTGCTGTAGAATCAGCAACCAGAATAAAGCAACAGTCAAGTACAACTAAAGTTGGCAGAAAAGGAAAAGCTGGTCGTACTATTACTAAGGGAAATAACGATATCATTTCTGATGAGAATAAGAATACGATTCCGACGCTGGATGCACCCACACCAAAAACTAATACTGATACTGATACTATCGAGGAGGAAGATGATTCGTCTCCGTTCATTGAAAATGCATCTTCTGCAGAAAGTGTCATCCACGACGAAGAGGTTCTAGATTTCAACGATACACCAGCAGCAAAAAGTAATGACGATACCGTCATAGAAGAAACCCCAATGAAAAATCCGCGGAAGGCTTTAGACTTCTCTTCTCCGGAACTACAGATGGCAATGATAGTTGATGACGACGAGGTTTTTAGTGATGACGACGATGACGTACTAGTTGCAACCATTATAGACAGCAACGATTTCCCAGCATGCGTTGATGAAGATGACGAAAGTATCGAAGTAATTGAGCTTGAGGAAGATGATAACCACAGTTCAACTTCAACTCATATTACGGAGAGTCAGCATAGTGATAAAAAAACGGACGAATCGGTAATTGCTAATGATGATGATGATGATGGCGAGGCCTGCGAAAATGATCAGCTGTTGTCCTTATCTGCATCTTCTGTTCATCATTCAATTTCACCTAACGTCAAAGAGGGTAATGCCGTCGAAAAAAATGAGAAACAACCTGATACAATGAAGGAAACCCAAATCATCGCTCCTTTCTCATCGATAAACATGGTCAAGGAAAAATGTGAAAATCGATTCACGGAGGAGATAATGGTATCGTTCTCTCCATCTTCTGGTGAGCAACCCGTTTCGCTTCCTACCAATCAGAATGTTGACGTCGAAGAAGACGTGACACATCAAGACTCATTAGAGAAAATACAATCCGATGCTCCCGTATCGTCCATTAAGATCGTCAAGCCAAAAGGCGATAACCATTATAGACAGGAGGGAACGGTAAAACGCGGAAAATGGAAATTGGGTGCCAAAATCGGTGTAGGTTCGTTCGGTCAAGTCCATGTTGGCATGAATACTCAAACTGGAACTCTAATGGCCGTCAAAGTATTTAAAATAAAGGGTGCCATAATGAAAGATATTCGAACCGAGGTTGAGCTGATGCGATCCCTAAAACACGTAAATATTGTTAGATACTTGGGTGCTCAAATGGACAAAGATTCATTGCATATCTTCCAGGAATGGGTACCAGGTGGGGCAGTTTCATGCCTTCTGAATAAGTTCGGTCCGTTCTCAATTGAAGTTATCCAAAGCTACATATCACAGACTATTTGCGGATTGAGTTTTTTACATGATAACGATATCATGCATCGAGACATAAAGGGTTCGAATATACTTGTTAATGACGAGGGTGTTGTGAAACTTGCAGATTTTGGAGCTAGTAAGAAGCTTAAAAACCTCGGTGACAACATGATGATGAGTCTTACGGTAGTAGGCACTCCCTATTTCATGTCACCAGAAGTGTTCGAAGAAAAGTATAGTGCAAAAGCTGACATCTGGGGGATCGGCTGTGTCGCATTTCAGATGGCGATGGCTATGCCACCTTGGAAAGACAAAGGATTCACAAACCCAATCTCTCTTTTCAATTATATTAAGAAACAGAAGGGATCACCTCCGATGAGTCACCCGATGGAAGAGTCCTTTTCAAAGAGACAGCGAATCTCTTGGAATCTTTTCGAGAAGTTTGTGGACAGATGCTTTCAACAAGACCTCTCGGAACGTCCTGACACTAAGGAATTAGCGAATGATCCTTTCTTCTTGACTTTATGTGAAGACGACGGAGACGATGAATCGATTCAATATCGAGGCCTTTTTTCTCCAGGACACGATATAACAAAAGACTACGGATCACCAAAAAAGCTTTACTCACCGGTGAAACTGCCATCTCCAGCTGGCTGGCCACTGCGAACAAAAATTGCACCTTTTCTTTCCCCACCTCGTTCAAGAAAAAATGTAGAAAGACGTAGTGAATGTGGTACTCCACCAAAACAAAAAGAGATCCAGAAATCACCCTCGCCAGATACTCGAGAATGGCCAGGTTGGGCAACAGATCAGTTGAAACAGCAAAACAATTGCAAAAAAAGTGGCTCGGAAAATATTGATGAATTGAAACAGGATATATCAGGGCTAATGGAAAGTCTCGCATTGAGTGAAGATAGCGATCAAAGGTCATCAGTGGAACGAAGATCCTCTACCATAGGTAGTTTTACTGGGTTCTCTAACTTAGTTGGCCTCGACTTCCTAGATAATAGCAAGGCTACTAAATTATAAATATGAATACTGACTACAATATATGAAATGAAGATTAAGCTCCATTAAAAGAATCACACTATCTAAAGATAATTCGCCAGTCATCAACTTATAATAAAATTCTTCAGAATAGTAACATACTACATTAGTATCATAATATATTCGAAAGTTGACTAGCTGCATTAGTATTATTTCTCATTAATATTATTTCTTATTACCTTCCAGATTAATATTAAAGTTGTCTTCTTCTTCTTCATAGTAGTATTCATATTCATCATCATCATCATCGTCGTCGTCGTCGTCGTCATCATCAAATAAAATTTGACCACTTTCAACACGTTTCCAATAATCTTTCATATTCTCTTCCTCAGGAGTTAAATATGCCCAAATTATAAGACCAGCAGTTATAACAAGTGTCATCGGGAATACACTACGTTCCAGCCATGTCTTCGTTGGTGGATGTGGTGGGGCTTGCCATACGGTAGGCTGTATTGTATTATAATCTAAACGTTTTAATCCATATCGTCCCATTTCTAATGATGATTCTTTCGACTTCGACGAAGATTTAGTTGTGGTGGTATACCACACATCATTCATATTATTTCCATTCCTACTACTACTATTATTATTATAAACACCGGTGGATGACGATACTTGTGGACGTTTGGTCTTTTTCGACGAAAAAAGACGTTTCCTCGTCGTCATATGATTATTCTGATACCGTAGTAATAATATACTGTTATTATTGCTGCTGCTTCCAATAATCTTCGTTCTACTTCTACCAACATTCGAAGCTACTGACAAAACAGTACTACTATCATTATTATAATGATGGTAGGATCGTACAAATGACGATACAGTCCGCTGCTTCATCGTCGTCGTTGTACAATTTATTATATTCGAAATTGACGACAACGACGACGACGACGACAACTGTTTTCTGCTAGAAGCGGTAAGTGCGTTCATTTTTCACGACCTTTCGACTTTCAAATGTTTAGCTTATTCAAAATAAACCGTAGACTGCGTCTTACTGGGGGGGGGGGGGGGGTTGTAATAGAGCAAGAGAAAAATGTATTGACTCCATTCCCATTGCTGTCGAATTATCGATACTTCGAACTGCTGACTGTTCAATTTGCAAAATCTGTCAACG
Source organism: Fragilariopsis cylindrus CCMP1102 (assembly GCA_900095095.1). NCBI lineage: Eukaryota > Bacillariophyta > Bacillariophyceae > Bacillariales > Bacillariaceae > Fragilariopsis > Fragilariopsis cylindrus. The sequence continues at coordinate 208,760 of FMBT01000362.1, forward strand.
TCAAATATCATCCTAAATCTGTTTTTCTGGTCAATCCGTCGTCCGCGCGGATCAAACAATTTGTCTACTGTATACAGCACAGTACAGAATTTCTAGTAGTACTGCTATAGAATTTCTAATACAGTAGATATCTACTAATAGATAGTTACTTTGAACTATACCATAAGTCTTGATTATATAGAGGGGAAGCAATAATGTTTTGGTTCTATATGTTTTATGCAGATAATATGAAAAACTATTTTATATTACTTTTAATGGTGGACACACAATATATTATTATATTCAATATCCCATGTACATGAACAATAGTATCTGTATTGTTGCAATACTGATGATACCGTGTGTGAATGAAGTAAGAAGAGTATTAGCAGCACTGGGTATAACATCACCTTCATCGTCTCCATCACCATCATCATCGGTTCCTGTACCATTATTACCTATACCATTTCGTCTATCTCTTTCGGCTTCTAGATCATCATAGTTCGGGAATAGTGGTGGACCACCCGCTGCTTCACGTGCTCTTTTATAATCTCCCTCACATATCCCAGCCTTTCCCACCATAGTAAATTGAATCAGTCCAGTTTTTTCATCATACTCAATTGCCCAAGTATCTGGTAAATGTTCTACCGTTGTTTCATAATACCGAGCTGAACCTGAATGGAATTGATTTTCATCACCACTAACCATCTTATACGGAACATGTGCTTGCCACATAACTGTGTTTCCATTATACGAGCTGTTTAGTTATTGTTTCAATTATAATTATATATATAGATATAATGAGGAGAAAAAAAATGTAAGATAAAAAGAAAGACATAAAAAGTTCACTCAACGAACGAAATACATATGTATATATATCTTTAAATATATAACCTTCCTTACCTCATAAAGATTGGTATATCATTCCATTCTTTTGTAGAATCTGGTACAGCATTTTGATCCCATGATCGTAATCCATAATGTTCAATTGGTGCATAAGCACCTCTTTTAGGACGTTTAAAATTAGATGGCATATTCACAACAGGATTACGATCAATCATAGCAGCTGGTACAATAAAAAAATTCATACCATTCGGACCATATTCTTCCTGTTTACCTTTACAAATTTGTTCATGTGGTACAGCCACTTGCTCATTTAATTCACAAACCATTGTTTCTGCACGATATTCTGGTGTTACTCGAAAAAACTAATAATAGTATAATTTCAAGGAGGGAAAAGAAAGAAAGAAAGAAAGCACCAAGGATGGATATCATGTGACAATATGTGATGAGATGAGATCAACATTGTTTGTTTGTATCGATGGAATGGGTAGACGATGACGATGACGATGACGATGACAATGACGATGACGATGATGATGATGATGATGATGCGAATTCTTAATGTACAATGTATACAATGTATACAATGTATACAATGTACAAAATGTAACTGTAACTATAATATATACATAACTTACCGAAAAATCATATTGTGTTGCTGTGTAACCTTTTGGTCGATGTCCACATGGTAAAAAATCTATACTTAAATGATTAAAACCCATTGTTGCCCATACATAATCAGGAAATTCTTCCCACATTTGTCTTGGTTTTAAATATGGTTGATTATCTTCGGGTGCAATTTTTGGATCAATTTTATCAATATTATCCCCTTCACCATTATTAAATCCATTACTACCAGTATATTCACATTTGCCCCGGTAGTCATCATCACCGATTGGTAATGATGGTGCATGATGTTCAAATTGAAATATAAATTCATACAAACATTGATCATTTACTGGTTAATGACCAACCCGGTCGTAACTTTGTCCATTCTGGATCACCAAGTACAGATAATGGATTAAATACAATTTCTTCACCATTTGAATTGATTTTTGTTAATGTTTCATTTTTATTAAATTCTTGTGCTTGTGCTTGTTCTTGAGATAATGTTAATTCTGCTTCTAGAGACAGTAGTATCACGCAGAATAAGCATGATAAAATCGATGACGACGACGACGACGGTAGGCCTATTAGGCGTAGTATTTTCATATTCATATTACAATTGTACTAAAAGTTCTGTCACTGTATATTGTTTAAACGTAGAATATAATCTGTATTATTCTTATTCTGCTGAGGATTGTGGTGGGTTAGAATTGTATTTATTGACAAGAAGCAAAGGTCAAATCTATTATTCGTCAATAACGAGAATAGTTGCATGATAGTATCGTTGATTATGTTGATGAATGTGAATATGATTTGATACCGTAAAACAATTGCGTGTGATCGTATCATGGCAATAGTACTTATGAAGTCATAAATAAGTTATCGTGACTCCATAAATGTTAAGTAGGACTAAGTGACTTGTGACTCATACTTCAATAATAATATTATAAATCGAAAGAGAACAACAAGACTAATACGTTGCTACTAATATTGATACAACATAACATAATAACGACAATGATGATACGATCTACTACTACTTTACTACTACTACTACAATGACCATAAGCAAATCATGCTTATGGCTTACAACAAGAATCGTCGTTGTGGGCCTAGTAGCATCACTATCGATTCTTGTTCCTTTCTTCCTGGAGTACAAAGTATGAATAGCGCAAATAGTATCAATATCGAATTAGAAAAACTTGAAATGATTGATTTATCAGCATCGGTACACCAAATCTTGATCTATGGGATCCAAAACTTGATCTTTTGACTAATAACGGTGAAAATGAAAATGAAAATAATAGAACAACAATGTATAATTTAACAACTGAAACTGTCAAGGGTGTAAATATAAATGAATCATCATGTCGATATAAATTACAAATTGATATTAATATAACAAATTCATTAACAAATGATATATTAGTGAATCAAATTTTAAAGGTACATGTTCACCAACTGATACAACTGGTACAAATCCACAAGATGGTTTACCATGGCACACACCACGTAAAAACTGGTTGGAGTTTCCTGATTATATCTATAAAACTACTGGATTTAATCACGTGTCAATTAATTGGATGCCATGTGGAAGTCAACCAGCTGGATACAAACAACCACGATATGATTTAAATTTTTATACAGTTATACCACAATATAGAACATATATGATATGTGATACATATAAAATACCTGAAGTATGTCAATACAATCAAACAACACATCAAGGACGGAGTATGTTTACTATACCACGTTTAGTCAATGATGTAAGTTAAGTTACATGTTACATGCAGGTATACTAATACTACTCAACAAATACCATCACACGTGTACCATTTATTCTCTATGTGATGAACGAGTAGTACAGTACTTTGATCTTCTTCTTCGTTTCTTCTAACCTTATACATTCTACATTCTGCTTACTTTTTTATACTCAACACTAATATTATAGCCGAATTTATTGGCAAATATGCCTTTGCATTTCCAACCGGATCCAGAGTTCCCTGAAGGTGAGTTTTTGTTTTCTGACATATAGTAGCATGGACACGACGGCGGTGTACCTTTTGTTTCTTCCTTGACAACAACAATTATAGTACAGTACCTATATTCATACTAGTCCTCTTCTACAATTTTTCAACCCTAATCTGAACTTATTTTTAAATCTCGATCTTTATTTCATTTTTTTATATTCTTTTCAAAGCATTTCAGTATGAAGGATTGATTCATTATAATAGTAAAGAAGAAAATTTCCCCCAAACTGTAGCAGATTGGGAACTACCTACCTTTCTTATGTCTACATATGATGCAGCAGTCGTATCGTGGCGTGCTATGATGTAAGTTGCTTTTGCTACTCACTAGACATTAGATACAACGACACAGACTTCTACCATTAGAATGATGCCAGCCAGCCTAAAATATTTCCACTACTGTACTTACGCATCATAATATATGAACCAACCCTTTCTATCTACTACCCCGCCACAAATTATTCTTATCTATTTATTTTTTATTATACAGTCCCCAAAGCTTTCTCAAAGGTAAGGATTCGGCGGAATCGTCTCAAAGCCAATTCTATGTATTCCAGACAATGATGGGATTACCATCTGAATGGAATATGGAATTCGAACGTAAAACTGGGATTATGTCTATTTTTCTACATGGTACGTCTGCTGATGGTGTATGTGGATCAGAATTTGATCGAGTTAAAAATGAACAACAATACGGAATCGTGTTTGAGGATGAGGTTGAGCAGGACGATATTGATATCGATATCGATATCGATGGCAGTAAGAATCTTGAAAACAGCGCCCCCAACTTTAATTAAGAGATCAATTATTGTGTTTCAAATTCATACAAATTATTCTTGGTAGTAGTGATGATGTCCTACCTGCTCAATAGTTTATAGTAAAAGAAGAGTAGCAGATTTAATGCAATTTTCTAGATCTTCAAACAGATCATTATTTGTACGATGGAGTTATTTTATTATGTATGTATGCGTACATTTTTTATCTGTACATATCGTTATTTTCCCCTGCTTGTCTCTATGTATGGAACACGTACTTCAATTCATTCTTTGATGTGTATATATACGGTATTATCTAGCTAAAATTCATATCAAACGATTATTCTTTAGTTTAGCAAACCAGAACCTTGATCCCATTCTTTCTTCTCTCGACACACAATCATCGTTTCGTACAGTAGAAGGCGATACAACTAACCTCTGAAGAGTGTTATGTTACTATGTGGCGTAATATGACATGGTATATGGTATCAGAAACAACATTTTTGTTTTTATTTTTATTTCATCGTCTTGGTGTCTTGTTTGAGAGAGAGAGAGATGTTATATTACTCTGCTCTGCTCTGCTCTGCTCATAGCATAATTTCTTCATTTGCAACAAGGGGACGATCGTATGTTGAATATGCGATTCCTTTTGCTTTAGGAATCTTGATTGGAGGAGGAAGTGGTCGTCGTCCGGTGGTAATATGAGCGAATGCTGGTGGTTGCGTCCTTTTTCTCTTCTTCTTCTTCTTCTTCTTCTTGATGAGGACGACGAGTGCTGTTTCGTTCTGCACCTGTTTCAATTCCAAACGCGGAATAGTTTGTTTCTGCTTCTGTTGATCTTGCTCTTGATTACTGTCGCTTTCGACATCTCTTTTACGTCCTCGACCAAGTGCGGCCTTTTCGTTCTTGTAGTCTACCCCAGTAATATTGTAAGTTTGATTTCTTCCCGGCTGGTTGAACGGTTGCAATTTTTTTAGAATGTTGCTACGGTCACGATGGTCACGACGATGGTCACGACGATGATCACGATGATCACCGTCGTCGTTCTCGGCGTCATTACCAATTCGTGTTCGAGTCCTTTCTTTATATGTAAAGTTGGAATTAATTATGTTATTGTGATTGCCGTACTTGTTCTTGTTTCTTTTAGAGTTATGGTCTTGACTCGTTTCTGCAACAAACAAATCCGGAACTTTGCGTCTCCGTCTCTCACCATTCTGTTTCTCTTTCGGCTTCTGCTCGTTGAGAATCACAGTCATCGTCGTGTCGCGTAGTGGCAACGATGACGATGACGAAAGCGAAGACGACGAGGATGGTTGTTTCTCCTTCTTCTTCTTCTTTTTCTTGACGACGATGGGAGATATAGGAACATCCATCCCAGAGAGAACGGTAGATGGCGGCGAATGAAAGGATGATGATTCTCTCGGAGCTGTCTTGGATTCGATCATGGTGTCCACTGCAGCAGGTGCGGCTACTATAGGTGCTTCTACTGCTGCTGGCGCAACTACCAGCACTACTTGTTGGCAACACCGCCATTCCATATCATCATCCTTTATATCTACCAGACAACAATCACCATCATCATACAGTAAAACGGCCTCACTTCGATTATTGGATATTGATTGGATCGTCCCAGCGAACCAAGCTGTCGTACCGTCATTCATATCCCATTGCACCTCGATACGTTTCCCTGCCATCAACAATAATTGTTCTTCTTCTTCTTCTTCTGCTTCAAGATCATGGTCAAGTTGTTCGTCATCGTTCTTGTTCTTGTCGTTATTGTGGATCTTCTTCTCGTCTATAACAGTTGTTATATCCGGATAGCTTGGGAATGTTTGTGGTGTCGTCGGATGTTCAACACTAGTAACACCACCAACATCGACATCGTCGTCGACATCGACATCGACGAGACTGTCTAGGAATACTTCATTTTTCAGCATGATCGCTCGTGGTGAAAATAAGGATGGTGATTCTAATCCTATCATTAGATTTTTCAGTGATGCGTGATCCAGTCGTTTCTTCGAACGACTCCTACTAATACTACTACTACTACGGATCCAGGATGTCTCTCCTTTTCCTGTCTTGACCTTGACGTTGACCTTGTTGTCATCATTGTTGTGGCGACGGTGAAGTTTCTTTGGCGTCGTCATTGTCGACGTCTTCTTCTTCTTCTTCTTGATTGAGATCTTGTTGTTGAAGGATGTCGGTTTCCATTCATCATCATTATTTCTGTCGTTGTCGTCGTCATCGTCATCATCGTCGTGATCATCATCGTGATCATCATTGTTATCCTCTGTCAAATCATCCCTCCATTTCCCGGGGGGTTGTTGACGCTGAAGATGAATTCGATGATGATGATCGCTACTATTACATTTTTGCTTCTTCTTGATAGAGGTACTACTACTACTGCTACTACTATTACTTGTTTTACTTGTATACTCGATAGTCTTGATTGATTCAACGTCATCATCGATGGTCTCGATTTTTGATTCAACGTCGTCGTCATATAGATCTTTCAAGTCATGATAGGCCAACAATAGATCGTCCAACATTTTGTTATTATCAGATAAGAGTTGAGAAGTAAAATAGAAGGAAGAGATGTTGATGTGAATGTTTTATTCACTATTTTGTATAGATATAAGTAAGGAAAGAGCAGCAAGGTCGACTGCAATGATGATGATTATGTTTTCTCAAAAATAATCTTCAAAATTTGCGTCCACTCGTATTACGCCACTTGACACTGTTACAGTTTTGAAAAATTGAAAAATTGAATTTTTGAATCAAAATTGTGAGAGAGTTGCCAAGCAATTAAAGAGATGAGGTGAGAGAATGTCAAGAAACCGCAGTCGTTATTTGCTTCACTCTTAGCTACTTTCACTCCCACTTTCACTCGTCCTGCGTGCACAGAGCTAAACTTTAATAAGTAAGCAATTCTCTGACAGTTTTTAGTCACGACACACAGCCTGAAAAAGCAATACGGGATGGGATTAAAAAAAGAAGAAGTGTGATTGTGATACGGTGGTACAGTACTGCATGGTTTATTGACATTTCTTATCTAATAATCTCTCACTCATGGGGAATAGTATAATACTGTAGGAGTGGATGGCAATAATAATAGCACATTGAACGCAAGAGTGGGTGTGGTGACACCATACCAATGACAATACAGATATGGTTTCAATTCTAGCAGTCCTGAATGCTAGAACACGGGTGGCAACAATAGCAAAGATGACAAGCACTGTTGTTGCTGATATTTCACAAAAACTGTCTAGTTGATTTGACACATTGAACTTTGAACTAAGGCACCCCAAAAAAGGAAATAGATAAAGTCATGGTGGTTAATATAATATAGCTTGTCAGGAATCAAGAGCGGTTGACAATATTGTTGATCCTTTGGATACACAATCATTCCTTCCAATGTCAACTGAGTATTGTAGATATATGCCGTCAGGGGGTGCCAATCAATGACAACAGATATTGCTTTCGATAGTCCTGAGAAGGCATAAAAGTGGATGACATCAATGAATGGCAATACTGATCCCTTTCTGAATGTACAGTGGTGTTGTCTCTACTAATTGCTTGTGTTCCCCAACTGGATGTAACAAATAATATGCATCCATAGACAGTAATAATAATGGATACAAAACTACAACTAAATCTGTTCCGGCCAGGGGTTGTTCTGGATAATAATAGTAAATCTGCTCCTGGTTTTTTTTTGGTTGGTGTTCTGATTGATGCTGTTTTGACTGGAATAGAAACATCCCCCCCACCCCCCACACACAGGTCAACCTAGCACAAGAATTTTATAGGCGAAAACACTTTTATTATGCCTCCTATGTCAGTATTTCTTGCAGCTGTCATTCCTCCCTAGAATGTTGCATATTATGTTCACCCATTGTTTTTGAAACGTATCATCAGTGCTTCGAAGCAATGCCTCATTATAACATCACAAACCACACATGAAATAGTCAAGATAGGACTACCACCATGGCTAGATGATGAAGATTAGAAGGAATATTATAGTCAATTTAGAATATGCAAACTTATGAATGATAGGACTATCAATGAAGATGTACCTGATAGATATTGGGTTGGTTACTAACAGCTTTCCTGTTAGGGTTGGTTACTAACAGCTTTCCTGTTAGGGTGCCATTAACGGCATCCTTTTGGGGTGTATTATCTGGGGGGGGGGGGGGGTTCTCCATCAAAAATGGGACCTAAAGAGTCCTATTGAGATACAATACAAGCCCTTTCAAGTGCAGGTGTCTTTTTACTGGGGGGAAGTAAGTCCCGGTTGCTTTGTATGGGCCGTACTTCATCTCTATTTAGATCTCCAAAGTTTTGCATTTTTTAATCTTTTTTATCTGCAAATTATCGCGTGTTTTTCACACGCTTAAAATACACCCAAATTTCTTATAACCGGAATCCTGTTAACAGTTATAATGGTACAGACTTACTCTTACCATAAAATGGAACTTGGTTTTAGACACTTGGGATGACAACTTTGAATACCTCATGGCTTATTGCTTGCTACTGTTTGTGAATATTTCAACAAAGATTCACTCCACATTTGATGAATACCAACTTCCTTATCAGCCTGTTTGTGATGGTGATGATGAGATTGAAATTGTTGATGGAACCCAATATATAAGCAAACACCACCAGAGGAATGGATCCAAGTAAGAAGGAGATGGACAAACAATCAATATGGTTGAGTGGACTGGTGTGAAGGATTTTTTTTTGTTAACATAACAGATGAAGAGCTCGTGGAGTTGAAGGACAGTGGTGGGGAGATCCAGCATGAAAAGGTGTTTCAATGGTGCCTTCTTCAATATGGTGATGATCATCAAACACATGTGCCTACAAAAAAAGGCCTTTTTTATCTGAAATACCTTGTTCTACAATTATCACATAGTGCCACATAGCCAGCCTTATGTGATCATGTAGCACGGTTCCATGGTGCTTGTTACTTCAATGCTGTACCACCAATTCAAGTATCTATGACAAAGAATGCATTTGGAAGACTTGACTGGATGCTTGCAAGACAGTGATGACTGATAGGTAATGATAATTGGGATGATATATATATAATGATGTCAAGGTTGAAGCTGATGCATCAATTGCGTCTCATTGATTGGAGCATGGAATGTTAGAAGATGGATATAGCAAGGTATGTTTTTTTGTCTATCACTATCTCTAAACTTCCTAAGAACACTTCCTTCCCTTCTTCCTCTTTAAAAGCCGTGGAAAGCTATATTTAATATTACTACTGATGAGAGCCAAGTTGCAGGATGGTATCATATTATAGTGTCATGACTATTAGACCAGAGCCAAAACCAATCCGGACCAGTGCTTCTCTTCACACCACCATCTGTATTTCTGGAGGACCTTTAAGTACATACAAATTATTTACTAGGGTGCATGGTTGTAAATCTAATGAAGATATCAACAAATGTACATAATCCGTATTCTGTAACTAGACTCAAGATGGTTTCCTTGTTACTGCAACTAGACTCAAGATGGTTTCCTTATATGACTTTATGCTTTGATTAGAGTGTTCAAATATATGTGTTGTCATGGACTCTGCATATGGGTATGTCATGTATCATGTATCATGTATCATGATAGAGCGTTACAAGCAGTTGTAAGTAGTCACAAGTAAGAATAGAAATTATCATGAGTACTAGCTAGAACTGAACTCAAGAGATAGATATATAGAGTTCAGTGATATTACATGATAGTGTAGTGGTAGCCGGAGTGGTTGTAAACCATCACGGTGCAAACCAGTGGAGTGCAAACCAGTAGTGGTGGTTTTCACTTGTACTGGGATTCAATCATCCATGACTGAATGCACGAAACAGATACAATAATTTATATGAGATAATTACAAGGAGGTATGCCTACCTTCTATTATGTTAGGTTGGTCAAGAAGAATGGCGGATTAATATGGTGGGAACTTGTCAAATAGGACCGGTGTGGTGTGGTGCCATGCCAGCTCTTTGTGGAAGGCTGCTGATGTCAAGGTAGATGAGATCAAAATTGGTAGTCATGAGTCTATCCTCTATCAACACAACAACAAGCCATTGATGTATACTGTTTGGGCAACAGTAACTTAGTAAAGATACTTTCTAATTTCCATTCTCGTATTATTCATTCTCATACTATTCAACAAGGAGGAATCAAGAGAAAAATAAGAAATCCACTAACCAATCAATGAAAAAGGGCGCAAAGTGACAGCAACATTCATTAACAATTGATAAAGGGGGTGGAGCTGAAGCTAAGTATGATCTGTCCACTGAATCTCATCTGCATGGTTGGGGTCCAAAGCTTGCTGCTTGTTATTTTTACTATGAATCCCAATATGCTTTCAAATCTTCTTACTGTTTTCTTTGCAAGAAGCACCATCCTACAGAGGTTGAAATGCCATTGAAAGAGTGCATACATAAGTTGACTCATCACTCACTAACCTACTTCAACAAGATGATGATATGAGAAAGAGAGGCTCTGGAGCTCCACCAAGTGCTAGAAATATTATGACAACCTCTTCTTGTAATGACAGGTAGGAATATTTGACTAGCTTTGTATCTTTTGATGAGATGCAAGTATGGTCTGTAACTACTGACAGATCTGGTCCAGCAATTTATAATATTTTCTTTCACTTTTAATTACAATTTTGTGGTGTATATACAGTGAAGACAGTGTTGAGTTTACCAGAGCCCCCTGCGCCCTGGCATCCTCACTTATCTAGCCTCCATGCACCGTTACTAGTAAGTATTCAAATACTACAACCGGCATCACCACCTGACACTGGCATCACCAACTGACACAAGACTAACAGTCAAACATACCTCACATCAATTACAAGCAATACAAACACTAGATACAGTAGCTCATAATAATTGATAACACCAAGTTAATAATAGACTTCACTACCTTTAGCCTAGCTTAACAGACAGACACAGATTTAGCTGGAACATGCCAGATGAAGATAGTGCTTCATTTTCTACTAGGGTTACTTAGGTTATCATGTTATCATTTCTCTACAGTACTGAAATTTTCTGATGCCAATCCATTCTAGACTAAGCCTAAGGGAGCATGTCACAAAACAATTTGTTAATGCAGTCGTAAATAGTTAGATAAATTGCAATAAAAAGGGGATACCAAAACTTTCCCTGATTACAAGCTCCCCGCTTTTGTATTACGTGCGCTTTGATTTGTGCACTTCTTTTATGGTCCACACCTTGACACGGTATTCTACGCGAAGAACACATGAAACGACACGAGATCGAGAATCGAATCAAGAGGCATGCATGAAGCAGTATTGGCTGACATTAACATCTTCTTGACAGCATATATCAATTTGCTTTTGCTTGAGCTTCAATTGAGAGTGAATCTAACAGGGAGAAAAGAATAATTGAACGACAACAGCTAGAAAACTTAGGGGATCAAAATTGTTTATAGAGGACGCAAAGAATATCGTATATTGTTTTTGGTAGACTAATCTTTATAAATTTTCACAATGGGTAATCAACCATCCAACGGAGGAGCTCCGGGTGGACAACATCATGGTCAATCTCCTTCTGCAGAAGATCCAAGAAGACATCATAATAATAATACAAGAGGGGGGAGTGGTGGTGGTGATGGCGTCTCCTCCTCCTTTAAGGGATACGGTGGTGCATCTGCTGGTGGTTATTCATCGACGGGAACAGGAGGGGGAGCCTCTGCGGCTCCTGGTGTCGGGGGCGATCAGCAGCAGCAACAGCAACAGCCAAAGATGATGCCCCGATCGAGTAGTGACGCTTCAATGTCTGGAGTAGGTAGTACTGTCGATGCCGATACTACAGTAAAATTAGGAAATCTTACCGTTGAAAATTGGTTAGACGATGACACCGTACCGACAGTGTTCCGATGGGAGCATGGTGGTCGACAGGTGTACATTACGGGAACCTTTAATGGATGGTCACGTCAGATTCCGATGCATCGATCGGGTAATGACTTTACATACATTCATAATTTAAAACGAGGAAAGCACGCATTTAAATTTATCGTTGACGATGAATGGAGATTCGCACCTGATCAGCCCACGGTTGCAGACATTGAGGGACGGATTAATAATTTCATTGACGTTACCGATTTCAAACCCTACACGGGTGATCGTGAATTTGAGAAAGAAAAGGCTGCCGCAGATTATGGCTTTATCTCTGACGACGAAGAAGAGACGACGCCTGCCACTTCAGGGAGTGATGGTAAAGATAGTAGTGGTGACGGGTCTAGCAATTTGAATGCCGGTCCCGACAAGGACGGCGAGGTCTTTTCTCAAACCATGCCAGATATGGATGAATACACAAAGGTAAGTTTATCGCATGGGTTCATCTCATATGATATAAATATCATATTTCTACTGAAATAATATAAATCCTGTTGTTATCGTCTTGACTTGAATTGACTATTTTAACGAATTATCGTTTCGTGTGCTTGAAAAATTTGTCCTCATCTCATTCTCATTCTTTGTCTATTCTTCAACACCTACTATACTTTTGCGTCGTAAAGGAACCACCTCCGCTTCCTCCTCATCTACGTCACATTATTCTGAATAAGCCTCCTCAACTCCAAGATACAGCGGCCTTACCGGTTCCACAACACGTTGCACTAAATCATCTTTATTGCACTGCTATTAAAGACAATATGATGGTACTAGGAATAACACAGCGCTACAAAACAAAATTCGTTACCACCGTTTACTATTCACCGTGCGCCAGTAAGTAGTCCAACCAAAGTCTGCGTATGGTGTGTATGTGTGCTGCGACGAATAAAAAGACACAGAGAAGGAGTGATATTTATTCTTTGCTTTTATAACTAGACTAAATCCTATACTATTAATATACTATTACTATATATACATATTGCGATAGGTCGTGAATCTATTTAGTTCTTTCCAATAAATATCTGCTAATTAGTAATTGTATAACATTAGATATGACGAGGATAATCCTCTATATGTATTTCCTCTTCAAATAGTCCTAGTGTACATTGTAGTCGTGGGTTGTTTTTGGGAAATGCGGCTAGGGTTTTGATGATTGATAAATAATATGGAAGAGTTATGTCTTGTCTAAATGCCAAACGTTGGATCACTCACGTGGCATATCCCAAACAATGCTCTGCTCTATGTAACGTCGTTTTAATTTTTTCTCTTAATATATAAACATAATTAATTCATAATACGGTAGTAGTATTTTCTCTCTTTTTAAAACCATCGTTTCCGTAGTTTCCACCACTCCTCCGTAGTTTCCTCCACCACCACCTCCTCCAAATCCACCATCATCTCTTCGAGGTGCACCTTGAACAAACGCACCCATAGGACCCGTTACGTTTTGTGCTTTGACTTTTCCATTGGATGGGTCTTCTGTGGTAGAAAATTCGACAGGCTCACCTTCCTATTATTTTTAGTAGTAGTTAATAAACAATAAAGACAGAGAACAGAAAGTTAGTTATCAGTTATACAATGAGATGGAATAAATACGCGGCAACACGCCGGCAATATCAATGACGGCGACATTGCAAATCGAATGAATCTATTCGAGCAAATTGTACGTAGTATTGCTTTCAGCAGGGACAATTATTGCGAAATAAAAACAACATCACTAACTACTTACAGCTAATGATCGGAATCCTTCTGAATGGATAGAAGTTTGATGAACGAAAATATCATCAGTACCATCATCAGGAGCGATGAAACCAAATCCTTTTTTAACATCGAACCATTTTACTGTTCCAGAGGTGACACTGTCTGAAAAGCATCTAATCGCAGGAAAGCTTGTGTTCTTGCTTGCAACAAGTCTGTTAATAGCGATTGGGGCGCGGATAGCGGAAGATAGAATAGAGCGGAACATGATTGATTAATATAGGTAGTAGTGATGGGAACTGTTGATATTGTATAAAAAGTGTGTCGAAAGGTGGTTGCTCTGCTGTATTAGATCGCGAGAAAGGGGTCTTTAATGCTGTTGCTACTGTATGTTATTATCTCGTGGTTGATGAGTTGTTCACTAATTTTCTTTCTTAACCCCCACCGCGTATGATTTTTCATTCACATCGATCGAGTTTGCTTCCCGTGTATTTGAGTGGACAACGACATTGCGTATCGACGGTCAGTTTTTACGCGCATGTTTAACGCGCATTTTTGTGAACGGACGGCAGGACGCTGTAAAAGATTTTGCCTTCATTGTATTTTGACAAAATCAACGATCGGAGGAAGAGACAGATTGAAGATGCAGCAAATATCAAATATCAACATTAACAACAAACAAAGGCTACCGTACTCACTCAATAAACGAGAGCAAACGAATAGAGCTATTTATTTAGTAGTAGCCAGGAGTTATCTCGTAGGAAAATAAATAAAGAAATAGTAGACCACCATGAGGAGCTTTCTTCTACGATCTGTGGTGACACTATTGTTGGTAAATTGTAATACCGCATTCCAATCATCGTCTCCTACCCGCTTATCCACCGTTGCGCCAACGACAAATAGCAACAATGATGCTGCTCCTCGTGTATTTGGTGATTAACTTCCCCTATAACAAATACCATTGTTTGTGCCGGGCACCGATTCTCGAACGATAATAGAGAATCGAGTGAGGAGGATGAGAATGATAGGCCCAGATGCAGTACCAACGCATCGTCGTCGTAGAGGCCAGCAGTTAGTTTCTAAGATTAGAATGTCTTTGGCATTTCTTTCTCCAGTTGTGTTGGCATCCTCATCGGTGGCACTCGTTGCGATGGTCGCACCCCAAAAGGCACATGCAGGTGCTCCCGTTATGGCAATGCCAAAGATGAAGACACCAGATCCGACCCAAGTTGCATTTGATCTTCATGAAAAGAAACTTATGCAGGAAGCTCAGAAAGAACTTTCTGATTATCAATCTCAGGCGAGAGCAATCGAGAAAGAAAATGGTGCAGTCGCACGTGAAAAATTCGAGAATGATTACAAAGAATCTCAAAAGCAAAAGGCCGTGGATTTTAAGGAAGGACTTGTCGAACTCAAACGCAACTTACTAAACGAAGGTATTGACCCAAACCAGGATATCGAAGGAAACGTCAGTGCATCTTCTACGCACGGGGAGTGGATCTTGGAACCGTTGCCGGTACAAAATTCAATGTTGAAACAAGGTACGAAGCACAAGGATCAGATCAAAGTTTTGCCGTTCAGAAAAAGTCGAACAGAGAAATGATCAAGGCTATGGTTCAGGATTTGAAGAATCGTGACATCGATCCAGTGATATACTTTGAAAGAAACCAGGAAAAGACTGATATGATCTTGAAATTGTCCGGAGACAAGGCGGCTGTACTAGCAGAAAAATATAACACAAATCTTGAATTGTACGGACAAATCGCGGTACCAAAAGAAGGTGAAACGAGTGTAAAAGAATTGATGGCCAAAAAGGGACAGAATCAAAACCAAAAAGGGAGCAAAGAAGAAAAGAAACGTATGAAAGCTGAAGCCAAAGAAAAAGCTGCCGCTGAAAAGGCAGATGCAAAATCGAAAGCAAAGGCTGAAAAGGAACGCCTGAAAGAGGAAAAGCAAGCTGCTAAGGAAGACGCCAAAATAGAAAAAGAAGCGACTAAAGCAGCAGCGATTGCTGGTGCTGCTGCGGCGGCTGCCGCTGCTGCTGCTGCTGCTGTGTCAACTCCTACAGATATTGTTGGGAGCGTAGATACATCACCTCCTGTAAGCAATGATGGAGGTATCGAAGCTGCAATAATAGATGATGGCGCCGACGAAGGCATCGTGGCTACAACCGATTCTGGATCAACTGCTGTTTCCGAAAAGAAGAAATTTGGAGGAATCAAGATTATTCCTGCATCGGCTGTGGTAGTAACTATTGGAGGTGGAGCGTACGCATTGAAAATGGTAAAGATAGATCGACGAATGAAGAGGAGGAGAGACAGCGACAATTTAAACTTTTGATGGGAGAAGTCGAGGCTGGGAGTAGTGGTGACTCAGCTGGTAGTACTGCTGCAAGTGCCATGGCCGATTTGATGTCTGAATATGAGGACCTAACAGAAGAAGACGACGACGACGAAGACGATGTAAAAACACTTGAAGTAGTTGAATCGCCAACACCGAAAGCACCAAAGGCAAAGAAACGGAGGGGCTTGAAAGCGGTCTTCGGAAAGAAGAAGAATGGTAGAGAGATTGATATTGCAGCCCTCGTATCACCAGATGCCAAAGATTCTGAATTTTCTAAAACCCTGGCCAAAATTCTCACTTTTGGAGCCCCTGGACGCTTTCCTGAGGTGATGAGACTACCCGGTGCTATGCCTTTGGATACCTTCGATCTTGATAAGGCGAGTAACATCCTTATGCAGGCTCAGGATACGGCTGGAATAACGAAAGAAGAATCGGCAGAAATTTTCGCAAACGTGGTGAATTGTATGTTGATTGATATTGTTGACCTTGCATCAACATCGCTCAAGGAAAAAGATGAAAAGGCTACTATTGATGCTCTCGGAATAGTTATCACATTTATGGATCTAGCAGCTCAACTATACACTTCGATTGCTGATGGAGTTGATATCGTCCCCGTAACATACGGCGGAGATATAAGCAAGGGGAAATTAGAGCAGATGTATAGTACCTACGCCGCTTCTGGTATGATGGATATGGCAAGTATGGACGAAAAGTTTGACGACCGGGTGAGTCTTTTGCAGGACGTTTTCCAGATTAGTCCTAAAAAGGCTGAAGGTCTAATGACGAAGGCGATGCAGAAGAATATGATGGAGATGATGAAGTCAGGCAATATGCCCGATGGTATGGAGGATATGATGAAAGGAATGGAGGGTATGGAGGGTATGGATGGTGGTATGCCAGGTATGGGTATGGATGGTGAAGAACCAGATCCAGAGCAGCTGAAAGAAATGTTAAGAGCATTAAAGGATATGAAAGACTCGGGGTCTATTCCTGAATCGGAATTGGCTGAGGTGAAGAAACAATTCAGGGAATCATTTGGTTCAAACATAGACGAAGTGATGAAAAATGCTAGTGACAGTGGAGAAGAATTAGGACAACAAGATCAAGAACTGTTGGACCTAATGAAGTCTATATTAGATTAAGCGATATAGTTTTAAATTATTAAAAAAAAGCATCATAACATAAATTGCCGTTCTGTCCTCTAGTTAAAAAAAATCATGTTTATATTTCTAGGGAAAATGAGGTACGCCTTACCCAATTGTTTAGCTGCTCAATCAACTAACCTAGCGTAACACAATATCATTATATTCTAATTATCAGAGTACTAAGTGCGTACAGTATTAACAACACAAAATCTGTTTAAATAACAATGTTCAAAAAAATTAACAAAATTCTCGCGGCGCTCTGCCTGCCCGGACGGCGCGCAATTATTCAAAAAATTAAATGATTGTCATTACAGGCAACACAGTTCAACTTCTAATTTTGGGGCAATTCGTTAGAAGGTGTGGTTTTAATTATCTAACTTTCAAATCCCTAGAAGTGGGAACAGTTTTTAATTATCTATCCCTAAGAATTAGCATAGAGGGGACCCCCAAATTAAAAAATATAATTTGGGGTAAAAAAATCGTAACCCCCCCCCAAAAACTTTACTAGTATTTGTTAGTGTTATATATAATAAAAACTTTAGCATCAAGTATATACTCCTAAAAGTAATTTTTTTGGAAAATCAAACCATGAAGTTTACAGTTGACCTATTGGATAGGGAACCGTTATATTCCTTAGTCTTGTAAGCCTACTGGTATCTCATAATGTAGGCTCACACACGGCACACCTCAGCTTTTTACGATATATCTTGCTCTGGACACAAAGCAGGGTAGAACTTCCAGGTAAATGCATCTTTTTAGTCAGGGAGAGTTCCTCTACCTTACCATGTGTGTAACAAAGATTGGTCTTAAAAAAAATTGGAAGGAACTTTTTCTAGTTTATGTACACATATCTGTACGCTGACCAGCCTGTAACGCACCATGTTACTAGTTAATTTGATGCGGCTATTATTTTTGCTAGAACAACTTTTTTCAAAAAATAAAACCATGGAACCCATTATATGCTTAATATTTATATGTATGCAAGACAGTGGGTACATCCAGGGGTTTACTTTCTTCGTCACGGAACAAAAACCAAAAAATGCCCTATTTTAGCTAAAATCCACGGAAAATAATTTTGCACGAGATGGGGCATATGGACCAAATGCCCCAATGAAATCGGCATTAGGTGGGTTAGTTTGTTTTATGAGTATTTGTGTGAAAATACTTGTCAAAATTTGTTTTGGAGCATAAATCAGCCCACAGTGATTATTTTAAGCACCGTCGTTGATTTTTTTTTATGAGATTTTCTTGAAAACAGGGGTAAACGGCAATTACACCCAAAATAATGGTGGGTTGGGATGATGATGGTTTCTATCCACAAGCAATAGTGTGTGAGGACCTTACTTTACCCTCCTAACATTTTTTGTTATGTGTGGTTGAAGACTAAACTTGATTTTGCTGCTGTGGTATGCACGCAAATAGTGCTATTTTTGTAGCAAAATACATCACAGAAATACTTATTCCGAATGGTTCCAATGGAGAACTTTCTTTTCTTTGGGTGCACCAGCCTCCATATAGTGTATTAGAACCTTGCCTAACCCTCCTATCACTTTTTCATATGTGTGGTTGAAGAGAAATATAGATTTGGCTGGGTAGGTATATGCACTAAAATCAGTCCTGTAGTGTGGGATGGCATGTTTATTTCTTACCTATTTTGATATATAGAAGTGACAGTGACAGATACAAGCTGTATTAATTGATCTTAAGAAAAGGAGTATGGAGATAGTTGGTTGGTATTTCAATACACCAGCTCACTATCACACTCTTCAACAATGTTGGTTGTATTATAGAATATGAGAAACATCCTGTTGGTTGTTGCTGCATTAAAATAAGCAGATACATGTAGAATAACAAGTGCACACATATTACTTTCCTACAGTGGCTCTTGTTATTATCTTATGCATGTGTGAAATGCTGCTGACTAATTATTTAGGAGAAAAAAAGTGATGGTAGCATCTATATATATAATATAAATCCCACATAATGCCTACCTACCCTCCTAGCTAGACCATTATTGGCAGAATGATACACGTAGAACAGCAGCTGCACACATATTACTTTTGCACAGTTACTTTAGGTGTTATCTTATGCATATATTTGATGTTGATGACTAATTATTTTGGAAAAAAAAAGTGGTGGTAGCAACTATATATATGATATAACAAGCCCATATGTAGTTATAATTGATTTAAAATATGGAGATTATTTAGTTTTTTTTGGAGATTATTTAGTTTTTATTATTGGCTTCAGTTGAGTCACACAAGTCAATAATAAAATAAAAACTAAATAAGTACAGGTCTGTCATTTGACTAGAAGTGGAAATGTGTTTAATTATCTAATATTTTATTCAGTAGAAATTGAAGTGTGTTTAATTATCTAATGTGCCATTAGAAGTTGAACTGTTTGAAACACGTGTAAAGTTGAAGTGTGTTGCCTGTAATACACAATTCAATATCAAATACACACGTGAAAACGTGAAAAGTAGGAAATAAAACAATAAACAATCAACTACCATGGCAAAGAACCCCAATTCTAAATTGTAAATTAAATATAAGTTTAAGTAGTCATGGATTCCTCAACAACGCCAACGGATACCTCAACCACGCCAACGGATACCTCAACCACCAACCGGCTTCATGAACTCAAGGAGAGTCTCTCGAAAATCAAATGTTTGGAGACCGAACTGGCAGATTCTAAATGGAATGAAGAACCGTCTCCTACTTCTACAAAGGAATTTCAGAATTCTTTGCTTGAACGATATCAAGAAGCCAAGTCCCTGTACATGGAACGGAGATTAGAAGCTGTAATGGTAGATCAGGTGTCGACCTTCGATCCAGAATCTAATGAATTCGATGCTCCTGATAATGCCGGTGATAGTGCTGAAATAGAAGAAAAGCATGCGAATGCTCTTGCAAATCTAGAAACAGCAGCACAAGGTATACGTGCCAGTCTAAGTAATATGCGAAACTCATATCAAGCTGTTTGTAGTCGTAGAATAGAATTGGAACAAATGGTACAAGACTTGGAACAAGGCGACGACGACGATGATGATGATGATGATGATTGACGATCATAACCAGGATATGGTAGACACTACTACTGACGGCAAAGATGGCTCGGAAGAAGACATTGTTTCGGAACGAGAGAAGATTGATATATTGCAACGAAAGAAAACGACAACTACAGGAAGATCTAGCTAGACTTGTAAAGACAAAAGAGGAGCGGGATGAGTGGTATTGCAAAAAGTCGGGGTAGAGCTGGACTTACTCAAAGATGAAGAGTCCAAGATTCTTGAATCGGGACAAGATCCAACACAATTTCACGAAAAGATTAAGGAGCTCAAGGAAATGAAAGAGTTCTATGATAGTCTTAGAGAAGTCATGGAAGAACTTGGCGGTGTCAAAAATCCTGAACGCCAAGGAGGACAGTAAAAGTCACCATCTATTTCTAAATATACTGATATACGATAAACACCAATTGGAAATTGAATTGGAGGTTTACCGCAAGAATTTATTGAAATTAATTAATGCAAAATGGGTCACCGATCCTGGTTGTTTCAAGCGTGCCATCATCAGATGACAATAATAGTGACGTCTTCAACCGAGAAAAGTTTTCGCTACCACTTTACCCACTTGATGACCTTGTTCAAGTAGCGAAGACATCAATGGGACCTCCACATGATATGAGATTTGTCATTCGAGAAACGTTGTGCTAGAATTCGAATCGCAGAATCGAGTGGACGATATTGCGGTTTACGCCAACGAGTTCTAACCAAGGTTGTTGGAAACGATCGAGTTGTATGTAGTTTGAATGAAGGTATTGTAATAGTAATGCGTTTGTACGATCAGTATGTCGAAGTTTGAAGATATCGT
>FMBT01000353.1:0-250431 GCA_900095095.1 Fragilariopsis cylindrus CCMP1102
GGCCAGTAAATTCTGACATCGATGCGAATCGGCAATATATCTAAGGAACCAACAAATTAATGGATTTGGATGAAAGAAACATATTCTGTATTGACCGAGACTATTTTGACGACCTTCTTTGATTGTTCACGACGATAGGACGTATCAAAGAACGCAATGGCGGACGGAATGCTACTACTACTACAACTACTACCCGTACCGTCGTATTTCTTATTATTCTTATTATTCTTCAGAGCAAAAGCAATACGGGTGGCGCATATGCATGCATCGATAATTGCCATATTCACTCCCTGACCAAGCATAGGTGATTAAGGATGAGCCGCATCTGTTGCCGTTATATACCCCCAAGAATAAGAGGAATGGAAGAGAGAGAGAGTTAGAGAAAAGAAAAATAGTATATGATTATGCACCAAAAACAAATAGTGAATATATTCAGATAAGCTCACAGCGATAACAATAGGACAAAAGAGCAGAAAAAATATTTTATTTACCACCTAATAACGCCACTAGTTTCTTTTGACTCAAAAATGGTAGATCTAGATTCTCTTTATCAAATAGGCACGCCTCTACGCCGAGTCGAGTCGTTGTTGTTTCTGGTGAATATGTTGCTGGTCGGCAGATCATTAGTACGAACGCAAACGTCCCATACAAGTACCTTAAAGTCTTTAGTCGGAGCCATGTATAATACTCCAGGAATTTTAGAGGTCGGGATGGTGAATACGAATGAGCAACCATCTTTGTGGTATTGCTGGGTCTTTAAGACTTCTTTTATAAGCTCAGATCCTTCAAGCACGGGAGTTTTCCCCAGTAATATATCGCATTGCAAAATTGAAGGGGGTCGTTACTTTTACCATGTATAACCGTCCGACACCTTGAATTGATCCCATCGCATGCCAACAGAGCGCACCCGGTGATCGTTTTCTTTTCACCGTCATCAGAGACCAACGTCGCTACCACCCGTCCATCATCTTCGTCTCCTCCCTCCTCGGTGTAGGAATCGATACTATACCCACAGATCAGGGCACCATTTTCTTTTTCCTTTTTTTCAGATCCTATTCGTGGAAATCTAGTAGGTGTTTCTGCAGTTCAGCTCGATTGACGGATGCTAACATCACCTTATCGGGCATTCGGGCGTTACGAATGTTCATCCCACCAATTATCATCAACGCCATTCCAACATAGAGTGACATACTTTTTGATGTATCAATCGATAAACGGTCTCTCAAAACTCCGATTGCGGTCGAAGCCAATTCGAATCCACTGCCTGCATTGGAACATATTTTTTTCGCGATGCTTTTTCGACTATAGTATACGATATACCATGTTTCTGGAAGGTTGTGGCGGCCACCAGCCCGCAAGGACCCGCTCCAACGACCAACACTGGGAGTTGCTCATTATTTGTAGAATGAGCTGCTGCTTCCGATGATCGACATCGCCAGTCACAACAACAAGCAGCATCATATGACGAAATGGATACATCTTCAATTCTAATGGGTACAATCTTCGTATCGTTGGCTTCTTGCTATCTTGTATTCCTCTGTGTGAACCTAATGGTCATTTGCCAATTATTGTGATCTGTTGAATCCACGTCGATTTTCGGTACAAAATATGTACAAATTAGCAGTTGGAAGTTGTTAAAAGTACAGTATCTTTTTTGAAGGAATCAATCAATCGAAATAATCATGAATCTATATATTACACGATCTTTTTGAGTGAGTCGTGAAACGAATGGGTACTATTTTGCTGCTATGGTTCCACGTGGAATTAATGACGTTTTTTGTCGAAAATCCATCACTTATTTTTTAGGTTTCATTATTACAAAAAGCTGTCCACACAGCTGTCCAATGAAGATGGGAAACTAGCATAATATAAAGAGGTCCACATACAATTGTAACGTTACATGATACCCGAACACACAACAAGACTGCAGATATTCAATATACGATGAAAACAGAAATCATACGAAAGACTATGCCTACCTATTTAACGCAACAACTGCTACTGTCTTGTTGGATATTGTCGTCGTCGACGACGACTTCTTTTTCACCTGTCCAAAACTCTGTTCAGCATGATCATCTTCCATCATTGTTTCGTCCTGAACCATTATATGATAGTGCTAGTGGTAGCGACAGTAAAAGTAGTAGTAATAGTAGGAGAACACCCTTATGGGCTACCAACAAGCGACGGAAAAAGGGCAAACCTTCCATGTCAGAACGACTTAAACGACGACAAGGAAAGACTAAGAGCGACCCTGATCAATTTGCTCATTTACGATCTGCGGGTATAGATCTTTATTCCAAGACAGACGAAGACAGTAATAGTAGTAAAGTTGAAGGAGCATCAATACAGGTAGAGCAGGTAGAAAATCCAACAGCTGCAGGCGAAAAGGCTAAAGAATTACTCAAAGCACAACGTGCTAGTGTCAATATGCTAACAATGGTAAAAGAACGGCTTGAAGAACGATTATCGGATTCGGATGTTCGTACGGAATTAGATTCAAAGGGATACGCAATCGTGGATGACTTTTTTGCTGGTACAACCGATAACGATGATTATGGAACAACGATCCTAACAGAACTACAAGAAGAAGGAACACGAATGTTACAAGATGGTGGTATGGAAGTTGACACATCCAATTTAGGAACTGGAGAATATATCATCCCTATCGCAGGTGGTGAAAAACAATATATATCTTGTCCTCGTATGGTCGAGATCGTTGTCAGTGCTACGAAGCACGTTCCAGAAGTTTTTAGTAGTAGTAGTAGTAGCA
Organism: Fragilariopsis cylindrus CCMP1102; assembly: GCA_900095095.1. NCBI lineage: Eukaryota > Bacillariophyta > Bacillariophyceae > Bacillariales > Bacillariaceae > Fragilariopsis > Fragilariopsis cylindrus. Next base: position 2,771 of record FMBT01000353.1, read on the forward strand.
GTAGCAGTGACGAAGAAAGTGACAGTAAATGTTTAGACTTAGATAAATCTGCTTGTATGGCAACCTTACGAACATTCGATCGGAAGGCATTAAAGGCATCAATGGCACTTTTGATGGGAAAACAAGATGATGATGTTCTCGATATTCCAGAAAGTACATCACCCTTAAAAGTAATTACTGAAGGCGATGACGATCAAAGAAAATTATCTTTGTACTACTATATTGTTCCGGATAATTGGGGTGAAAATTGTGGGGGAGGATTGGAGTTTGAATCAGGAGTAGTGTATGCCAAACGAGATCGTCTTGTTGTTTTATTTTCGGATACAACCAAATGCAAGCCTATTACATGGAAGGGCAGTGATGATTCTTCTGATACTATGATTGGAAATTCGATTGAATTGCATCTTGTTAATAAAAGAAAGTAAGAAATAAAAATGAATTTTCCTTTCTAATTATAGATAATGTTCTGGAATCCTTTTGCTATATCATTTACTAATTTTAGTCTAGTCTAGATATAGATTTTAGCTCGTTAATAATGTACTACTATCTGTCAGTTCTTAGTTTGCATTGGTCGTCGTTGTTTTTCGTTCTGCTTTCGAGCCGTTTGATGTTAGGGTGTTCCACACTCCCTAATGCATTTCTATGGCTCTACAACTTTTACAACACCAAAGTTGGAGTGTCAACCTCATTGCCTGAGATTTCCTCCTCTACCTATGCTTCACTGTCATCAACAACCAGAGCGGGTTGAGCCGTTTCCTCGTCACCGTCCTGTCCACTTTCGAGTTGCTCCCTGATCTGTTTGAGCCACTTCAATTCTTCAATTTCATCCTCTAGAAGATCCTCTCCTTGTTTTATCCGTTTCAAAAGTTTTAGCTCGTACTCTTCGTCTTCACTAAGCGATTCTCCGCTTTGAAGTCGTTCCATCAATTTATCATACTGAATGACATTGCCGTCTTCTCCGTCGTGTATAGGACTGCATGCTCCTAGAGAATCTTCTACAATAGCTGTCACATCATCGGGAGCTGTATCATTATTCACATCATCTACATCATCAACATCTGCTTCGACTGGATCTTCAATGACAACTGGATCTTCAATGACAACTGGAGCCTCGACTTGAGCTTCGACATTACCCACACCTACTTCAACAGAAGCTTCGACGACTGGATCTTCAGTGACAACTGGAGCTTCGACGACTGAATCTTTGACATCATCCACACCTGCTTCGACTGGATCTTCAATGACGACTGGATCTTCAACGACTGGATCTTCGGCTTGAGCTTCGACAACTGGAGCTTCAATGACGACTGGATCTTCGACGACTGAATCTTCGGCTTGAACTTCGACAACTGGATCTTCAATGATAACTGGATCTTCAATAACAACTGGAGCTTCGAGAACTGGATCTTCAACATCATCCACACCTGCTTCAACTGGAGCTTCGACGACTGGATCTTCGATTTGAGCTTCGACAACTGGATCTTCGATGACGACTGGAGCTTCGGCTTGAGCTTCGACAACTGGAGCTTCAATGACAACTGGAGCTTCGACGACTGGATCTTCGACATCGTTTACACCTGCTTCGACTGGATCTTCGACATCGTTCACACCTGCTTCGACTGGATCTTCAATGACGACTGGATCTTCGACGGCTGGATCTTCGGCTAGAGCTTCGACAACTGGATCTTCAATAACGGCTGGATCTTCGACTTGAGCTTCGACGACTGGATCTTCGATTTGAGCTTCGACAACTGGATCTTCAATGGAGACTGGATCTTTGTCTTGAACTAAGACAACTGGATCTTCGATTTGAGCTTCGACAACTGGAACTTCAACGACTGGATCTTCGATTTGAACTTCGATGACTGGATCATCGATTTGAGTTTCGACGACTGGATCTTCATTGGCACCTTCTACATTTGATTCACTTTTTTCTTCTTCAGCTAACCTTTCTTTCTCTACTGCTGCAACAGCCTCAAGTCGTTCTTCTTCAGCTATTCTTTCTTTCTCTGCTGTTGTAACAGCCTCGAGTCTTTCTTCTTCAGCTATTCTTTCTTTCACTGCTGCTGCAACTGCCTCGAGTCGTTCTTCTTCAGCTATTCTCTCTTTCTCTGCTGTTGCAACACCCTCAAGTCTTTCTTCTTCAGCTATTCTTTCTTTCTCTGCTGTTGCAACACACTCAAGTCTTTCTTCTTCAGCTATTCTTTCTTTCTCTGCTGTTGCAACAGCCTCAAGCCGTGTCTGTTCCTCATCAGCTTCAGCTTTTGTAGCAGCCTCAAGCCGTTCCTCTTCAGCTACCCTTTTTTTCTCTGCTGTTGCAACAGCCTCAAGCCGTGTCTGTTCCTCATCAGCTTCAGCTTTTGCAACAGCCTCAAGCCGTTCCTCTTCAGCTACCCTTTCTTTCTCTGCGTTTGCAGCAGCCTCAAGCCGTTCCTCTTCAGCTACCCTTTCTTTCTCTGCGTTTGCAGCAGCCTCAAGCTGTTCCTCTTCAGCTACCCTTTCTTTCTCTGCTGTTGCAACAGTCTCAAGCCGTGTCTGTTCCTCGTCAGCTTTTGTTTTTTGCAACAGCCTCAAGCTGCACCTTTTCGGCTATTTTTTCTTTCTCTGCATTTGCAACATTCTCAAGATGTCCTTCTTCAGCCTTTTGTTCTTTCTCTACATTTGATTCACTATCGACAACCAAATCTGGTTGAGATATTTCGGGGTTGACATCATTCGTGGTCTTATAGGCTGAATTATTTGCTGTCGCCTCTTTCTCTGCCTCACGCTGTTGCTTTCTGAGTTCAGTTAACTTTGCATCGACTTCATTGACAGTACCCTTGTAGGTCGAGTTACTCGCAGCTGATTCCTTTTCTGCCTCACGCTGTTGCTTTCTGAGTTCAGTTAACTTTGCATCGACTTCATTGACAGTACCCTTGTAGGTCGAGTTATTAGCAGCTATTTCCTTTTCTGCCTCACGCTGTTGCTTTCTGAGTTCTGTAAGTTTAAGATCGTCTTCGTTGACAGTACCCTTAAAAGCTGCAATATGTTCCCCCGATTCTCTTTTCTTTTCTCGTTCTTCCTTCTTAATCGTTGCTAGCTTTTTATCGATTTCAGAAACCGTCCCTTGATACGTAGAATAACTCGCAGTCGCTTCCTGCTGTGCCTTCCGTTGTTCTTTTTTTAGTTCTGACATTTTTTCGTCAATCTCGCTCGAACCAGACCAACCAGCGTGAGCTGATCTCGATTGGATGGCAGCTCTTTCTTGGTTTTTTTGTTCCTTTTTTATTTGATACATCTTTGTATCAATCCCACTTAAACCAGATCCTTGATAGCTATTCATCATAGATTTAGATTCATTCTTTCGTTGTTGGTCGGCCTTTTTTTGGGCTCTCTGCCGTGCGTTGAAATCTGCCATGCCCATTGGAGCATTGTTGTTCTTTTCGACTGTATTTATTTATTCCAATTTCCAAATTCGACGACGCGAATGAATGAATGAATTATTGCAGATGATGACATGAGCACAAGTTAGAAAATGACATCAGGATATAAAAGTAAGCGTCGTATTTATACTGAAGCGTTATCTTACATCGTCGACACATGCGACTGGTTGGTGTTTTTTGGGAAACTTACACATTGATTTATCGAGAGGCATGATGATAGCAATAAATTTAAAAAAGATGAATAGAAGAGTTGAAAGTTTTAAACAAAGAAAGTGTTTGCTGTGTTACAAGTATGTTGCTTTTGTCAATTGTAATAACCGCACGGTGCCAAACAAAGTAAATAGCTGAATGAAAATGAAGTGAAGAACTGGTTATTGTTTTCAAATATTTTGATTTCGTTTTTATTGCTGTGATGTAATGACGTTCAATAGTAGAATTTTACGTTATGTGCCCGTTATTGTACATTTATGACTCCATACGACGAGGATGCCAGAAAAGTATGTGGCGTGATCAAAACTACTAGTGAGGATTGTGAGCCACAACGTCGCGCGGATTTGCGCGTTAATTTAAAAGATCCAATCACAATTCCATCAGAATTTATTTCACCGTCGTCAGCCAATAATAATCTAAAAATAATAATAGAATGACAACAGACATGATGGCATTTTTAGCATTCATTATTGCTTCCCGTCGTTGATTCACGAGAATGCATTACACGTCCTTTGCTCGACTACAAGTATTATTACAACGTCACGTTAGAGATATACGATTCTGTCAACTGTCTTCGTCCTATAATAATAGAAGAAGAATCATGTCATCTAGTTCAACAACTAATGCTACAGGTAATGCAGATGATTTAATCCTGGCCAGGCAAAGTATAAATGAATTTTGTGAAATATTGTCGTCAAAGCAACCAACTCCGGGTGGGGGTGCCTCAGCTGCAATCGGAGCAGCGATCGGAGCAGCAACAGCTTCGATGTCTGGTGCTTATACGCAAAGAAAAAAGGATGAAGAAAGTGGTTCAGCTGATGTAGCCCGTGCTATGATTACCAATATGGATATTCCATCTCTATTAAAAATGGCCGATGATGATGTTACAGCCTATAAATCTTTACAATCTACCTGGAAGAAAGATTCCGGTCTGACTCCAGAACAAACAAAAGATATCGAAAGCAATGCATTGAATGTGCCGACTGTTCTTGTTGAGGCTTGTTACAAACGTATTCTTGACGTACAACAATTCTTACCACAATGCAATCCTACCATAACATCTGATGCGAAAGTTGGAATACATCAATTGGCTGGAGCAGCTCGTTCGGCGTATCAAACCGTACTAGTTAATTCTCCACCTGATGAGGAAAAGGAACGATTAATGAAACTACTACGAGAAATCCAATTTATCGAAAATGAATTGTTGGGACTATAAATGTTATCTTAAAAAAATATAGATAGAAAATGATAACTTACTCAATGTACTTCCACAAAATGTTTGCATGTCTCGCAAAAGTTTAACACGTTCCTAAAAAAACGTCTTTAGATGGAGTAGGGCACTAATAGAAGCTCTTCAAAGTCTGCTCATCTTGTGGTACAATTTCTTGCAACAAGTCAGGTATAACAAAAGCTTGTCAAAGTAGGGATATAGTAATATCATCATAGCTTATTTAGCAGAACTGAATATCTCCAATCTTCTTAGGCTGAATGAACCTTGACAATGACGTCTCAGAGCAGAAAGTATGTTTAAAGAAACTAGTATCCACAAATTGTATTGAGTGCTTCCTTCTTCTCTTTGTTGCCGATTCATATTAATATTAATTAAGCTGTATTAGGTATTATAGGGTATGTATGCTTTATGACTGTGTTGTTTCTTTTGTAGTCTGTCTAGAATTCACATCACAATTGCACCTAAATGGCGAAAATAATTAATTAAACTATATGAAACACAATCACAATATCTCGTATAAATTTCAATGGTTGTAGCAGACTATTAGATTTAATCATACTATGAAAGTATCTATAAAGTATGAATCATAGAACAAAATATACAAACAAGTTATATTATATTATTATATCATTTTTATACACCGTATTCAGTTCGATAGTCTCGAACACTTTTCAATACGTCTTCTCCATATGAAGGACTCTTCTCTAGAAAGGCTTGTAATTGTGGCAAATTTACAATTGATATAGCCGAAACGGATAAGTCTCGTTGGACGGCTTGTACCGCCGAAACAGGATCATCGAGGGATCTCTTTTCCGCACGATCTAAGGCAATTATTACACCTACCATTTTAGCCCCGATACTTTGAAGCATAGTATGTGATTCACGAATGGCTGTTCCAGCTGTGATTACGTCATCAACAACCAAAACGCGTTTACCATCACTCATCGAGGCACCGACCAACGTTCCACCCTCCCCATGATCCTTCGCCTCTTTTCGGTTGTATGCAAATCCAACATTAATCCCGTAATCACTGTATAATGCAGCACAAACAACTGCACCCAGTGAAATACCCTTATATGCTGGACCAAATATGACATCAAATACAACACCACCGTTGCCATCAACCCTATTATGATAAATATATAAATCAAAAAATAGAAAAACGTAAGAAAACATCGAATGACTACGATAAACGATGAATGGAACGTTGTGTGGATAGAATTGTCGTCATCGTCGTAGATAATTAAGTCTCAGGAAATTTCAAATCAGCGAATTGGATTTGACCGGCATCTCCCCGCGAACGGGGACTAAGGTGAAAGAAGACCAAAGTATCATCATCGACTATTATATCATATGACGACGCATCATTCATTATTTGAAATTGGCGAAGTTGTTTGATCATGTGTGTGTATTTCGTTATGGGTCAGGTGCTTGTTTTTTAGTTCATCGCCACTCACGCGGGGGCGGATCAATAACACGGACCAAGCTCATAAATATCTCCTCATACCCCAGAAATATACACACCACACCGCTTCAACTTCACATCGCTTTATCACATAGATAAAATCGTATCAAAATATTTCGATCGTATTTGTACAGTATTATTCATAGTAGTTAATTGCATTGGTACTTACAATTCAGGTGACTTCATAATTGCTGATGCGTATGCTGTTCCGAGTTTGAATAAGGCTGCTCCAGACGCGAACAAACCGGCATTAAAGAAATACGGTGATGTTCTTCCACTTTTCAAAGTAAACGATCCAAATTTTAGTACACCTTCCGCTAAACTAAACTCCAGAAAATCTTTTTGATACGGTTGGATGGTATTATTTGTGTCATCACTACCAGGAGATGATGATATTTTCCCCTGTTGTATCTTGCTTCGAACCTTATTAATATTTTCAACCAATTCTTTAGCCGCTGCAGCAGGATCGGCTGCCTTGCTTATCCCACGAGAGACCGGTATGAGCATACCCGTTCCGTCCGAATTGAATCCAGCCGCACAGGCTTCTTCTAAATCTCCCCCTTGCGCACCGACTCCGGGCGCTAATATCCAAACACGTTCCCCCGCCGCTTTACGGGCTTTTGCTAATGCAATAGAGTCGGTTGCCCCTACAACCAATCCCAATGATGCGTCACTTTTTGTCGACCATTGTTTTGCTAGCTTAGCGATACGTTCGTATAACGTTCCTCCAGTTGCTAATGACAATGCCAACAATTCGTTTGATCCTGGATTGGATGTCTTGCACAACAAAAATGCTCCCTTATTACTGTATTTCCCTGTACAATTAAATAGTAAATAGAAATAGAAGGAGGGGGGATACGATATTATAAGGGCGGATTCATTCGATATTCGACCTGAGATGATTGTTTTGATTCAAGATTTAAACATTCATCGATGTTGAATATAGATAATTCTAATCACAGCATTTTGAGAACTTACCAGTAACAAATGGTTCGACGGAATCCCATCCCATAAGAGGGGATAATGTGACCGCATCTGCATTACAATGATCGTAACAGGCTTCGGCGTACGCAGCTGCTGTGGTACCGATGTCACCACGTTTCACATCAAGTAGAACGGGTACCTCGGATGGGATTTCCTGTAATACACGGACAAGTGTAGCGTTACCGTCCTGTACACCTAAGGCCTCAAAGAAGGCAGCATTTGGTTTATAACATGCTGCATATGGTAATGTTGCATCGATGATTGTTTTGCAAAAGGTAAATGCAGCGTCGCATTTCTCTTCAGAGGTTGAGGTAGCGTAATCGTCACCAAGAATTTGAGCTCCGTGTGGGTCCAATCCGATACAAAGTAACGAATCAATTTGTGCTACCCGTGCTTCGAGTTTCGTAAAGAATGATGGTGTTGAAGACATGTTTGCTTGTTTTGTGGTGGTTGTTGTGATGTTTGTTCGAATGTGAAGATGAAGAGATGTTAAGATGCTATGGCGTAAAAATAGTACACGGTAAGTCTACATATGCAGATTGATTGGTTGCGGTTGATGGAAGCACACGAAAATTTGAAGAAAGCACCACATAACCTATTGAAATTTTGAACTAATATTATATCTAATAGTACAAGGTGTTGTATTCTACTACTGTAGAAAAGGTGATAACCTACATGATCCCCATCAAACAGAGGAAATATATTATGTGGTGAAATATCTATTCTTCAGTTAACTCAGAAGCAACAGTACTTCCAGTAGCAGAACTGGTAGTTTCAAAACACATTTATGTATGATATTTCAGATGACAACTGACTACAGTTTGGATTCCATTTAACTTCTTAGTCGTATGACAAAGCCAAACATCTATATTCTTATTCATACTACACTCCTCAAATCAATAGACTGTTTTAAATGACACATTTGTGATAGCATCTTGATCAAAACCACGCCCTTTACTATCTAAACCTCTTACTAGCATTGGTGCTGGCTGTAAATGTATCTAGCTACCTAAGTTCACTAGACTGAAGACCTTCCATGCTATTAACGTATGTAAATAGTGTTTATTAGAAGAGTGAGCTTAGTAGCTCTCTATGATTGGCTATATCTACTCGTACGGTGTATGTGTGGTCTGACCCTGGTCGGTCATACCCCTCATATGGTCTGTCCTGGTCGGTCATTCCATAGTGACACTCGCCTTACGCCTACACTTCCCCACACTTACAGAATCTAGAGCATCAGAATTGTACTGTGATGCAGACTGTAATAGTGATATAAGTGGGTTAGATCTGTAAGTGGAGACGGACACATAATTGATTATGTGTGCTTTGTCATTAGAATGATCAATATAGGTAGTATATGCCGGTTTGCGTCTTCCCATAAAGACGTCCGTGTGCTCGTAAAATTTTGTCCTCCCTGTTGGCTTGCTCAGAGAATCACTGTAATTTTCATCTGTCGATGTATCGACAAAATCAATGAACTTGTCATCTGTCCATTGTAATATAATAAAGTGTTTCATTTCTACATGTCTTGTTCTTCTTGTTGGTTGTTGTGCGTTCGCTAAACGAACTGCTCCTTGATTATCTGCTAGAATTGGTGTTGGTGCGTCCATAATAATACCAATTTCTTCTAAAATCCATCGTAAGTATAAAGCTGCTTTTCCAGCGTCTGCCATATTCGTGAATTCAGCTTCTGTTGAGCTTTGTGCTATTGTTGGTTGTAATCTCGTTCGATAATAAACTGCTGCTCCTGCTAACATCATAATGATACCACCCATTGATCTTCTTTCAGTTCTGTCTGATGCCCATGTGGTGTCGCAGGATCCAGTGATTTCTAATGCATTCCATTGCTCATCGAATTTATGTAGTTGAGATGGTGCTGATATTGGTGATGGATCTGGTCGTATTGGAAGGTCCATACGAGGTTTTGGTCTCCAGTAGGTGAGTCCATCCATTCTTGTTGCCTGGAGGTATCCAAATACTTGCTTAACTGCTTCATAATGTATTTGAGCTGGGTGATGTGAGTGTTGACTCAACGTTATTACTGCTATTGATATATCCACACGACATACTGTTAGTGCATATATTAGTTCACCGATTGTTTGTCTGTAACTAAAACCCATTCGTTTTTCTAATTCCTTCTGTTCTTTAATTGATTCTGGTCCTCTACTTGACTGTATATCTGCTTGGTACTTCGAATCACTTTTCATTGGTGTTGGTGGTGATCTAATTTTCAAATTACTCCATCCATGATGTGATACAATCTTATCGATATATGTTGCACAATGGACATGGTTGTAGTATCTTGTTTGCTCCACATTAACTCCATTGAATTTTCTAATTGTACCTAATTGATTAAGTGGATTAGTCATACGATCTTGTATTTGTTTTCCTATTCGGTCGCACTGTGATGAATCTTTGTTAGCCACTAGAAAGTCGTCGACTTGACGTAGGATGAGTGTCAAGTTGTCTTGGTCATCTCTTTTGTAATAGAGGCAGGGTTCATGTACTGTTGCTGTAAAGCCTAATTCATCAATGATCATCTTGGAGATGTATTTGTCCCATAGTCGCGGTGATTCCGGGTGTCCCTGTAGTGCTTTTCTAACTGGTATCACATATCCATCTGGTATCGGCTCCTTTCCAAGGTGTTCCTCCCACCACTGTTTAAACTGGGCGTCTGGTCGCATAAAGAATGGAGATGTTGGTGCTGGTGCTTCTGCAAACGCATTGCCTACATCGTATCCTTTACAGATTAGATTCATTGCTGCTGATATTGCCCATGTCAATCGGTGGACTGGCTGTTCCACACACGCTGCATATGTTTCTGCAAGTGTGATTGCTGCTCCATATCGTGGTCCTCCATTGCATGTGCCTCTTGATTTTCGTATCGTATCTCCGGTTAGTGGATCTTCCTTGTTGACATAAGACCATACCCATGGCAGTACTGTCATCCATTGATCCGATTTCACTGGTTCTCCAAACATGCCTACTTTCTCGTAACGATCCAGTTGTTTCCATTCTGATTTAAGGAAATCATCCCATTCTGGAGTGAGCTTGAGTTTGTTACGTTTCATAATGTTTATTCTTACTTTTTCTCTAATTGAATCACCTGAATCGATTTGTTGTGGCCATTTTGTCTTGTCTATCCAAATGTCCTCTTCATTGTTGATGCTGTTGAGATGATGGGCGATTACGTTGAGTTGATCCGATTGTAATGTTGGTACTCCTTCTCCACTCATTGCAAAGCCTACTAATGATCCAAATTCTAATTTGATTGATGATTGATTGTTAATTCTTGCTTGGTGGATGGCGTTGATGATATCTTGCTCTGTCTTAATTGGTTGATTATTAACTGTTGATATTATTGTCCCCCTTAATCTTCTCTTCCATGATCGAATATGACGGTGGGTTGATGTTCCAACTTGAAACTCCACTAATTCCATTGCTTGTTTCATATCCGGGTGTGTTGCTACTATCATTCCTAATGTTGGATGATACGATTTTTCGTTTAATGGAATTGTATGTGATGTGGTGTGTACATATTTGTTTGTTGATATATCTAATGTTGCAAGTTCATGTTGTAAATCTCCTATTTCTGGTCGTCGAAATGCTCTTTTTAGTTTGTTAACCCTCCTATCCGTCCATCGTTGTTGTCTCCTGTTCATCGTTGCTGCTGCTGCTACTGTGTATGGTAATGGTGAATTCAGTAGGCTGCTTTCCAATATCTCTGTTGCTGATGGTGATAGTTTATCTTTTAAGTGTAGATCTACTCTTTCAGGGTTCATGTAAGTAGTATGGTCGGCGCTTCCGGTAAATACCTCCATAAGATGTTTTGATGCTGGCGATCGATTCGTTGGTCTGTCTCCATACTGTATCTCGTCTTTTGAATCATGCTTAGCTGTTTTGATTGCTCCTGTGTTGATATCCCAGTACTTGATGTTGTGCATAGTATTTTGATATCCAAGGAAGATACCATCATACGACCATGGGTTCAATGTCGTTGGTCGGCTACCTGGCTTCTTCGCTGTTATTTTAGCTCCAAAGGTGATGAGGCTGTCAAGTGCTGGTATTTGGCCTGAAAATGCTTGCAGTGGTGTCATTTTGATCTTACTGTGATACGTTCGGTTGTACAGCCATGTTGCATGTAGTAGTGCATCCGCCCAAAACTCTGTTCCTAGTCTTGCTGAGTACATCATACATCGCATTCGTTCCTTCAACGTCCTGTGTGGTCTTTCCACTATTCCATTTTGTGAAGATGCGTCCGCTGCTGTTGAATTGACTTCATATCCATGAGAGTTACATAGCTTTGTGAGCTCATGTGATTTGGATAATTCACCTCCTCCATCTGTAGTGATCGTCGCTCCAACTTGGTCTGGTAGCAGGTCTCCAAAGAAGTCGATATCGTCATCCGTTGGTTGAATGACGTACTGTTGTGCTGTCACTGCTTCGTCGAATGCTCTTGACTTGGCTAAATATCCAGTACCACTCGTTGTTATAATTGCTTTTGAAGGGTTTGTTGTTCTAATACCATGACGTTTGAGGAATTTGTTGATATATTCAATTGGTGGATCTTTATTCTTGATTGGATGAGTCCATAACTTTCTTGATGATACGTCGATGATGGTAAGGAATCCGATGTATCCGTCTCGACTCTTTGTGATGATTGGTCTTGCTTCACTATTCTTTCCTGCGTCTATTTCCAGATTTGATGGTCCACTTACGAAGGCTAGATCCATATGATACGCTTGTCCCGGTATGAAGTTGTCCTTATCTGTTGTTTTCTTGCCTCCCTTCTTGACCATCTTGCCTCTTTCACAGAATGGACATTTGAAAAATGGTGTATTGGTTGGTAGATCAGGGATTCCTTCTACACATTTTCTTGTCTCATTCAATGTTCTTGTTGAGCAATGACCCATCCGTTGATGCCATAGTTCCAGTTCCTTCATCTTCTGAGTGTATAATTGGTGTGGTGTATCCATTGTCTTTAGCTTGACGTCAGTGAATATTGGGTGTGCTTCTTCCTTCATCTGTTCGAAGTGATGGGCTCCAATGTCAGTAGCCCAAGATTCATTGATTTGTTGATCAATTATTATTCTATCTTCCTTTGCTTGCATATTGTCATTTCTCTCCATCTGTAGGTCCCGAATTCGATCCGATCTTCGTGTTACTGCTCGTATGATGTGTTTGTTGTTCAATGAGTGTGGTAGTAGGACCTGATTAGATGTCAACCATTCGCCATTGTTGGTTCTTTTCATTTGAATCGATTCCATTTCATTTTGATTGTAATCTAAAAATCCTATTTTACCAGTATTATTACTAGTGCCAAGGTGATAGAACGCGTAATATTTCAATTTATGAGTGAAGTGATAGTTGTCTGGGGATAGTACAGTACCACTCGATAGTGGTGTATATAACACTGGCCACTCCATAATAGAGCCTTGATCAGACAAAATTTTAATCACGCCTTCACCCAACGCTTGGAGAGTTGTACTTGTCTCATCGTCGGAGAAGACTCCAACGTCTTGTGGGATTGCGAATTCTTCATAGTTGTGTATGATATCAATCGTGTCAGTTGCTGAGCAGTTAGCTCCAGTATCGCCTTGTGCGTTGATTTCCGTGGTATATTGTGCTTGTTCACTCTTACTGAATATTTCATTCCCATCTTCATTGTTTGTATTGACTCTCTTATTTAGCTTTTTGATTCTAAATTTTACTCGTACTGATTTTCGATTTGAGGTTGACTGTAGTTTAACTGCATTGATATTATATGGTTGTCCGTGTGTTGAACCTAGGCTGTCGGCCGGCGTGTACGCGGGAGTGAGGTCTGCTGAAGTGATTGAAAAATTTGATTTTGCTTTAGTCGCGCTGACCATGCTTTGATATGCCTTGCACGTGTTGTATCGATATTCAATCGCGTTGATGATATAAGCTCCTGTCTCATGCATTGTTCTCCCTCCATATGTATTGTATTCGCGGATGATGTCCGTGAAGTCTTTTACAGTTCGTGTACTCTTAGTGTTAATTATGAGACGTGTATCAATTTTCTGTTCGTTTCCCGATTCATGATTGTTAAGTATTTGATGTGTATTACTGTTCTGTTTGTTTTCGTTCCCACGTGTTTTTGTTAAGGAATCTTCAATCGTGTTTGTTGGTTCTTGTCCGCATTGGGGATTCGTCGATACTTTACAAACATGTGTCTTCATCTCCGACTCGGAATTTGGTAATTTTTCAATCGTATTCGTTGGAGTAGTCTTAACTGATTTTGTTGATTCCCGTGATTGCGTCTCCAGATTTTCCACGCTCTGAATTTTCTGTTTTTCCTGTAGAATTCTACGGGCTGTTGGTAGGATTGTTGGTTCTTTTTCCAGATATTCATTTTTCTTTTCCAGATATTCACTTTTCATTTCCATATTATTGAATTCATTACAAGTTATCTTTTCGTTACAAAGATTATCTTTACACTCTGTTTCAGATAATAATTGATTAAATCGATTGACAATGGCCATCCTTTCTTTATTCAACTGGACGATGGTATCATTTGCTGCTTGTTGTTCCTGTAAATCCTTCGTATGGGCTTCAACAAAGCAGTAGTTATGATTGTTATGGTTGATTTGGTGTGGTACGTCATTTGATATCGTTTGTCGTTGTTGTTGTTTTGATAGTTTGTTGATGATTATATTTCCTTTTATTGATTTGTCTGATGGTGACGATGGTATGTGTGGTGTTTTCTTACGTGCTGGCTGGACCGATCTCTCGGGACAGCATGCTTGTCAGTTATCTTCTTCATCGTCCTTGATCCATTCCTCACACTCTTCTCTTATTGTTTCATCTGTTGCGGAGGTTGGGAGTGATCGCATGACCCTGTTAATCATTACCGGACGGTTTGACTTGTAGTACTTATCTGCATTTATGTCGTAAGTTTCCTTATTCGTTGTTGCAAATTTTGTTGCATGTGATATTTGTGCCCCGATTCTGCATATCTGATCACCTATACTATGTCCTGCCATCTTACAACATGCGCATTGTTTCTTGTTACGTAAGGAGTATCTTTGGCTACCTTCCTTTGAGTATCCGTTCTCCTTTGATTTTCCATCGAATGCGTTGATTGACAAGGTGTTGATCTTGTTGTTGGATGTGTTGGGGTAATCTGCAAATAGGTCTGCCAGACCTGTTGTCTTCCAAGTATTGGGTAGAGGTTTCTTTGGATGTGCGAGGATCCATTGATTGAAGTCTCCACTTAATTTCGTTGCAATTGATGTATTGTACGATTGAAGTGCTTGGTGGAGCATTTCTTGTGACTGTTGAACTTCCGAGTATGTGGTGTTATGCCTCATTTCATGCTCTGCTACCGATGCCTGTAGTTCTACTACATATGCACTTGGGGTCATTGTTTTGCTCCAGGTTGGTCCCCATCCTTGTGTGGTGGGTTTCATGAACGCACATGACCTTCTCATGATCGCGTACAGTGCTCCATACCCATTTCGTTCTTCGTGATATGGACTGATTATGTCAAGCATCACTGTATTTGTGATTGGTATGATAACTTTCAGTCGTCTCATGATTGCATGGCTGATAGTAGCGATGGTAGTATCCGTTTCATTGTGCATTGGTGGTATGCATGATCCTTTTGGTGATAGGTATTTTAGTTCGGTGAGTGGGTATGTTTCTATGAGACAGTCATCATACATCTCGTTGTACAGTTGTTTTGCTTGTTCCATCGTCACCATTGTCTTTACTGGTATACAATGTTTGTGCATTGGCATGGTGCCAAACCTTGTTATCGATTTCGAGATATGTCCCAATCTCTTAGTCTCTGCTAGCGCTGCTTCCTCTGCCTGTCGGGCCTTTCGTGTTGCTTGTTCTTCCTGAAATCTTTTGTTTGCTTTTGAGAATAGGCCAGTATATTCTTCTGTTTCTCCTGTACTAATATCATCCTCACCCATTTTCTCGTTGTACGATTTTTCTTCCTCTGTAGTTGGGTCCGTTTTAGGTGGTCCTCCTCCTCGTGGTCGAAATTCCTTGTCGTCGTTGGTTTGTGTCCAATCCGTTGCCTTATCTACGTTGGTATGCATCCATTCCGTCGCGATTCGGTCTACTTCTCTTTCAATGTTGCCGGTGGTGATGTCTCCTACGTTGTTATTCATCCATTTCGTGGCAATTCCATCGATTTCTCTTTCAAGCTTGTCGGTGATGTCTCCTATGTCTGTGACTGAGGATGCTACTCCTCTGATATAATGGTCGATTGTATCATTGTCCTTGAAGAAATCTATCGAGAATTTCATCAGTGCGTCAGACATTTCCTGTGGGAATGTTTTGATGTAGGCCCGGATTTGAGTTTTTGATAATCTGTCGAAAATCTGGTCCATCGATTATGGTTGTTAATACAGCTTTTGATTGGTCTTCTATCATTTGCAGTGTAATAACCAAGTCATCCGTTGCTTTCTTGGTGAAGGTCGCTAGTTCTGTCTTGGTTGCAATGGATTGTAATCGATTTTCCACGATGATATTTTTCCGGCTTCCTTATTGATTGATCGTGCCATATCACTCAGTCCTAGGATGGAGCTATCACTCGCTGATTTGATTCGTACTATGGCCTCATTCAGTGATGTTTTGATTCTCAATGGATCTAGCTGAGATAGGGTCCATTGGAGATCTTGTGCTAGTGCATCCTTGTGGTTTTGGAGATCTTGTACTAGTGCATCCGTGTGGTCGGTTAACTTCTTTGCCAGTTTCTTTGCACCCGAACGCATGGCTGTCGCCTCTGCTGCTGTTAATTGCCTGGATGTATTGATGAGTTGCATGGCTACTTGTGCTGCTTCCAGGTGGTCTGCAAGGACTGTTGTGGCCGTATCTGCTTCTGCAATTGTTGTGGTTGCTTCCTCAATCCGACTTGTGACTTCATCAATCTTTGAGGTGAGTTCCAACAGTTTTGATTCTGCTTCCGTAAACATTTGTCTTGTTATCTTCAATTGCTTACTTGCACTTTCTTCCAGCTGTTGCATACGGGTGTTCCTCTTGTCCATATCTTTGTATCTCACTTCCATCTTTCTGTTCATCATCTCTTCCATCCTCTTATCGATCATTTCTTCTAAGTCTATGCTATTCGATCCAAGTCTACTGCTTTCGTTATCTGTTCCTAGTACGCTGGTGGTGTGGTTGCTGTCGTTGTCATTGAGCACCTCACTTTTGGTTTCCTCTTGTTCCTGTAAGTATACCTCTTCTTGCTGTTCTAGTCTGTTGATTGTATCATCCAGTTCTTCCTTTTCATCATCGTCTAACTCCTCTTGTTCTTCCTTTACGTCATCATCTACCTCTTCTTCATTCTCTACTTCTGATTCCTCTGCGTCCGAATCGAATAGTGATGATATGTCTTGTACCCGTTGTGTTGGTAGTTTCTGTGGTGAGTTTGAGTTTGCTAGGCGCTGCTTTGCTTTCTGGCGAGAGGAGCTCCTTTCATCTCTTTCTCTTGCTCTCTTTTCTCTCTGCCTGGCACTCTTCACTGTCCATGCACTTCCGGTGTCACTGGAGTCAAGTTCGGTTTCCTCATCTAAATCCTTCAGTTGTATCTTTGGTGGTGATTCAATGATTCGATGTTCGTTTCCTCTTCTCGCATACGGTGGCTCTGAGGAAGGTGGTGATTTAACGATTCGGATTGCTTTTCCTACTCTCTCATACGGTGGCTCTGATTGAAATAGGGTTGCATGAAGTGGTGGTGCATACTGGTATCTGCTTCCTGTCGTCCATGTCGATGGGGTCCATGCATGTTGTGTACTAAACATCTGCTTTATTAAGTTTTCGATGGCAACATACTTTAGGTCTACCTCCAGTGCTTCATCATGTAGTGTAACGAGGTGTGCATGGTGGTCCGATTCTTCATACCGTGAAAATGGCATGAAAGGTTTTATATTGTAAGCGTCATCCTTGTACGGATTGCTTCCGTCCAGAGGAAAGACTAACTTTAGTGCTTCGATCTCCTCCTCTCTGATTCCTTCATAAGGGATGAAAACCTTTAGGTATTGTCCTACCACCCCTCGGTGGTGACATTGGCATTGTGTCCAATGTACTTGTCTGCATCTTACCCGACTTTCTTGAGATCTTGGTCTTTTTAGTCATGGTACAAGTGTTGTAGAAATTTGTTGTTGTGCTTTTATTTATTATTTAAGCGATTTTTGCAATTTTATGTCAACGCACGCGCTGTTTTGTATGCTTTGGTACAGTTTTACGTGCACTAACTTGTTTCGTAAGTCTTCACCGATGTTGCTAATATCGATGTACGTCGTGTGCTAATAACGAAACCCTGTTGTTTAATCTTTATTATATTATCTTTTAACAGTGATAAAAGATATATGTTCTCATAACCTGTAAATGTATCTAGCTACCTAAGTTCACTAGACTGAAGACCTTCTATGCTATTAACGTATGTAAATAGTGTTTATTAGAAGAGTGAGCTTAGTAGCTCTCTATGATTGGCTATATCTACTCGTACGGTGTATGTGTGGTCTGACCCTGGTCGGTCATACCCCTCATATGGTCTGTCCTGGTCGGTCATTCCATAGTGACACTCGCCTTACGCCTACACTGGCTGATGAACCCTCCAATTCTGTACTAATCTCCTTCTACTAAAAGCACAGCGTTGATAATGTCAACCACGGGGGCTAGTTTAATCTATAGGCTGACCAGAAATACCAGGATGCACAGCTCCAGTCCCATGAGCATGTTGTTGTATGTATGGTTGTCGAACTGAATCACTCCTCCTTACTTTTCTACCTTCCTGAGAAGAAGAGGTAGTGATATCCTTGGTAGCACTGGGTGATGTACCACACTTTCTCAGTTGCATATCATCACCCCATTGAAGTAGTGAGTGAGTTAAATTATGTATCCCCAATTTCAATTTTGGTACAACTTGAACCGGATGGAATCTCTTGTAAAGATAACAAAATAGTTTGTTGGTATTATTAATATTCATATTGTAATAACGAGCTGCTATTCTTGGTGGCCAACCATGTAAATGGGATTCAGTAGCAATATCATACTTAGCTTCGAAACAGCTCCCTTTATCAATCCAATGATAAGTAAAACAGTACTCCTTTTGTTGTGCAGATCAATCAACTTCACTTTGATATATATTATGTTCCCTCTCCCTTCTTTTTTGTTCTCTGGTCTCTTTTCTTCCTCATCATTCCTCCCCTTATAATAACAGGAGAGCGGAAATTAGACAGGGTCTTGATGAAGTTGTTATCATCCCAAACAGCGTATGTCAATGACTTATCTTGGTGTTGATAGAAAAGTGACTCATGAGTACCAGTAAGAATCTCCTTTTCTTTTATATCATCTTTTCCCAAGGCACCGGCACCAGTACAGCCAGTTTGACAAGTACCAACCATGTTAATACCCCATACTTCCTGGCCAACTTGGCACATAGCATCATCACCCATGTAAGCAGAATCTATGACAACACAATGACCTTTCCCCTTGAACGGATGCAGCATAAAGTCATACAACATGCTAATTTAGTCTATCAGGTTACCAATTTTAGCAGGAAATATATAACCTTATGGATGTTGATATATGAAATCTGTGTAGAATAATAGTCTAGATGGAACCTTCAAATTCTGAAAGAAATTGTTTATTGATAGAGTTGCACACAGTTGAATGATGAATAGTTTTACTAGTATATTTGCTAGTTATTTTTTGGGCATTGTTTAGTTTTTTGAGTGATAGCGTGTTAATAAGAGGCTAAATTTTCACACGATAGCCCGCGCGACACTTTCCGTTGCACATGAGGACGTATCTACTTATTTCCCACGGTCAATTTCGGCACGGTACACAAAAACCTGTAAATTCTGGTTTAGTGTTGTAACTGTTTCTGTTCCACCAATCTGAAATCGAAATGAACCTGTCGCCAATTCGTTGACATAATTGCTACTCCATCCGTTGAATGTCAGCGATGGTCTCGTAGTCTGTTTCGTGACATCGTATCACTTCTCATTATCTTGTTCATTCAATTCGGTCACGATTATTGCATAAAAATAAAGAAAAACTTACCAGTATGCCTTTTCAAAGAAGCAACGATGATGACTTGTATAATATTTTAGGTGTCGAACCCGGTGCCGACGATGCCTTGATAAAGCAGGCGTACTGAAAACTGGCTTTGAAGTTACATCCAGACAAGCTACCATTAAATTCTAGCCATGAGCCTTTTACAAAGTTACAGGAAGCCTACGGTATCCTACGAAAAAACGAAAGTCGAGAAAGGTATGATATTAAACGAGCAAAGGAAGCATCGGAGAACACAGGCAAAAATGACCAAAAGAAAGCACAGGAGTTTCCGCTAAGAACACGAGTGGTTCTTCACGGCTTGGTAAAAGCTGCGTATCTTAATGGTAAGGTCGCCGTTGTAAAATCAAAGAGTGTTACAAGTGGACGATACAGGATCTATCTCAAAGAAATCGATCTAATCGTCGACATAAAGCCTTGCAATCTCATATTTAAACCCAAAAGTGAGGAGTTTCCGTTAGGAACACGAGTGGTCCTTCACGGCTTGGTAAAAGCTGCGTATCTTAATGGTAAGGTCGCCGTTGTAAAATCAAAGAGTGTTACAAGTGGACGATACAGGATCTATCTCAAAGAATTAGATCTAATCGTCGACATAAAGCCTTGCAATCTCATATTTAGACCCAAAAGTGAAGCCGACGAAAGACCAAAGCGTCAACACAGAACTACACCGTCGTCTTCGTCGAATACAAACGCAAAACGAAGTACTACGCCGCCCCCGAGAACAGCAGAAACTAGTAAACCAAAACAATCTAGCTATAAGAATTCTTCGTCTCAAAAAGGTACCGCTAGAGGAAGTAATCTATATTACAACGAACACACATCCAATTTTGGACCGGGATATTCTTCGTCGTCATGTGAACGGAATCAAAAATCTCAAGAAAAGAACCGAGATCAACGCCAGTCTTCCAAGACTAGCGATACCGCTACCGTCCCCAATACCAGTAGTAGGAAGGACAGTAGTGAGGGTAGCACCTACAAGTCCAATGGTAAGGCCAACGGGAGTACCCTACACACAGGACCGCAGGGTGGACAGTTTTACTACAATACAGCCAGCGGTGGAAAAAGCTACGTCAAACGTAGCGTAAGTAGCAGTTGCAGCATTAGTAACACTTCTTCGAGAGGAAGCAGCTGCATAGGTAGTCGCGGCGAAAGCCACACTTATTCGAGCAGCGGTAGTGCGAATGGCCGGACGTTACACACTGGCTCTCGCGGTGGCACCTATTATATGACCAGTGGTGGGAACAAGCGGTATGTATAATAGCATGTTTACACTAATTAAATAATACGTTTAGTCGATCAATAATTAAGATAGACGACATGTAGCCAGCAAAGGTGTTTTTGAAATTCTTGAAATTTACCTGCCGATGTTTGGGACCCGTATAATTATCTTAAAAATCCAACACAGATTATGACACAAACGGCAATGGTAGCCTTTATTCGATATACTAGAGTTTGTGTTTATGGCCCTTTTCTATCCTGTTTGATCCAGCTGTTGATACCGGAGTCATGTCAACACCAACAGATTCAAATTGCATCATCACTGAGAATCGAGAATATTTCCTTTGATTGACAAAGGCAAAGAAAGCTTGAACACCTTCTTCAACAGTATACCACCAAGTCGCGGCGATGCTCTTCAAACAATGCATTTGTTGTGTTATTATTTTACCATCAATACATCCACCTGTGGATTTTATGTACATCCTTACTTAATTTTGCCCCTTTGCTAATTAATTGTATGGTCTTCTCTGTGGCTACAACATTTCTGCTGTTACTGCTGCTCCTGCTGCTCCTGGTGCTCCTGGTGCTCCTGACAATGCTAGTGTTGCCGCCGTTCCCGATGTTCCTACTGTCGTTGACGTTACTGGCATCCCCAATATTGCTGCTGTTACTACCGTTACTATCATTGTAGCTGTTCCAGCTCCGGTATTAGCACAATATGATATGCCGAGACATTTTCAACCGAAGATTGACAATATGGATCTTAATATTTACAATACCATTAGCAAACAGAAGGTGTTTCTATAAAGTTCATCCAATCAACAAATAGTCATCCTATTAATTTACCACGTCCTGCCTCGATGGTCTCTTTGCCTCCAACGCAATTGGCTACACAGACTTTGGTACAATACTTTATTGCTAAAATTGATTACATGAATATACAAGCCTACCTACAGGATGATTCCACCAATTTTCAGTGGGGATTGCACTCATTTGCAGAAGCTTTTCAACATTTCTCAATACGACCAAAAATCGATACCCTCTGTGCCTACCTGCGCAAACTAGACTTACCTGATGGACCTGTGCACAATTCTTCTCGGCTTTATACTGATGATAACGATGACTACTATGATGATGAGCATGCAATATTTTTCAGAAAGCTATGTCGAAACGTAGTCGAAAATCTAAAAATATTATTTCAAATCTTTTTGAAAGTCTGACCGCCAACAACAACAACATCAATCGAAAAAACAAAAAAATGAACAGATTAAACAAGATGTCGATGCTGTTCAATGTGACATCAGCAACAGGTCACCACTTTACCGGTAGTAGCTAATGTAATACATGCATTGTAACAGCAGCAAGCGATACATGATTGACGAAGACGTGCATGGACAAAATGGAATAAATGGTCCGTTTGTATTTCATCACCGGAGCTAATAGTGGATGTGGGTTGGAAGCAGCACGACAATTATCAATACATTTCTTTCAACAACAAGAAAATCAGGTTGAGAATAATAATGTCAACAACGATGAGAGCATCAATGACAAGGTTAAGATTTACCTTCTTTGTCGGTCAGAGGAAAAAGCCAATGAAGCTATGGCAGATATCGGTACAAGTAATTTAGAGTATATGAAATTTGATGCCTACGACGATAGTGAGACAATTCGGGAGAATATATGTCTTTCACTCCCACCGAATGACGACAATAAGGTCGTAATCGGTGGTATCATATTGAATGCTGGTGGATTCGGTAACAACAACAACAACAACAGCAACAACAGCAACAGCAACGAAAATATCAATGATGATGTTGGTGATGATGATAACGATCGTTGTGATCGTCGAGCTTGTAATGTCGCTCAATTGAATATTATAGGACACGCGATTCTAGTTAATCATCTTATTTCGATGTACAAGATAGATGATAAAGCTAATACTACAACTCGCACTCGCATTGTTGCTGTTGGGTCCGAAGCAAGCTTTGCTTCACCTGGAATTACAATGGATTATAAAACGGCTAGCTTTGTAGAGCATCTATCAGGCACTGTTGCATATAAGGAGCGGTCCTTTGGTATTGATTATGGATGGACGAAAGGCATATTAGCTTTATACTGGGCCGCATTTGCTCGACGTCATCCTGAATTGTATGTTATAACGGTATCACCCGGTGCTGTCTCTAACACAAAATTATTCACTCAAGAAGGCGTTTCACCGTTCCTTCGTGGGATTGCTCGTCTATCTCAGGTACGTACGTACGTATTGAGTATGTGTGTGTGTACTGTACGCATATTATAATGAATTTGTTGTTCTAAAAATGGGAAAAAATGTCTACTAACAATATAAACGTGGACTTTAAACTTGTATGATAAAATTATTAAATTTGACTAGTGTCTTGGGGGAAATCACACAGTCGAAGAGGGAGCTAAACGATATGTTGACGCCTTACTGTTAAGTAACGATGGGAATAGTATTAACACTATTGTCGATAGTAACAATGAAAATAACAATAGCGATGTAACACAGCACCTGCCAGCAAGTGGTAATTTTTTAGCTTCACGAAAGGGATTCACCAAAGATTATGGTAATGTCGCATTCCATACGAAGGGTGGTTTGTTACCGACATAGAGTTACAAGATAAAGCTTGGGATGCAGTAAACCAGTTTCTCTTATAATAATGATGAGATTTTAACAATATAGTACATTGTACTAAAAATATATATAATATCATTGCTTGAAATCAATTTAAGCTTTCCCTCAGAATAATTGTATAGATGTATGTATGCGTATTCAATATGTCAAATAATTTTATTATGGATCTGAAAAAGAAACGAAACAAATCGAACAAGATTGTAGGCTACATTTTAAATGACCGGTATCAATGTACCATGCTCTCTCTTCACATTCACATTCACTTATCACCTTTCAAAACAAATAACAGTCAGCAATAAAAAGAATTTAATAAATAGAGAAGATACAGGCAAATTGCCTGTAAGGTAACTTAATAATCTTAACTTCTGAGTCGTGCGGGACTAAAGCATCGCGGAAATAAAAGATATCACCCATAAAAAAGTTAGTGTTTTTCGTTTTTCTGTTTTCAATATATTCTCATGGAGATTCATACAATTGTTTCATACCTGATGATGGTACCCCGCATTCGCATTCGCATTCCATTTCTTTTTGCTTCAAAATCTCGATCCAGCAACTGTACGAGCAAACGAGATTTAGAAATGAGAGTGCCCTGTTGAAGCGATTTGCATCACATTGACACTGAAAGGTTTTACGACGACGAATAAGAAGGTCTGTAAAACGGGATCATTTATTTCTGTTTTGAAAAGTCAATACATTGTTGCAAAAAGCTCCGAGCCATCAACAATTACACTATATAGTTTTATATACATACAATATATTGAATCATTATCATGGGCGCTCTGGATCTTATCTATAGCATCCCCGGTGTTTGGAAGGTACAGGTGACTATGAACCAGTTTTTAAGTTACGTTCCACCCCCACCGCCTAAAAACCAGGGCACACCTCGCAAGATACTTATTGTATCATCCCATCCTGTCCCAGAGAGTTATTCTCTAGCTATCGCTAGCACGGTAGAAGAAACAGCAAAAGAACAAGGACACGAAGTCCAAAGGATCGATTTAGGTCTAGAAAAATTCGATCCTGTTCTTAACAAAAAGGAAAGATTAGCATATTTTGACGATACTAATAGGGATGATAAGAATCTACCGAAAGATGTTCGAGGTTACATTCAGAAACTAAAATGGTGTGATACTTTATTCTTTGTCTACCCGACTTGGTGGGTAAGTAATTCAATCATATTTTACTTTTGTCGTATTTTACTACTACTGTACTGTTTTGTTTTTGTTTGTATTCTCAACATTACACTATATAAATGCCTCATATTTTATTGTCAAATGCCCTGGTAGATGAATACACCCGGCGCACTTAAAGGATTTTTAGATCGAACTTTGATCCCTCACCATTGTTGGCATTTCCCAAAAGAGGAAACGGGAATAAAAAGTTATTTACCAGTTGGGCTAGCACCAGGTCTACTCAATATAGAACAGGTCTACGGTATCAGTACGTATGGATGTACGCGTCCCGTAGCGACATTGGCAGGCGATAATGGTCGAAGAATGATCTCAAATGCAATCTTACCTATATTCAGCAATGATTGTACCATCCGTTGGCACGGTCTCTATTCTATGGATTTTCAGACTGACGAGAATCGACGAATTTTTCTCGACGAAGTCAAAGCAATGGTGAAGGAGATTTAAAATGTTTCGGTAATCGAAAAACGACAGGAAATATTTCTAAAAATATATGTCTTTAGGTGGCAGTGCGTTGCAAGGATAGCAGTTAACCCCATGTAAATTCAATGTATTACGATAGTAAAAGTTTCAATATTGAGACAATAATAAAAATACTATTATTATTGTTATATAGCATTGTTATAGCATTGACACACAGACTAAATGCCGACTGCTTGTTCCTTTAGGAGCAAAATTTATCCCTCGAGAGAAACTACTGATGGACTGATGGCTAAAATTCGTTCATCAACCCCATTGTGAACGCTATCAGTTTCGTGGATTCCGTCTTGAAGCTCGGGTATCGTCTCTTCGGAGCATTTCAAAGTAGCGATACCAATGTGCGAAGTTTTCTTGTTCTCCTGATTTTTCGAAGAAGCGGCCGAAGAAGAAACGTGCGACTCGTGACAATCCCTATCGGTATTGACCTCAGAGCCGTTCGTATCATTATGTTTTTGGGGATTTCGTACTTTGCCTCGATTAGAGCTACTCCGTCTTCTCATCGATGTACAAAACATTATCATGCGACATAGAAGAAGTGTGAAAACTGCGGCAACTACTGTCATACCCCCATCGTAATAGGTAGACCACACCGAAAAAAACTCTTTGTATGTCGCACTTTGAAACCATACATTCGATTTGATACTGTAATCCCCAGTCAAATTAATGAAATGAGCAACGAACGAACCGCAAGTATTGTTGATTTGTGTATAGATATCTTTCGAGAACAGAGATAATAGAAAACGAAGGATCGTAGGAACCAATCTATTTTTCACAGTCACGAACAAATACCAGCCATTCGAAATGATCCATGTAGTCACTGTGGAAATAACTGACAATATCAGTTTCTTTAGCATTCTCATACTTGCGGGTTCTGCTATTTGTTCTTCAAGTCTTGATAGGCGCTCTTCTTGGTCACGTCTGAGATTATCCATTTTCAATGCAAGATCTAGTACGACACGTTGGTAACAGCTTACAGACATTTTTGCAAATTGATCATGGACTGATAAGCTTGTCTGTAGCGCAAAAATTTCGTCTGTAAGTTTCTTGAACATCGGCTCCATCATTCCAACACTCTGAGAACTACCGCTGGTGGCAGCGGCTTTTCGTGTAGCGGATACTTTGGCTTTGAATCCCGCAAAATCTAAATTGACAAGACATTCTGCACTAGGGATATCTTTGAGTAGCTTTAATATGGCAAGATCTAAAGAATCATTTGCACCCGCGACAGTTACGTCTTCAACTTTTTTGACAGGCGCGTATTCTTCTTTCTTTGTGGGCGACTTCGAGATTTTGCTCCTATCATCCGAAATTGCGCTCGGCGTTTCTTCGATGATTTTGGTAGCGATCTTCGTGTGTTCCCCCGATGACCTATTACTTTTATCGGTGGCTTGGTTCTGAGACGATTCATTTGCGGTGGAGGAATGGTCAATACTATTGCTAAGATTCAGAGAAATCATGGACGAGAGGCCACTTCCAAATCTCTTCTGGACGTATTCCCCGGAGAATTCGTTCATTTTAGGAGGAACGATACTACTATCATCATCTTCAGTTGCCAGTAATGATATATCACCGCTAACCAGCCGAGATCCGAACGAGTATAGCGAATCAAAAGCTAACCGACTGATTTGATGAACAGTTCTCATTTCGCCATCTTCTTGGATTTGGCGTCCGACAGAATTCCTCGAATGCGACGGTAGGACAGATAGAGTATCAGGAATCATATCGTATAGATCGGAAAATAGTTTTTCGTCTGCCACCTTTTCTCCTTGAAGAATTTCAGAGAATGTAGGAGGCGATCGAAAATGATACAAAGGATTCATTTTTGAATGAATAGAAGCAATAGCATCGGCATTATTTGAGTTGGAATCTACATCCGTTACCACGTCAAGATTGCCTGCAGATGTACCAGGAGCCTCGTTGTTTACAGTATATGAGATGGAAGTATTCTGACTATCAATGTCCTCCTCAATATGCATCAATTCTTCGTCGGTCTTTTCTTCTATAAATGCCTTAATTTCGCCTGTTGCAACTTCGGATTGCTCCGTATATTCTTCATTGTTTTCTTCAATACCTTCCCACTGTTCGTGGAAACCCTGCACCATATTACTACCGTGAACCTGAATTTGACTGAGCGTACAGTAATACTCGGCTCCGTGGTGTGTCAGAAACTTAAATTTGAGATATCTAGCCCATGTTGGATTATCTAATGTGAAGATTTGTTCACCATTTCCAGATTCCGCTCTGTACGTTCCCAGGTCGACCCAATTACCAAGAGTATGGCTACCCTTTACTTGAAAGTCTTTTATTGTGGAAGAAAAACGTTCATAGTTTGCAAGCTTGATCACTTTCACTAGAATATCTTCCGACAGACTCAATACGACATATTTTCTCTCCTCACTACAAGGTACGATCGCATACTTGTCACGATCTCCTATCATCAAATTCGATGTCCCCTTAAAGTCGGATGACTTTTCAATAATTAATGCTCCCGCTGTCTTACTAGCATAATCCACCGATACTCGATCTGTCAAATCTTCGTCTTCGTCTTCGTCATCGTCATCTACTATTGTGGCGTTTGTTTCCTCTACTTCGGATTCAGTTTTACCATCTTCTTC
Source organism: Fragilariopsis cylindrus CCMP1102 (assembly GCA_900095095.1). NCBI lineage: Eukaryota > Bacillariophyta > Bacillariophyceae > Bacillariales > Bacillariaceae > Fragilariopsis > Fragilariopsis cylindrus. The sequence goes on from FMBT01000353.1 coordinate 30,293, forward strand.
GACTAATTGATCCGAAGTCTCGTCTTTGTTTCCAACGACGCTATCGTTCGCTTTTCCTCCATCTATCTCCAATTTCTCATCTTCAATTTCATCCGACGACTCGGCTTCTGCATCATTCACGTCTAAGATAGCATTTTGGGGATCTTTGTTGTTCCCTTCTTCTCCGGGCATTTGATTGGTTTCGTCAGTAGCAGTAGCAGTAGCACAAGCGTTGGTATCAGTAACATGATCGCCCGATGATAGCTTGGATAATTTTTCCAATACGCCCGTCAAAAGAGTTTTTCGATCGTCATCATTTTCGTCAATATGCTGTACGGTCGCACTTTTGTACTTCTCTGCGTGGGTCAAGGCTTCATTGTTGTTTCCAGCTTCTACGTTGCTTGTTTCTTCCGTAGAATTTTCTAGTGATGTTTCTGCTGGAACACCCTCGTTGTTGTTGTCGTTGTCGAGATCATTGTTTTGTTCTGTTTCTTCGTCGTTTTCTTCAGAATTATTGCTTTCATCAAATACATTATTATTCGTATCGTGTTCATGACTTTTGTCGAAGGAAGAATCACCTTCATTATCGTTTCGTGGTTCATTTTGATCTGATGATGGTGTGCTACCATCTTTATCATTACCACTGTCATTACGATTGTCAATATTCTTATCATCTCCATCTTCTATAGACTCTTCGGTACTAGTTATACCAATAGTTCTGTAGCCAACTAGATTACCCTTTTCTTCTACAACAACAACTTCGTCATCTTCTACTTCCCCCTCAGTAGTAGTCCTACCATCTTTTCCATATCCGCCCAAATTATTTCCTTCTTCTACAATATGGAAAACACCTTCTAATATGTGTTCATCATCTGCTACATCGTTGTCGTCATCGTTGTCGTCATCGTTGTCGTCATCGTTGTCGTCAACGTCGTCGTCAACGTCGTCGTCAACGTCGTCGTCAACGTCGTCGTTGCTTTCGTTATAATTTTCGTATTTCGAATTGTTGTCGGTGTTTTCATTTTCGTCATCGCTGATCGATTTGTCATCATATCGAATTTCTTTTTCTTCTACAATAGATCCATCATCGTGAGTTTTTACTGTTGATGAAAGTATTACTGTAGCCAATGGTAATTCTTCGGCCTGCGAATCAACACCGTTGCTCTTGTTGTTGTTGATGATGATGTCATCGGTCGTCGCCGTTTTGGACAAGGCTGGAAGACGAAAGCCGTCTTCGTGTACAGTTTGAGTAACGCTGAGTATTGCATTTTTCTCATTCTCGTCTTCATCATCGGTACCTTGTTCTGTGTCGTTGTCGTCGAAAGTATCAACACTACTAGTAGAGCCAAGGCTGCTACTGCTGATACTGTCAGCAGAAGAGGATATTATTGTTTCTTCGTCGTGTATCATCTCTTTTTTATTGTCACCGTCGTTATGTTGTGGTAGTGGAATATGCTTTATTATTCCATCTCCTTCAGCGGAATCAACGTCAGCATCGCTTGTCGTTCTATTAGCCAAATAATTATTATGATCGTCGTCGTCATTGTATTCGTAACTATCCTTTTGATGTTGCTGTTGCTTTTGAACACGTGCGGCTGTATCATTATTTCCAGAAATCAAAGAAGATGAAGAATCATCGGTAGCCAAGAGATGAGGAAGAGCACTCCCCATCAGAAGGATATCTATCCAATGTCTCCGTATTCTCATTTTATATTTATGTATTTAATGATGATGTTAATAGCAGTGTTCTTCTTCCGTAGTAGTCCTCTAGCGCACCTATGTAGTAGATCTTATGTATGTATATATTATATAACTATTGCTCCTGTTCCTCTGCTCGGGCTCATTATTCCTCTATACTTTTGGTGCTTTTTGAACCATAGTTTCTGTTCTATGGTTGTTAGGTTGAGTTGTTGGAATGTTTTCTAAATGGCACGGAGATGCAGGTTGATGTTCTTGTTCGTTGCTCCCGCTTATATATATTGTCAATAATGATGTGAGTGGTGATGATTGCGTTACAGCACATGACTTCCTCTCATTAGTACTCGTACAAAAGAAGAATGAAGAAGCGTTATGACGTCATGTTGTCAAGGCGCGCAAGAGGTGCGCGCCGAGGTGCCCATCTTTTAAATTTCGAAATTATTTTGGCAATCCAACTGCATACAGGAGAGCCCGCGATTGAAGGCTTTACTGACGATCGCGCGGGATTAAAATTAATTCTTGGCGCGTGCGGGGGAAGCGGGAATCTTGTCTGAAGGCATATAATAAAATGAGGGGGCATACCTCTTTATTTTGGGGGACAAACATTTTGGTCGCAATATATAAATAAATCTATTAGCGGACTGAAAAATCTATTAGTGCACAAATACTTTTATAAGTATTTTGAAAAGGGCTGATAAATCTATTAGTATTGAAAATAACGGTTTAACCGCTTTTTTTAGATTATAACGGTTTGAACTCGCCAATCAAAATCCTCAACTGATATTCATATGACTAGCGAGGCTAAATAAACAGTACATTACCATCGTACATTTCTACACAAAATTCTTTCTATTTGTCAACCATGCACTGTACTGCTTTTAATGTCGCTAACAGTCTTCTAAAATTTAATATCAAAATATTAAAAATAATTATAATTCTTTTTCAACCACCATGAATATCAACGTCACCGACGAAGACATCCAAGCCATTGAAGATGTTGCTAGAGCCACTGTTAGATGGCCGGATCGTCGAAGGTGGGATTCTTCTGAGAAGGATGCCAGATTTAAATCATTATTTGGGGCATCATCATTAATTATTGCAGAGATTTGGTATCGAATCGAAGAAACTGTCTCTTTGGAGGACACTAATGCCGAAAGGAAGCATCTGTTATGGGCCCTAGTCTTTCTTAAAGTGTATGCTACTGAAGAGATCCATTGTGCTATTGTAGGCTGGCCAAGTGCTGAAACATTTCGAAAGTACTCTTGGTATTTTATTAAGAAAATTTTTGATTTAGAAGATGAAGTCATTGTTTGGCATAGTAGATTTGATGGACAGCCTGATCTGGAGGATCTCGAACACGACTGTATGATATCTGTTGATTGCCTCGATTGTCCCTGTTCTGAAAAGTTTCCTGCAAGCCCTGATATGTTTTCAAGTAAATTTAATGGACCCGGAATTAAATATGAGGTAGGTTGTTGTATTAAAACTGGTTTCATTGTTTGGATAAATGGTCCATTTCCTGCTGGTAATTCAGAGAAAACTATCTTCCGCGAAGGTCTACTTACAAAGCTTGAAGATTGGGAGCTTGTTGAATGTGATACAGGTTTAAGAGGTGTTGAACATGCAAGAATTCCTGAGCATGGATTAACTGATGGTGAAAGAAAACAAAAATCACAGATAAGAGGAAGGCATGAGAATGTAAATGGAAAGTTGAAAGTATATAATGTATTAGGTGCTTACTTCCATCATCACAGTGGAAGAGATAGAGAAGTTATGTTTGAAAAACATGCTATTTGTTTTGGTGCAGTATCGGTTATCACTCAACTGAAATTATTCACTGGAGATGATGTTTTGTATGATGTAGAGTATGATGTACACTACTCTTAGAAAAGGGGAGGTATAGTAGAATGTGCAGTGTGTTACGATCAATTCTTTATATTTAGATTTAGCCACAATTGAGTAGATCTATCAGTATTTTTAGCATGTTTTTTATTTTATTTTTATTTTCAAATACATCGTAGCCTCATCAAAACAGCAATGTGTGACTATGGCAAAGAAAACATACTAAAGGACATTGAAAAAATTCCATTGATACTACTATTTTGTACTAATACTACTACTTAAGCTGTTATAGAGGTACAGAAATTGTAAAATATAAAATCGATCTATTTTAGAGTTATATAATATGATTTTTTTTCCTTTTTTTCTATGATTCATATAAGAAAGACCAAAAACGGTAAGGAACGTGGAAAGAAGGAGCGAGAAGTTCGCTGAAAGATCTTGCTGCTACAATACTTTGAACCATACTATGGTCATCCTTATCAAAAATTCCAGGGATAGAAGAAGGATCAGACAGTAGCTTTTCTACTGTTTGGCACCATAAAAGCGCCTTCAAACGAATATAGAGAGAACGGTCCATGTCCATACCTAGACGTTCTAGCTTGGAATGATATTCATTCAAAGCTCTTTCCGAGAGGATATCAAGAGTTTTCTTGATAAAATCTGCACCATGCCATCTTTCTGAAAGAATAATAGTTCCTTTGACCTGTTTATTATCGCTGTTCAATACTTTAATAGATTTAAGGTTTTTGTTCTTTAGAGCAAGATAGTACATTGCTCTGAGGTCATTGGTAGTAGGCTTCTTTAACCCTGGAACGAAAGAGATTGTTTCCAATACACTTGATCTTGGCAATTCGTAAGTCCATCTTTTCTCATATTCATTGGCATTAAAGTGGTTAACAGAAAATGCCTTAGATAAACTGAACCAACGACTGTCCTGGTAATCTCCTTTCATGGTAAGTGATTTAAGAGTTGATGTACAGCATCGCCTCAGTACTTTTTTCAACTGCTCCTCGTCTACTGGGACATTTTCAAAGGTTAGTTTCTCAACTGTAAGGTCAGATCTGGATAGTAAATCAATGAAACGCTCGACTATACTGTACAGATACGTATGGCATAGTGCACCATCCTTTGGGAGATCATCTTCTGGAGGGCGAGCAACAGTAATAATTGTTTTAGAATTATAAAGACAGTTAAATCCATCTAACGTCATAACCTCCATTTCTGTAATCCTTGCAGTAATCCTTGCTATCCTTTCCTCCTCAGCCAGCTCCTGAAGACGGGGTGAGCGCCTTGGGATACAGATCCCGGTATTAGCCTTTCTTTTCGCCATCGTTGATATGATATGATATGATATGAAAATAAATAAATGAATAGAATGAATGGATCGATAGATTAGCTAAACCCACAAACAGGCTAGTCGCAACAAAAAACCTGAAAATCACATAGTCAGATCATTGTTGTAACTAGTAGTGGTAACGGGAATGAGGATTAATTTGTTTTCCCACGATAATCACCATTTTGATTCTTGCTTTTTCGTGCTTTTAGTGTATTAACAAATTTACATCGTGATCATCGTAAGAAAACAACTTTTTTATGACTAGCTCGAATCACGCTTGAAGTAAAAAAGAACTGGTTATGAGCCTAATAATGAAGAAAACCACGTCACAAAATCCGGGTTATCATAATAGATTTTCGATCAACTTCAATTCCAAATTAGGCTCATAACCAGTTATTTTTTTTTCAATTTGATTCAAATTTTGTCTCAAATCGAAAATATTATCAAATTCCACGTAGAATTCTACAGACACGTGCAGTACTGAAACTGATTTCATAGGGGGTAGTCCACAAAATTTGAAGAATATTTTTTTCGAAATAAGAAACTATAATAGATCTTATTGGAGTTTAACCCTGTTGCGATCATACCGGTATGTCGTCTAACCTCATTAAAACAGCATCATATGATCCTAGCATATCAATACACCACAATACAGAAAAAATCATCTCTATTGATACTACTATTTTGTACTAATACTACTACTTATGCTCTTCTAGAGGTACGAAAATGTGAAATATAAAATCGTTCTAATTTAGAGCTTATGATACGATTCTATTCCATTTTTTTCTATGATTAATATTACAAGTAACTCCCCTAGGGATTTCTTTATTAAAACAAGTTACAATATTATCATTCCCAATCCCCATTTCCCTTCCTTTATTTACGTATAGTCGTTTATTTCCCTTTCAATCTCATCTAAACCTTCTTGTAATGCCAACAACGGATCTATATCAGATGATACAATTGTATCATCACTAGAATCGATACTTGTAGCAGAGAAAGAATCAATTGATGCAATAGATTCCCGGCTACATCAAGATACCATGGGAGGGTTTAGAGTACCACCTACAATTGAAAGAAAGCAAGCACGACGTTAGTTTCCTGATGACTCAACATTTCTTAGACTTTGCGCTCTTGTTAATGGGACCTCTCTTCTCCGTTTTGCCATTTTCTCCCTAGTATCCATTGCAGTAGTGGCTTCAATAACTGCAGGAGGGCCACCAGTGAGTTGGAGACGAGGACCAGCTTCAGGAGAGCGAGGAGGAGGAAGAGTGATAGATGGGCTTTCTGACAAGTCATCATTGTCGTCAGTAACCATAGTTGTTACAATATCAGGTACAGTAGTTGCAGCTGCTGCAGTTGCTGCAGCTGCCTTCTCCTCCGCCTCTGCAGCTTTTTCAGCAAAAGCGTTTACAACAAAGGCATGCATTTCATCCTCTTTTCCTTCCGGATAAGCCTTCATAAGATGTGCAACCCAATCAGTACTCTTCTCTCCATATTTACAGAGCAATATTACCAACTGTAGGACAGTTTCTTCTCTTCCAACGAATGGCTTTAGAAATGCAATCACAGCATTTTTGTCTGAAACTAATCCCCATCGAGCATTATAGAAATCAATCAACCGGTTTACAACATTCATATCAACATCATTGCCAGCTTTTTCCCATCCGGATCTGACTTACCTGTATAATAAAGAATGAGGAAGGAATACAAGTGAGAAGCATGCCAATATACAATTCAATTCAATTCAATTTGATTCAACTTCTAATTACCTAAATTGACATCTCTTTGAGTCACATCTAGAAGGTTCTCTTCGTCGCCTTCCATCTTCTGTTGGGTGATAATCTGAAGAACTTTTTCCTGAGCCCCCGGCGCCAATACCTCATCAACATCAAGATCATCAGCCTTGAGTGTCACTAACAAGATAGTAATTTCTGTGTTGGCCTTGGACATATCTTGTGGCAATTCAAATTCAAAGATAGCGTAGTCAACGACACGTGTCTTCTTAGTATCCTTTTTGATCTCCTGTTTTCTATTGATATCATCTTGCAGGCTATCAATAACATCATGGTCTTCATCAAACTTGTGAGCTGAACCGGCTGTTTGAAATGCAACCTGCTGTTTAGCACTCTTGAACCATTTTGGCCAGACCATTCCAAGTCTCAACTGTCGTGGATTCAACCAGATTAGTTCACATTGCTTGAGAGAGATAGAAGAATGGGGTAGCAGTCGAATAAGGTTGAATTCCTTCTTTGTAGTAGTAAATCCACCCTCCATATCATCTTGTCGGATCTTCTTTTTCCATGAACCACGAAGAATAGGAACTGATATTCCTTCAAGCCGATGATCATCCAATCCCAATCTTTTCGCAGAGTCGTTCAACTCTTCAATTGAGATGTTTCTTTCTGTACGTGGCTTCATAATGCTAGCGGGGGTGGTTGCTTTAGGCTTTTTATTTAGATTGAGTGGCATTGGAGGAGATTGTAGTTGTGATGGTGTTGGTGCTGATTTTCGTTTTGCCGGAGATGGTGTGCAAAGAAAATGGGTTCCTTGAGGTCTTGATGATAGTGGAGGGATACCTGGATATATTGGCTCTTCTACTTCGACGTTGTCGTGTATAAGATCTTGTGCTAATTCTGCGAAAGTCTATTATCATTGTACAAACAAAAGTGAGACTTTAATTGGTGAAATCAAATCAAATCAAATCAAATCATAAATACAAATCAGTCAGTCCTTCTTACCTTTCCACGAGAATAGAACTGAGTGTTTGAATAAGTAGAATGAATAGGTACTAGTTGGTCGTAGTGCGCTTTGTATCCAGACTTTTCTGTATCAAATCCTTGCTGACCTTCTGTTTTACAAAAGATATAATAGTAATAGCAGATTAATTTGTCAACTAAAGATAATCTAGTATACTGTACTTCAGCTGAATATGATGAGTTAGTTAGTTTATTCCGTACTGTTATATGATTCTTTGATCCTTTCGTTCTTCCCATCGTCTGTATTGTCTGTACAGTTTGAAAGTTAAGTTTAAAAGAAAAGTGTGGTTTGTTGTTATTGTTGTTAGCTAGTCATGTATGCAGTATTAGTGCTGTTGATTGCTTTTTTTTCTTTTTACACGATACCACCGTGTTAAAAAACAATGCCACAACTCCTTCGGTTATTCACTACTTAAACAAATGGATAGAGATTTGTATGGGACCTGTCATAATGAATCGACTCCGAACATTATTCGAATGAGTCAAACACGCGATACATCGTGCTTTGTCACTGGTTTTATGACCGTTATATTTAACGTCTTTACTCGTCTTGCTTGAAATGAATCAAAAATTTGGACTATGTATTTGGACCATTCAAATAGTACGTTCTTAATTTTACCGTTAAAACGTTATTTAATTTAACGTTCCACATAAAATTTTATAAATATAAGTATAAGTGAAAATAAAAATAAAAGTATTTGTGTAGAAATAAATCTATTAGCGGACTGATAAATCTATTAGTGGCTTATATATTTTTGTTTTTTTGTCCCCCAAATCAAATTCAATTGCCTTAAAAAATATTTTGGTCGCAGAAGAAAAATTACCGGGCGCCCTCCACGCGCCAAGAATTAATTTAAATCCCGCGCGATCGTCAGTAAAGCCTTCAATCGCGGGCTCTCCAGTAGCAACCAGGATATTCAATATTATGACAACAACAAACAAACAAACAAACAAGAAGATGAACTTGCAATGAATCGAGGAAGGTGACGACACCGCAAAAAAAAGCAAAATCGATCGTTCTTGATAGATGACAGAGAAACATTAAAGATAAATATAAAGATTTTGTTCAGTACAGTACAGTACAGTACCGCACACGAGAAATATTACCTTAAACGATGGCACAAACAACCACCATGAGTAAATTACGAGGAAGGCATTACGCAGCCCGAGCTGCACGTGCCACCGCTGGCGCCTCTGCCTCCACAACGAATGATGTCTCGAACAACAGCATCATCAACAACAGCAACAACAATAACTCGATCCGTCATAGTCATCGGTACATAAACAATACTACAAGAAATAGTACAGATTATAATAACACACCTTCTGATTCAGTTGCTAATACCAATCGAAACAACATCAGCAGTAGTAATAATAATAATAATAATGATACTACTAGTATTATCAACGACGGCAGTGACGATGATGGTGATAGAATTGATAGAGAGATGCAACTCGTTCAAGGTATATCAGATCGACTCGAAACAGGGTTGAATGAATTTGCTCTTCGAGCAATTTTAGACTTGCTAAAACGAGGTGAACAACCCGATGCTATTGTAGCGGTTGTGACGAGTCTTGCCCAACGACCCACCACCACAAGGTAAACGTAATCGACGAACAACAAATGAAAGTATCCAAACATAGGTGTAGATATCAGGATAAGGACGTAAATACAACGCATGTTTATTAAAAGTGTTGACTTGAGATCAAAATTTATTTAGATTGAGGGAATAAGCGAACGAATGAATGGATCAATAATTTACGGGGAAATTGGGTGATTTTATCGATGTTGTTACCTTTGCTTCAAAATTGGCTTATTTTAAAGAATGGAGACAAGGTCGTAATTTGCAGTACTATTATTATTATTATTTACGCACAGACGAAACGCACGCTTTCTTACTCATACTAATTTAGCACGTATTTATGATGATGATATTGTCAAGGTGTCTTGGGGTGTAGTACAGGAAACAAGAATTAAAAATGATGGAAGTCTTACACCCGAAAGTGCTGGTAAATTCATGGCACAATCTTAAGTTGAATGGGCAGTGTGGGGGTAATGGTAGATAGATCGTTTCTGTCTTCATATTTACTATAAAATTTTATTTAAAAAACTACAAGAATATATATTCAAATAGTATTGTTTACATTTCCCACTTTCCCCGGAAAACATTTAATCTTTGACCTCTTGTCATTGTTGTTATGGCGTACACAGAATAGCACTCTCGAGTCGGACGAAAATATTAGATTCAAACCATAATCGTCACATCGAACATTCAGGTTTTTTGTAACGACCCAAGTCATAAATGCAGCCAGGTCTATATGATTTCCATTGGGCGACCATTCCAAGCAATCTAGAACGGGATATCTCTACCATCTATAGGAGATATGGTCAACAAAATCGCACGGTCGTGCAGTGATTTCCCGTCTAAAATAGAGCAGGACTGAAAAATTATTTTTCAGTCCTGCTTTATTTTTCAAAGAAAGCAAGAAACTAAAATAACAACAGCCAGCACATTAAAATTTCTTCAAATTAGTATGGAACATTCGAGCATGATGTGTAATCAACAAAGTACTCAGTTCCAAGTTTAAAGTAATAACTATCAAATGGCATCACTTTCCAAACGAACTTCAGCATCGTGGTGGTGGACGATGATATTGCCAAAGTTTACTTTACCAAAATTTCGGTTTATGGTCCATGAAAAATGGTCGAATGTTTTGTTTCTTCATTGGCGTATCCCCTCACATCTGGAGGATATTCTCAAGAATTGTACGTCTCCCTTTCTTCTTGACCGATATGATGGTTCTTTATGGATTGGATTGATTTTGTTGACAGAAGAAAATGTCGGTCCCTCTATTGGAAGGACGAAGTGGACGTGCGTGACTCATCATGGTATCAACGTGAGAACGTACGTCCAAGGGATAGATCGAGACGACAACGACGACGATGCTGATGACGATGGAGCCACCACACATGACATCAACAATAACAATATTAATACCGAGAAGAATTGTAGTCAATCCCGTGGAATTTATTTTTCTTCTTTAGAATGTGACGATGAGTTCACTTCATTTGGAGCTAACTTCTTTGGAATGCCATATCAAGTAGCAAGAATGATACGAAATTACAATTTTATTGCCAGCGAGGGAAACAATCAACAAGGAAATGACTATCTACGGAAAAGACAGTATCGGGTACGATCCGAACGATTGAGGTCTGCTACGCCCTCTTTCTTTCGTATGTTATATCGCAACCTATTGCAATGGCCGTCAAGAATACTATATTATATTAATTATCTCCGAAACAATACAAATTCAAATAGTAACAATCTACTTCAAGATAATGAAAATACGAGGAACGATCAATTGATATCGTCTGTTTCCTCTCCGACTATTGTGCAAGTAGATACAGAACAAACACAACAATTTACAGTAGACTGTTCGTGGAATGTCTGTGATAGATCATGTGAGGACAATGCTCAGCCACGAACACAACAAGAAGAAAAATATTTAGACAATGGTTATGGTTATGGTAAAGATTTGGATGATGAACAATTTTCTAAATGGGCCGTTGAACGATATTTTGTATATACACAGAAATATAGTGGTAGTTGGCGAGGTGAAGTGGAACATGAACCATGGCCGGTTGTTAGCAGCAAGAAGAAAGTCGAATTAGAACATTTAGAAATTGCGAACATCGACACGTATGAGCCTAAAAATATGCATCCCATCATTTCATATATGGCAAAAACTTCACCCGATAGTATATTATTCAGTCCTGGTGTTGGACCTGTTCAATTTAACATGTTACAACCCGTTTCATAGAACACTAATTAATTTATGATGTGGTAGCTAATATCCTTTCTGACCTTGAATAGTAGTAATTGATTCAAAATACCATATACATGAAATGTTTCATTCAATCAAAATTGACCGTACAAAAGTTACAGTAAAAATGCCAATGAATTAGTCATTTGTTTTGTTAGACACTGCTTTTGGACTACTATTCAATCCACAAACTTTCTTTTCACGAACCCTTCTTGGAAAAAATGTTAAATGAAGGGGGGGGGGGGAGGGGGGAGAGGTATTCAATTGGTGGATACATCTATGAATAGATCTGAAGTTCACTCTCTTCAGGAATAAAACTAATCATATCCCTATGCATTATTTCTCCCTTGCCATTTTTGCCAAGCAAGATACCTTATGAAGATTTACTATGGGACAATGCATTGATATACCATAACATTTCTTCAACTCTTATAACATTATTTAATCATAACTACACACAGTAGACCATTAACTGTATCTAAGCCCTAGCTAAGTAGCACAATGAACAGAATTGTAGCCTCCTCCCAACTTATTTTGAAAAGTTTACTCTTTACTTTTCCCTCGTCAATTACTATTTCTTCTGCTTCCACCACCACCTCCTGTTGTAAATACGCAACAAAATAGTGATAAAAGAAAGTCACAATACAGCCATATAATGTGTTCTTGTATATCTAAATTTACACGTGCTGTAGAGCTGACTTCTGCACAGCTAATGACTAGTAGTACATACGTGCTGTAGGAGTGTAGAGATTGATTACTACTATATATCTACAGGGTTAAACAATTTTACTGGCAAGGAGCATGGAAGGATGGAATTTCCTTTCTTTTATTATCAGATTACTAAGTTCAAATTAAATAATACCAAAAAAGATGTTGCATACCTTCTATTGCTGATGATAGAATTTGCTATGCGTGGCCGTCCGTGATTGGGTGTGCGTGTTTGCACCGCACATAATACTTCATCGGCGCTGACAACTCTGTTCTCTACGTCGATCTTTCAATCATCATCAAATGCTAATATATCGACACATCATCAGGCTGAACAGGATCACCTACTGTACAATATCTTTCCCATAATTATCTCACCATATGTCAATACTCCCTCATCACAAAATAGTGCAAAATAAGAGATCAAAACCAAAAACAAAAATGGCCAAGTTTGTACTCTTCCTTATCATCGCTCTTTCCGTTATCTGTATGGCAACGTCATTCTCTATGACGATGTCTAATAGCAATAATGCTGATGTCGATCGTCGATCATTCGTTAATAAGGGAACAACCGCTGCTGCTGTTGTTGTTGCAGGTGGATTATTGAGTAATCCATCTAAATCTATTGCCGCTGATACAGATACTGCTGCTGCTACTGCTGAAGCTGACGTTGCTGCAGCCGATGCTGATGGATTTTTTACCACTGAATCGGGTATGAAATACAAGGTAACGAAGGAAGGTACAGGAGGTATTCCTACAAGTGGACAAACTGTTAAGGTGAGTTAGTTGAATTTGAACTGAACTTTGTAGTCTCATTTTACAAACGTTGAGACATTTGATGATCTAATTATTATTTTAATGAATACCAATATCAATATTCATAACAATCAAACCTCATTTAATAAATAACACAGGCACATTATACTGGATGGCTTGATGGATTCGATACGGATAAAAAATTTGATTCTTCTCGTGATCGTGGCCGACCTTTCACTTTTTCTGTTGGAAAGGGACAGGTTATTCGGTAAGTTACAGCTACAGCAACAACATCGAATCCAATCATGTTACAGAAACAAACAAATAAAACTCTGGTTTGGCTATTGTTCCTTTGTGCGTTAACTCACTTTATCCCCCTCCCACCTATTTCTTTATACGGTACGCTATTCTTAAAAAATGAAAAAAAATCGTTTGATTAAAATGGTAAATTTGAAACAATCACGAAATCAATTACAAATCAAATCATATTTGAATGAAAAAATATAATAATATAATAACAGTGGTTGGGATGAATCCTTTTCATCAATGAAAGTTGGTGAACGACGACAAATTATCCTCCCTCCTCGTTTGGCATATGGAGATCGTGGTGCCGGTGGAATCATCCCTGGAGGAGCGACCTTATACTTCGATGTTGAATTATTAGGAATTATGTAAAAAGTATAAACAAAACTACTTACAGAATACATATATATATGGATAGTATGCAAATTATATGGATCTCTACACATTCCAATAAAAGTAACTTAATATGAATCCAAATGAGAACGCTACACTAAATCTACATGAGCAACATACAGTACGCACCACCCACGCATTCCATACAGACGAAAAAAGGCAAAAATCCACATGCTATTATTAGTGTGTGGCTGCTGCACAAAGAACAAATTGAACTCTTTTGAAGCTAGTAGTATATTTTCATTTTTCATTTTCATTAACTAGTTAATAATTAAATTAAATCAAGTGTATAGAACAACCAGTTCATAGTACAGTATGTTCTTCTTTTCATTTTGTTGTCAAACCCGCAGTACACTCAAATATATTTACGTTCATTATTACATTACGCATGTATGCATTCTTATGGTTATTAGTTCATACATAATAGATGAATAAATACGACATAATTGAAATATTACATAGTAGTCAATCTGCAGTACTAATTATTAAACAGATAGGTCTTCTTGTTTTGCTTCTTTTTTCACTTTTTTAGCACTCTTTTTAGCTGCTTTCTTAGCTGCTTTCTCGAGCTTTTTGGCTTCCTTTTTAGCTGCTTTCTTTGCTGACTTCCGTTCTTCTTTCGATAAAGATGTTGTCGGCGACGACACCGACGACGGTGGTGATGGTGTCTTGCTGCTATTGTTGTTTGGTTCAGACTTTATACGTTTCGTTTTAGGTGAAGGAGATGTAGTACTTGTAATGGTTGTTCCATCACGCCCGCCTGACGATTTTCTTTTTTTACTATTACTGCTCTCACCCTTCTTCTTTTTACTGCTACTGCTACTACCACTACTTGCATCGCGTTTCTTCTTGATATCGTTATTATGACTGTCAGCATCATCATCGGAAGTGATTGCAGTAGCATTAGCAGCATTTTTACTATCATTTTTAGTAGAAATATTTTCCATTAATGAAATAGGAATTTCTTTTGCTTTTGTTTTTGGTACACCTAATGGCATCCAACGACGTTTCATTCCAGTACGTTGTGGAATTGATGAATACGCGTGACGTAATTTTGTACCATCATTTGCAAAAGAAGGTTTAGGTCCATTACGTGGTGCTAATTCCATTTCAGTTTTCTTTGTATACAAGGCACTATTTACATTAAAATGACGTGTAAATGTTTTAGATGATGGATGTAATAAATACTTTGGTGCTGTTGTGTTTGTTGTTTTATCTTCGTCGTCGTCACTATCGCTACTGCTGCTACTACTATTACTATCATCGTCCTTTCCACTACCATTATTACCATTGACTAAAACACGAAAATTATGATTTTCAACACTTTCTCCCTGTTTGAGAGTGAATTTATCATTGATTTGTTGAATTGTGGATTTTTTATTATCACCATTTAATACAAGTTCAACACCATGCAGATCCTTTATATTCATTTCAGATGGTACACGAAATGTCCATAATTCGAAGTTACTATCATTATCACTATTATTGTTATTGTTATCTTTTTCAACATCCTTGATTGCACTAGGTCCTGGAGGTAAAAGTGTTTGTTCTCGATTAATGAAAGACGAAAACTTTGCATTAGTCAAAGAACCAATACCACGGGCACCGTTGCCATTATTATTATCGTTCATATTGATAATTTATTATTCTACTACTATCGTTCTGCCTATACTATTTATTATTATAAAAATGCTATTGGCTCTGCTATTGATGGTTGTTGTTGTTGTTGTTGTTTGTCATTTTTCTTAACTGTTCGGGTTTTTTGTAATGGAAGCCTTTCTTTCTCTCTTTCGTTGCACCCAAAGTACATCGCCGCATGATTTTGAGATGACTTTGAAGTGGTTGGTGATGGTGCTGTGAGTGACGGCCAGACGTGAATTAATTCCTGAAGGAATGAATCCTAGAATCGTATCTTAAAAAAAAAGTTGCTCCGGTAAAACATGCTCATTACGTGTGAATTTTTGAATTTTTAAATCGTGGGCGGTAGGTAACAAGAAAAAACTCGAAACAATAATCCAGTCTCTTCGCATCTTAGCTCTCCAGAAACAACCGATCATGCTGCAATGGTATGTCTATTACTTGCATCAGATTAGATTCGAGGCGGATGCAATCAGGGGCACAATCAGAGGCCATACAATTTTCGCTTTTTCGTCAACTATTAAATATTGGACTAAGATCAATGAAGGAGGACGATTTTTAGTTGACGGGGAACTAGCGATGATAATAACGAACAACAGCAGCAACAAATCTCGCTTAATTTATGGTCCATTGTCTTAGAACGTGCAAACAATAAGAAGAAAAATGCAACTCCAATGTTTTATCTCTTGCGCCATTAGTACCCACATTTTCTTTCTTCTTTATCTTCTTCCCCATCATTTTAAATTAAAACCACTAGATCTTCTACTAATAGTAACGGGAACAACAACTAATAGGAGGGAGTGAAGGATAGATGACGTAATAGATATCTACATAAACAACGACACGGCACCTATACAAATGAAGCGACCTCAAAGAATTATTAACCATACAGCCAAGTCATCCTTTTAGGGAGAACAACAGTAGAAAAATGACTGAAAAACCATTATTTTGCTTTACATCTTAAATTAGGCGAACAATTTACTACACCGCTCGTCTATTCAGAACAGTGGAGGCTGAATTTACTACGCGTCTATCATTACCACATCAATTGCATCATGAGATTTTTCGTTGAAAACATCATTGTCTTCCTCGTCCTCGTCGACCAATTTAAGATGTAAGGAATCTCCTCGTCCACTGGCGTGCGACAAGACTTGATCCCAATAATACTCGACTCCTTTCGACTTTAATACTTTCCGGGCTTGATCAGACGTTTCACAATGCTGGAAGACGAATCCCTTAAACTGACGTTTTGTTGCCAGACCGGTCCACACTAAGTCGCATTTGTTGTCCTTGTCGAATTTCTTCTTCTTTCTCTTCGGGACTGCTCCCTCTTCACCTTCAAAACCAGTAGCTTCTTCTGTCTGATCTTCTTCTTCCTCGTCGTCATCGTCATCGTCTCCCTCGTCTGGTCCCTTCCATTTCATTCGGACAAGCATCAAACGTGTATATTTTTGGATAGCTTTAGGACCACCCTCACAGATAACGCACGCCACATTTGGTACGTCGCATTCGATGACACCACCACTAATATTGAGCTGCTGCGCTTCCAGATCGATTTTGGTACGATGGTACGGATGGGAGGCGTTCTTAACGTAGAAAAGAGCAACATGAATTGCCCCCGTCGCGTTCTCAGTTGGAGACGCATCCTTTAGAATCTTGTTTTGACGTTTTTCATTTCGTTGAGCTTTGGTAAGTTTCTTCGCATTATTCCGTTCCAAATGTGCTATTTGTCGTTTTTGGACTTGCCGCTGCACCGTTCGTTCCATTTGAGATGGATCAACATATGCCTGATCGCCCATGACCCGGATGAAGTTCGAAAGTGTCAATCTAGGCTCCGGCGGTTCGACCAAACCCGCTGCTTGTAAATCTTGGAGTTCTCGTTGTTTTTGTTCTCTTCGTCGCTTCCTTGACTTTTTCAGTTCCTTTTTGGTTAAATGAAGCACAGGTTCCACCGGTTTCTTATTTAGTTCTCCTAGAGGTTTGATTGGTACGATATGTTGGATGAGACTAGCCGTCTTACTACACGAAAGAGACGCCTGCTCGGCGCATTTGATCCGTAGCTTTTCCGCTTCGTCGATCGGAGGAGGATCATCACTTCCCTTGTCCTTTAGTTCATTATCGGCAATTTCCATGTTTTCTGCTCCATCGTTGTTATCCTCCTTTTTGACGTTTGACGTAGATAATGATGATAATTGTTGCATTTTCGATCTTGTAGCTTTCGACAAGGCCTTCCCTTCTTCTTTCGCTACTTGCTTTTTGAGTTTAGATGGCAATAACTCCATATCCCACCATTCTACAACCAATGGCATTGCCCTTAGATTATTCCCACCGCCTTTGCTGGCGTCTAGAATAGCACCTCCAATTTCAGCACGAGGGGCCAACGCACGATCTTCGACGTCGTCTAAGACTTCGGTCGTACCGTAATAACCGCTACTACTTATCGTCGACGACTTGACGTATTGTCCAGCTTTTCGTCCACTAACGAATCCAGCAGATTCTGCATTAGCGGCTCGTTGTCTTTTTCTTTCAGCGATGTCTACAAAGTGTCCAGGTTCAACGAATTTAAGTTCCCTACGTTTGTGTTTCTTACCAACACCGTCGTGACCTGCAGCCTCTAGTCTCGCATCGACGTATTTATTTTCGGAATCATTTGTAGTATTAGTTGTGTCATTCTGCTGCTGCTGCTCTTGAGCTGCTGATTGCGCTGTATCTATCTCTTGACTAATATGTGCCAAATAAGGATTGATCTTTTTCTTTGGTTTGGGAACACCATCAGTGACTTTTCCAAAGGTCGGTCCAGTGACAGTCATATCAAGTTCGTAATACTTGGCGCGTTTCGAGGGTGGAGGAGCTGCTGCTGCTGCTGTTGACGTCACAGCCGTTGGTAGAGGACGCTTTAAACCCCCACCGGAGGAAGCAGTTTTTGCTTTCAGTGCAGCCAAACGCGCCTTAATACTTTCCTTCAATGCTAAAGCTTTCGCCTTGCTATCGAGCGGAGCAGCGGAAGAAGAAGAAGAAGCAGTAGGAGTGGATGCGGTAATACTCGTGATATTGCTATTACTAGTAGTATCAGATGATTTTGTATCACCCCATCGTCGCTTCCGTCTTCGTTCTTTCCCGGTTTTGTTGTTGTTGTCATCATCGTTATTCGTCGTTAATTTCTCATCGTTGTTACGGTCGGTTGATCCGTCCGGCTGGACGTTTTCCACTGTCGATGACATAATGTTCTTCTTCTTCTTGTTGTGGCCTCCGTCTTGACCTTTCCACAAGCAGTTGAACAAAGGATAGAAAAAATTAAGATCTCAGAGACGATCGATTCTTGAGTGTTCCGGTGTTGTTGTGTTGCAGGGTGTTCTTTTTGTTTGTTGTGTGTTGTGTGTATGTTGTTCATCTTGTTTTAAAAAGTCGATTTGATAAAGGACAGACGCGCACTGAAAATTGAATTTGTCTGTTTTATTATTTACCGTACCCCCTCGCGTTCACATGAAAACCTGACACGAAAGCAAGCATCAACACTGACTGTTCACTGCCTCGAAATTGAGTTGCTGATAATCCTTTTGATTTTTTAAAATCAGTCCCACCACAGAACAGCGGTATGTTCGACTATTCGCAGACCCGGTTACGATCGTAGACGTTGAGCCTCTTTCTTTCTTTCTTTGCCGTAAATCAACCATATCGTAAGAGATCCTGAGCGTTTGTGACAAGTCTAACTGTCAAATGAGAGGCAACAATTTATAATCAGAAGGAAAATCAACACAAAGAAGCCAGCAGAAAAATAATCATCGTCAGATTTTTATTCCCATTTCCTATCAAACTTTGCTCAACCACAAAAATTGAAACATGCCGGCTAACAACAGAAGAATCGCCATGACTAATCGATGTGAAGTAATTCATAGAGAAATCTCGAACAATGATAGTCGTTCGAGTAGAAGCACGATCATTAATAGCGACAACATGCAAATAAACAACTGCCGGGACGAGCAGACCGAACAAGATAGACAAATACAATATCATCGAAAACAAAACCAGTCAATCATTTCATCACATCGCTCCAGCAACAAAGACAACGCTTCTATTTCTTTAGGCTCAGCAACTGCAAAAACAGTAAAGACCACGGAAGAACATCCATCCGTTGTTATACCGTCCCATCGGAAACGGCGATACCGAGGAAGACATACATCTTTCTTCAACGACGATACAACCAGCCCAATTACTACTGGTAATACTCTTTCCTGCAACGCACAAATACCAATGGCGAAAAATGAGAAGGAATCACCAGTTACCGTCGATGCCACAGGAAATACGCCATCGTCGTTTTGTAAAGACGATACTGCTTTAACTTATAGACGGCAATCTCCCACTTCGGTCGTGCTTGAGCCACAACAATCGCAACGACTACATGATGTAGTAGAGGAAGAAGACGTCACCACCACATCTACAATTCATACTATGAATACTGGGATGTCAACGTATCTATCAACTAGCGATTTATCGCCCGTTGAATCGTCATTGTCGCTGTCGCCTGCATCTCGCCCGGTGATGACCATCGAGACTGAGTTATCTAATTTAACAGAATCATCAGTATCGGACAATGATCAAATGGATCATGCGATGAATGTATATTCTATGGATGCGATCAGTAGTAGAAATGTTACTCCTAGCGATCAACTTCAATCGTCGATGATACGCCTACATGAATTAGAGCTTAAGAGAAACGTCCTAAGACACCAACGGTTCAATTTAGAACAACGTCTCTACAATTTTTGTTCGAAACAACCAATGGATGCGACTATATCGCAACACTCTACACAACAAAAACAACGGATAGTGCTACCAGTGCCGCTGGAAGAAGAAGAGGAGGAGGAAGAAGAGGAAGAAAATTCTCACCAAAAGAAGGTAATCAATTGGAGGTACAATGCTAGTGCCAATCCTTATGCTGAAGCAATGACATTGCAATCGCCCGCTCTACCACCACAGACAGTGATTTACACAGGCTATGTAAACGACACGGGAAGACCGCACGACGATGATGGTATCCTTCAATTTGCTGACGGTCAAATATATAAGGGAAGTGTCCGGGAAGGGCAACGTCATGGATGGGGAACAAACAAATGGCCCGATAATGGACAAACTTATAGCGGTGAATGGAGCCGTAATAGTAGATGTGGTATGGGTACACATACTTGGAAGGATAAAACGGTTACAGGCATGTGGAAAGATGGTCATCTTCATGGACAAGTTTATTTTCAATGGGCTAATGGAGCAGTATATGATGGAAATGCCTTAAATGGAAAGAAAGAAGGACGGGGTGTTTCCACGTTATCAGATGGTAGCGTGTATAATGGGCACTTCGCAAAAGGAAAAGAAGAGGGTTTTGGAACGTTGATCCGTCCTGATGGTACTAAGTATCGAGGTCAGTTCCGGAAAGGATTAAAGGACGGATATGGAATCATGCTGTGGAAAGATAGGACCTACGATGGAAAATGGATAGAAGGAAAACCACATGGACAAGGAAGGGTTGTTTGGTCAAATGGAACTGTCTTTACGGGTGAATTCCAACAAGGGAAATATGATGGATTAGGAGTATATATTTGGCCATCCGGAAAGAAGTTTGTTGGAAGGTGGCAGCACGGCATCAAGACCGGCCATGGACTATACACGTGGCCATCGGGAAAGAAATATGATGGTGAATACAGAAACGGTCTGAAGGATGGATATGGGCGCATGACCTGGGCCGATGGATCGACGTATTGTGGAGGATTTAAACGCGATCAACAATGTGGAAGAGGTGTACAAATCGATGCGAACGATCAGGTTATACATTGTGGCTTATGGAAAAATGGCATTCCTTATCACGGTGACGACGAAAGCGAAGCATCTGCTAGAACCTTATTGATGCCACATCCGATGCAGGAACGAATATGTATTTGAAAAAAGATTATTATCCACTAAATTGAAACGGCATGTCAGAGAGAAAAAGATATATCCCATACATATATACTAAGAATGAAAAGAGTGTAGTGATTTAAGATAACACCATGAAATTCAAAGATACAAGGAGAGATATATATTTATATTTATCTATTTATTTAAACAATACGCTGCTACAGTATATATGATCAAAGTTTGTAGTTTTCCAACGTAGATCGCCGAATCAATCAAAGCATATTCATATAACATATTTATGGTATCAGAATAGCGGAAGGTATACTAATATAAATGTGCGTGGGGTTTGACATCGATGTTGTGTTCGTACTTTATCCAAATAATAATGTTGGTGCATTAGAGGTCACATTGCGTAGTACGAAGACATTCCCTTTACTTTTCTTCGAAAGTTTCCAAGGAATAAAGCCATACATTCTTTTTGATGAACGTCATTTCTGATTTGCTCTAATTTGTATCTACCAGAATATGCTTTTGTGTGTGTGTAATATTGTTGCAATACAATACAATACAATACAGTACAATACAGTACAGTAGAATATAGTTCCATTCCAATTCACTTCATTCCAAAGGGAATTTTCTTTTCCTTTTTGATGCATTAGCCTACGTGCACGTACACGTAGGACTACACATAGTACACGTACATATACGTGTTATTACTATTATTATTATCATTGTTATTTTTTTTACAAATCAGGATATTGCATAGTAGATGCTGGTTCTAATAATTCAGGAAATTGAATAACAATGATTGATAATATTGCAATCATAACTGAAAAGTATCCAATCCAATTTTGCTGATAAGGGGCTTTAATTTCTGTCCATAATTTTTCATTTGAAAATATTTTACTCCTCCTTCTTCTTTTTGGATTATTATTATTATTATTATCATTATTACTATCAATAATGTCGTCATCACTATCATTCAAATAATTATCACTATGTCGTTGCCATTGTCGAAGTTGTTGTTGTTGTTTTTTCTCTTTTTGACGTTGTTGTTCGCGTTCTAAATCAATTGGATCAATCCAATAATCTTCTCCCATAACTCGTCGAACAGACGGAACTAGGGGACGGTATTCCGAAGTAGAGTGATCGTCGTCGTCGTCGTCGTGGAGATTTCTATTATTAGAAAGAATTCCGGGTAAAATATTTCCGAAAGGAGAAGAGGATGATGATATTATTTCTCGTCGTCTTCGTTTATCACCTTTTTTGTGATATGTTTTCTTAAGCATTCTTCGAGGTTGTCTTGGTGGTTTTGGTGGTTTTGGTGGTTGTGGTGATGACATCATCAACATCGACGATCTTGTCGACGATCTTGTCGACAACGATGGTACCAATAATAATGCTTGAACATTGCATATAAATAAAGATAAGCAACAACAGCAAGCGATCCAAAGGACAATAATGATAGATGATGATGATGTGACGTTAGTAGTCATTATTTTTATTTTGTCCAATTGCTTGTTCTTCTGAAGGAATACTTGTAGTGTCACCTCAATTTCTTGCCGACTGCAGAATGTCGAAATACGGTATCTGGTTCTTGTGATGGTTGTTCAGTCCTTTGATCTCTCATCTCTGTCGATATGAGCCTCTGAATTCTGAAGTGAGGATGACATGAGATATGGGATTGATGAGATGAGATGAATATTTTATTTAATACTTCGAAGTAAATATGGGGTCGTCGATGTGATATTTTTTTCTTCTTCTTCAATGATTTGTCGTGTCAGATGTGATTTGAATGATTTGATTTTCAATGAGAAAAATAAATAAATTCTAAGTTTCCTCAACCCCCCCAATCAAAACTTCGATAAAGCCGCGCCAAAAAAACGTCAGAAATGACCAGAGAAGCGATTTCGATTGATTCATTCACAATTAGACAACAATTAATTGAATACAATAGCAACATTAAACAACTCCCCCGGGAAGCCTTACAAGTACAGTACTTCGTAGTTTAAACAGGCTTTACATGGTACTTGCCCTACAATAGACAAAACAACAGTAACAACAACAGCATGAATTCTTCTTCCTCTACTAATAGTAATATCGCATCGTCTCTTACTGGAATTGGTCTTTTCATCGTTACGGTGGCTGTTTCTCAATGGATTCAAATCTATCACAACAACAAATCCATCAATCATATGGAAGCGGAGGACGAAGATTATGACGATGAAGAGGAAGAAGAGGAAGTGGAAGAACAAAGAAAACGACGACGACGTCGGAAAGCTTTACTTCGGAAAGCCTTTCGACAAAGACAAGTATCAAGACGATTGAGTTTTCAAGAATTTAAAGATACCGACCGAGAAACCGAAGAAGACGAAGAAGATCCATTTTGGAATAAAGAAGAAGTGGGTAATTCTACTACAATCAATAATGATGACGATACTGATGATGAAGATCGTCTTCGCTTCCGAAGTAGTAATACTGATCATTCAACAACGGCGGACACAGAATGGTCTATTCATCATTCGGCGACGAAGAGACAACATAATATTTTGTCGAAAGGAGGATCTGATAATAATGATAAACGACGAGGAGGAGGAGGAGGAGGAGCAACAAGTTCTACTTCTTCTTCTCAACATCAACATCGTCGACAACAACAATGTTCTAATGAATTGTCGTCTGCTACAATAAAATCATCGTCGACAGCAGTACCATTCAATAACAACGACAGATGTATTTTACAAATTGATTTTCATCCAAAATATCAAAATTGGCGTCATTTTGAACCCAACAATGAACATGATATAGCAGCAAAGCAACGACGAAAGCAAAAACAACAATTAGACAAACTACAACAGCAACGACAACAACAATATCAAAAACTAACACAGTATGAGGGTGAAACATCTGCAGCAGTAGTAGCAGCAGTAGCAGCAGCAACAACGTCATCGTCGTCGGCAACAACAACAACAACTACTACTACTAAAGGGACTAGCGAGGATCAATCTAGCAACATTACTATACAAGATCCACGATCAACATCAGTACAGGTTCCGATCCATGATGATGACAATGTTGGTACTGATGTTGGTACTGATACTGATACGAACCTCCGTCGGTCGATGTCGTTGCATGTCGATAACGGTAGCGACATTAGTGTCGAATCATTTTCAACATCGTCATCGTCATCATTACCATCGTCTTCCTTTGATTCAGGTAATGAATTTGTTTGGACCGGTGGAACGAAAAAGAAGAAGGATTTACAAAGTTCGATGAAGTCGACGACGACGATAACGACATCGATGCTAAAAGATGCTCCGCCGCCGCCAATACCTCCACCAACACGTCCTCCAAGAAGCCGAGCAGTTACATATGACCACAGTAGAAGTAGTAGTAACAACAACAACAACTACAACTACAACAGTCATATTAATAACCAAAACCATCAGAGGACGAACAGTGAAGGTGGGATCGGACGATTTCAAAGGTTCTGTCAAATGTTATCCATAAGTGACAACGACAACATAGGCGAAGACACTATCACTGGGAAGACAAATAATAACATTTCTAGTAACGATGATGGAGATGATATAGATGATGACAACACCTACGACGGAGACGACGATGGAAACGCAGACGAAACACAGCATCGTGCTCTTCGTACGGAATACAATGCACAAATCATGCCCGAAAAGTTAGTTCTGATCCGTCACGGGCAGAGTGCGGGGAATGTCGACGAAGCAATGTATGCGATAACACCCGACAATGCTATGCCGTTAACCGATTTAGGATGGGATCAAGCACGTAAGGCTGGTGAGATCCTGAAAGAAAAAATGATAACATCGGGTGAATCGGTTCATTTTATTGTTAGTCCATACGTACGAACGGTTGAAACTTTTCATGGGATTGTTAGTGCATGGTGCGACCCTGACGGTGATGAATTTGCATGTATCGATGGTCACGACCGCAAGGTCGTGGCTTGGTACGAACGATTGACAGAACTAGGATTGACATGGAATGAAGATTCACGGATACGAGAACAAGATTTTGGTAATTATCAAACTCCGGAGGTAACAAAACGTGCCAAGGAAGAACGACATCGATTCGGTGCATTTTACTATCGTTTTAATAATGGTGAATCCGGTTCGGATGTCTTCGATCGTGTTTCAACTTTCTTGGATAGCCTTTGGCGGTCCTTCGAAACGAATAAGAGTCAAAATTATGTGTTAATAACACATGGGATTGTTTTACGAGTATTAATGGCACGATACTTCCGTTACACGATCAGTCAATTGAATATGTTAGCTAATCCGAAGAATTGTGAAATGGTCGTATTGGGACATTCTGGCGACGGTCGATTAGATTTAGAAGGTTGCTGTGACGTAGAAGTAGAGGAAGATCCCGAAACGAAAGAATCCCATGTAACCGGATACAAATACCGTAAGTTCTATCTTCTGTTCCTCTATTTGTTTTGTTTGTATTTCTTAATTTGATGAATACAGACTGGCCCTTATAATGATAATTCTGATTGGCAGTGTATCAAAATCGATCGACCTTATTCAGATCTCACCCTTTCTTTCTTTTCTTCCTTCTCCTTCTTCCGTTCCTTGTTAAAATTTGAATAATGGTAATAATCACATCGATATAAAGATCCACGACTTCGAATTCTTCCAAAGAGTCATATCCGTACTGTAAAGTTTCGAATATCACCAAATGATAAGGTCTAAGATTCCAGAAAAATCTAACATGACTACCACATTCAGACTAGTGTTGTCTAGCATACATCCAGTCAAAAAAATATGCAATATCAAGATTACTTTAAGCTAGCAGTATTATAGTAAATTACAGTAGTATTTTTTCAGTCTTTAATTTGCTTTACTTTACTTTACTTTATATATATATATATATATTCAATATAGAAAGGTACTAATACTGTCAAATTTATGATCTGCATTACGATTCAATTTTATTTGGCTATTTGACACTTCTTCCAATCTTATTAGCGATGTTTTCAAGGATTGCTTAGCACGACTCGACTCGACTCACTCGAGTCGAGGTGGATAGAAAGAATTTTACACAGTCTAATTCTGCTACATCTCATTTTTTCGGCAGGTTCGCAATTTTTTAATTTCTATTTTGACGAACTGAAAAATTAAGTTCGAAAGTTGTACACATAGCTATTACCGTGTCTCTCCTCTCAGGATGTATTTAGTATGGTATCTACAGATAATCGTTGCCCATATTCTTAGTATTCAATGTGTTGTTGGTAACCCTTCTACACTGAATAGCGACGACAACGAAAATGCTGCGTGTGTCGACGACAGCAACAGCGATGCACAAGAGTGTATCGTTGCGTCGTCGTCGTCGTCGTCATCATCTCAACCAAATCAAAAACAAAAACGACACTTCTTGACACCAACAGATTTACCGTCGCTAAATGTGTTTGATGATTTCAGCGACAAGACAATTGTCACAATCAGCAATAGCAAACTTGAATCAAAAATCGATGATACAACAGAACAGGAAGTGAAAGTTAATGTTACACCAGGATCGATTCAACAATTACAAAAAACACCAGTAACAACAATAATCACGACAGTAATAATGATGATGATGATGACAGCGACAATACCGATAAAGATTCGTCATCATCATTTAAATCAGAATTTGCTCTCCTTCCTGAAATTGTACCACGGAGTGTAATAGAAGAAATTTTAACGTTATTAAGAGGACATGAAAATGCAACATTGGCTAATGGACGTACTTCTATAGAATTGAATAATGGACCAGATTCTGTTGATGGGTATACAACACAGGAATTTTATTTAGATAATGATATAATACGACATAGTGGTGGTTCTGATTCGATGGAAATCAATAGTAAACAAAGTAATAACAATAATAACAATGATGGTATCGATGTACTAAGTGAAGATAATATCAAACAACGAAAAGATCTACGAAAGAAATTACATTTAATTATGGATCCATATCAAGATAAGATAACAAAAGTATTACATTCATGGCTAATGAAAAATGTGCAGATAAAAAAGGATCAGGAAGGAGTTGTACACCATGTTATAGTTTAATTCGTCGTTATCGTGCAGGTGAACGTCAATCACATGCACCACATATTGATGGTCATTCATTTGTTACTGTTGTTGTTGTTGTTAGTTTAAGTGATTACGGTACAGAATATACCGGTGGATTATTTGTTTCTACAAATGTGAGTGATCGAAAATATATACCATTAAATCGTGGAGATGGTATATTACATCAAGGTGATTTACATCATGGTGTACGTGTTTTAGATCAACGGAATGATGGTCGTCCATCAGAACGTTGGAGTTGGATTATGTGGTTTCGAGATTCAGAAACTTGTCAGGATCATAAATCAGAATGGTATGAAAGTTGTCCTGGACAAGAAGATGGTAATCCTATATGTACATACCTACAAGCAACAGCAGCGTCACCTCAAAATGTCTTACATTATTTACAGAAAGCAAGTAATGATGGACATCCACAAGCATCTGTGAAATTAGGTTGGGCATATTTAAAAGCATTACAATCAGAATTACCATTTGATATTGAAAAAGCGAAAGAATTATTTCTGAATGCAATTGAATCATCAAATGATCCAGATGGACATTATGGACTATCAACTATATACTTGGCACAAATAAAAATGAAAATTATGGGACAACCTACTAAAGAAAAAATGATAGAAATGGCTAAAGATGTTATGACATCATCATCAACATCATTGTTATTGGATGCTATTTATCATTTAGAGGAGGCAGCAAAATGCGGTCATGTGTTTGCTATGTTCAATCTAGGGATTGCTGCATTGAATGGGTACGGTCGTAGTGCAGTTATTGACGGACAACCACAACCACAAAAAGATCCAAATTTAGCAGCTGGATGGTTTGAGGCTAGTGGATTACCAGAGGGATTAGCCGCTCGGAGTATGTATGAAATGTCAATAGGTAATAAAGAAAAATCAATACTGTTTGAACAAAGAGCAAAAACATTAGGATACGGTTCCTCATGGAGAAAAGAAGCTCGGCAAAAGACGGGAAGTGGTGGATTTGTTGGTGCAAATCTTAATTTACAATGGCCTCCATATACCCAACGGGAGAAACACCCCAAGAATGGTAATTATATAAAGCAAATAATAGTAAATTTCATTAGGATGTCATAGCTAATCGCTCACCTTCGAAGATAATTGAAATATATATTACTAAGTACGTTACGTTGCCTCATAATCATAGCTCAAGCAAACATTTATTCGTTTTAGGTTTGTGTGTGTGGAAGACTAGTTGCGATGGCAATTTAGTCCGACTTTCATCATATTGCTACTCTATCGCACACATAAATTGGCCTCTATAGGAATAATAGGGCTTCCCTAACCCTGAACGGAAACCGCATGGTATGTTTTTGTTTTATAGTTCTCTTTTTCGTTCTTTGAATTCAATTTTCTCGTTACCAATACATTACTATTTTCATCGTTCGGCTTATCATCGTCATTGTTGTAATTGTTCTTCGCCATGTCTGCCGCATGCCGCTGGGCTGCCTTCTCGAGGTCTTGAGTACCTTATCGGCTACAACCAAAACGTTTCGCACACGACGGTCGAGTCAGGCACCCGGAAAACCTGAAGGAAAATTTAGCTAGATACGGAGTCTGTAAATCTGTTTTCAAAATTACTAGAACGAGTTGTACGAAACAAGCAGAGATTGCCTGGTCGAATCGCGTACCTCTAGTATGAGGACAGGCGCGGCTATATGCCGTACTGTTCAGTTACGATCATCTCTGCCCGGCTTCACCACGCATACAAAACCGAGACAGACTTCAAAAGATCAATGAGAATACTTATGCTCCCATTTTGGAAAGATTGTCAATGGCGATGCTCGTGGATTCGTCAGTGCATTCAGAGTCGCTCACATACAAATACTTCAATCTAGTGCTGTTTGGTAGGGCGTCAAGGAACGCCCTGGCGCCCTCCTCGCATATCGCAGATCCAAGCAAGTCCAGTGTCTCGATGGTGCAATTTGGATTTTTTTAAGTGCCGCTGCAAGTATCTTAGCTCCAGCATCGCCTATTCGGCGGTTTCCACTTAACCGCAACTCAGTGAGTTGCGTGGTGAGTGGGAGGAGAGCCCTAACTCCAGCAGGTCCGATCTTCACGAGAGTGAGCGCCAACGTTGTAATATTTGTCTTTTGCACTGCCTCAACAAGTTCTGGAATATTCGAGTCCGTGATTTTGGTCCGTGTCAATGTAATGCCCTTCAATTCCTTTCCCTTCCCAATGTCCTTAAGATGATAGCGAATCTGGTGATTGTAATCGAAGCCAATGCTTTCCATCTTTCGTGCAGAAACGACATTTTTCTCCGATTTGTGTTGACACGCTAATTTATTTTGACACGCTGCCTGCCTCGCACAAATTTAATCCCACGTTTTTATTTTAATCTATTTAGTGCACGACTGACATTCGACTCACTCGACTCTTTGACACATTGATTTCAAATTTCAAATTAAATTCTAAATAAATAATGACAATGACACATGCATACCTAGCCTTGCTATAACATCGCACTTGTATACATACAGTAAAATATATCCACCGTCATGAGAGGAGGACAGGAAGGTGGTGGCTGTAGCCAACCTCATAAATTAAATCCAGCTTTCATGCGCCACAACAACAACAACAATATCAACAGCGACGGCAACAATAATTTTCGTCTTGAAACCATCCTGAAACGAGCTCGTGATACCGGTAAACTCCTTGCATCTAATATTGGTCTACAATCTCCACTACCTGATGAATTATTCACCTTTAACTTCAATGACAGTCGATACACTGAAGAACTCTTAACGGTGGTTGATTTTTCAGATAATGATGAATTTCTTAAAGATACGATCATCGATG
This sequence comes from Fragilariopsis cylindrus CCMP1102, assembly GCA_900095095.1. Lineage (NCBI taxonomy): Eukaryota > Bacillariophyta > Bacillariophyceae > Bacillariales > Bacillariaceae > Fragilariopsis > Fragilariopsis cylindrus. The sequence goes on from FMBT01000353.1 coordinate 60,339, forward strand.
CACGTATTCTTAAATATAAGTCGGTACAATCATTACGATTTCGGAATTGTGGATTTCGACTTCCTCCTAACAATAATAATATCAATAATGATATCAACTGTAACAAGACTATGCTATCGTTTCGAACCTTAGAAAATCTGATGATTCTTGATCTGTCGGGGAATCGATTGGAACGATTTGATGTTGGGTGGATGATTCTATCAGGTACTTCGTCAACATTGGTCGAACTCAATCTGTCGAACAATCGGATACGAGAAATTGTTGCAACAACAACAACAACAACAATGTTGGGAGGCAATGACGATGGCAACAATAATGGTGACAAAAATAATAGTATAATTTCCCTTCCAAAATTGCGTTCATTAGACGTTTCGCATAATACTCCTCTCGAAAGTTTGTTTGATTATAATTCGAATAGAAATAAAAACAAGAACAGCAACAAAAAGTTCTCCTGCGATAATCTACGGATCTTCCGATGTAATCACAATCCGAATTTGCAATTGCGATCATCATCATCAGCAACGACAACAATCGATGGGCTTCCTTCTTTTTTGAGATCCGCAACAGGTACCTTGGAGGTCCTGGAGGCATCACATAATCCAAAGTTGTTTACAACGACATGTGATGGGGACGGTAGTAGTATCGATTTGACTGACTATGTCCGCTTACAAACTGTTTCCTTCGCAATGAATAAACTCAACACTGCTCCTTGTATTTCCCATTCGGTGAAACGATTAGATTTACGAAGTAACAAACTTACGTCTATTTCAGGTCTTTTTCCAACAACATCAGAAAAGACCGATTTTGATTTGGTAGATTTAATACTTTCCGACAACTATCTTACTCAATTGGATCCTATCGTAGTGGAACGTATGGGACGATTGCAACGACTCGATCTGATATCGAATAAGCTCACATCTCTGCCGTATCAATTGGGGTTTTTGACTTCACTTTCAACCTTATCCGTGTCTGGTAATCCAGTAGTGACCAAGCTCTCGTCGTCTGCTGTAAATGACACCAATAATAATCGTAATCCGCAACCTCTCCTACAGATTCTACGCAATCGAGCTCCCATAGACAAAGAAAATAATGTATCTGCCGGAAAGTGCAACGATGTCGCGTCAGATTTACTGTCGCATGCGCTATCAACGAAGGGGAATAACACATTAGATCTTGCTGGAAAGATAACTAATTTGTCATCGAACGATAATAATGTTAAAAATAGTGTCTTGAAATTAGAGGCGTTCGTTCGAGAATTGCTACTGAAACCGTGGATTGCATCTGGTATTACTGGTAAACTGATCCTAGACTCGAATCATTTGACATCCATACCGGAAGATCTGTTGTCGTCACAGTGTCTACCAAATGTACAAGAGATTTCTTTGAAGGCAAATCATTTGACCGAAATTCCAACTTCGTTGCAGACATCTTGCAGTAAAACGGTTAAACAATTAGATCTCGGAAAGAACCAGTTGACTGCTGATTCTTTGGCACGAGCGATGTGGTTCCAACCGAAGTCGTTTCCGTCGTCATCTAGCTGGTCTCTAGGGTGCTTAACGCATCTCGACGTTTCCTCCAATCGACTTTCTTCCTTTCCTATCGACACAGCATGTGATCGACAGTGTTTTCCATCGCTTCAAGTATTGAATCTTTCCAACAATAGAATTAACACTGTGCATGATTGGAGTCGGTTGCCATCTTCTTTACTGATACTGGATCTTTCCGAGAACGCGATCGAAGACATCGAACCACTTGTGGTCCTTTTGTCAGCATACTGTCCTGAATTCCAACGGCTGTCGTTGATACATAATCAAATCAAACGAATTCCTTTGAGTATAGGTCTACTAAAAGAATATGTACCTCGAATTGTTTCACTAGACCTGCTAGGTAATCCACAATTTGCCATTCGGGGTGACATATTGGAACTTCCATGTTCTGAATTATTAAGCTATCTTGCGAATCGATTAACATCCGAACAACGTCAGGCGGCTATCGCTAAGATCCAAAAACTACAAGAACCAAATCGTGAAGGAAAAGAAAATGACACGGAAAATATAAGCGTTCAGTCCGTATTGTCCGTTACTGACAGCAATCACCGGGAAGAAACTCCAGTGACATTAACAGATACGAAAAAGAAAGAGCACCAAGATCAGCAGGGTGGTGGATCTTCCTCAAGTAGTAATAGTAATAATAATATTGACGTTGGTACGAATACTGATACTGATACTGATACTGATGCCTATATCGATGATAATAAAGTGCTGGACGAGCTCAAGCAAAAAGTTGAAGAGCTGAAGATCCAATTGGAAAATTTATCCCTCACTCAGGCCAAGAAATATGCGCTGAAAAAGTCTTTGGCAATGGAACGATCGAAATTGATCCGGGAAGAACGTCGATTAGGACTTCGCAAATAGAAGCATAATTTATATAGAAATATCATATGATGTAATGGTTTTGTTTTATACAAATAATATATCTAAACTAATGTTAAATACAATTCAAATCAAATTCATTTTTACATGATGACGCTCATTTTGTCATATACTTCCTTGAATGCGCCACCGTCTGCTTTGTACTTTTTCCTTAATGCTCTGTACGTAGTATGATCAAACATCTCTTCAAATTCCTCTCGAGTGTTAAATACGTCAGCGTATAACATCTGGAATCCATCCATCTTAACCAATTCCTTAAGGACGTGACGCATCGATTTCTTCATATCAAACTCATCTTCGCGTTTCTCGTGGACACATCTAGGGAGGCCATAAACACCAATATCGATGTACATCTCATGTCCATTTACAGTATTTGGTACAGCAGGATCCTTCAATAACGAACCGGGCATAGGAGAATGATCGTGCAAACACAACCATAATGGATAGATCTTGTCATATTCATCGTCACATAGTTCTAAGAATTCTGACATTTTACGTGTCGGGACGAGGAAATCTTGTGCAACATGGGTGCGTTCCGTCAATTGCCTTGTCATTTCCGTTTGAGAAATCTTAAGGAAGGACACCTTCGGTGGCATAAGCCATCCTAACAACCATCGGAAGATTGGATTGTTTCCGATAGGAATCATGAGTTCCATTTCCCAAAATAAAGACTGGGTGTGTCTGTGATAATAATCCGTAAGAGGAATGTATTCAACTTTTTCTTTATTGGAACGAAGAATTTTTTCAACATGTTTGTAAAACCATGGTTTCCACCATAAACTTAAACGATTTGCAGCAAACCGTGGTACGTCCTTCGCATCGATAAATTCACCTGCCATAACAACTGCAGTTTCTAACGAATACGAAAGTCCCTCAACGAACATAGGTGTCTCTGTAGACGAAAACGATTTGGCATGTGCTGCTTCTATGTCTTTGTAGTTATATTCTCCAGACAATTGTCTCATATGTTCCACGTACCCATCCTTCGTATGATGTGGAGTATATGTTAATTTCACATAGTTTTTACACGGGATTAATTTGAGTTTAGCACTCAACAACAATGCTAGAGTCCCGTACGACCATGGAATTGCATGGAACAAGTCCTTGTGTTCGTTAGTAGCAGTTGCAATGACGATAGTACCATCACCCAATAGTAGTTCTAATTCAGTAACGATTTCATGGAATAGACCGTACTTGTGACTAGAACTTTCAATTCCAGTCCCATTGATAAGCCCTCCAACAGTAAGATCGTCCATCTCAGGAACAACCGGTAGGGTGTATCCCTTTGGATTTAACTCATGAGTTAATTGTCCGATTGAAACACATGGTTCAACACGAACAATCATCGATTCGGTATCGACGTCTAAGATATCATATAGAGGCATCTCGATAGCATTCCATTTCTTTTTGTATGTCCGATACGATAACGATACAGACATCCATCCAGGCCGTGCAGTACAAAGTGGTGCATTCTTATCAGGACGATCACGGACCTGTTTTTGAATCTTAGCAACTCGTTCATCGTGTAGATGAGGTGCCGAATGGAATAAATGGATATATTTACTGCGAGTGTTCATAGCGCAATTCCATAACAATGACATCGGTAATCCAAATACAGTAACAACAGCAGATCGGTGATACGTTAAGACGTACAATGCCAAGTCATTTTTTAAATAATGTCCAATTTGTTTACGTTTCTTTGCAATGACAGCAAGTGAAATAACCGCACCGGCAGCCGCAACAGCAGCCGCAGCAGAAGACGTCGTCGTCTTCTCGACGTCGAAAGGAACAAATTTCATCCTACTAACACTGCCTCCCATGGCTCTTGATGCGTTGTTCTAAACGTTGAACAATGAACTTTTTATTTGTACTTGTAGAGTCAGTCGACTTTAATAATTATTGTGGGCTAGACAAATGATACTAACCTCAACAAATGAAATGGAAATAGAGTGTAACAATATAATATGTTCATCACACAATCCTACCATTTTTTATTACATTCTTTCTTGAATTTTGTTTTGTGAGTTTACCGGTGGCAATAAAAAATGCTGACTGGACTGCGCGCATGGCTCGTGCATTTGCCGACGAGGCAGGACGGACCACGACTTTCTTCTTTATATTTTCATTAAAGTTTGTACTTCAGTAGCTACAGTAAGTTACTCAATTCAATTTCAATTCAATTATTACAATGAAAAGGAGCTGATACATCTCTATAGCTACAAGTCAAAAAGATCCACAAAGAATGGAATCATGTTTTCAATATTCATATATTATTCATATATTATATATATATATATATATATACATATATATGTGAATAGAGTTGAGGGTAGCTAGATGGTATTATCAGCTACAATACTGTAGTAATGAATTTAGTAGCCTGATACATGGTATAATAGTATGAGACTAAGAACATTCTAACACACACTCCTATCTTGTCTTTGATGTTAGTTATTATTCATTGATGGTATAAAATAAAAGAAAGACAAGTGAATAGAAACCAACGAAAAGGATAGAATAGAATAGAGTTTGATTAGTATTATTATTTAAGTCAAGTTCGCAGAAATTTGACCGTATCGTTGTCCACCTCTTGCAGAGCTCCGTCTAGTTGAGTTTGTTCCACCGGGTGTAGCGTTCCCGTTGGTAATAGTACCACCACCACCACCACCACCCATCATCAGTATTGATGAAAGCGCAGCATCGACACAGTTTCGTGTTCCAGCACCATCCAAAAGACCATTCATACGCTCGACACTAGATGAAAATGCTAATACATTCCTACTAACACGTTGTGTCTCATTTTCTAATTTTTGAACAGCACGATTTGTGTGATTTCGGATAGAGTCACCATACCGGATGAGATGTTACTACCTTCCTCGCCATCATCACCTTCTCCTGTTCCATTCATTGAATTGATACCGATCGATCCATCGTCGTCCAAGCTTTGGTTATCAACACTACTGCCACCCATCATAGAATCATTAGTATTTGGTGCCAGAGGACGACCAAGACGAGCCGACAATTTCTGCAATGCGCCCTCAAAGTCATCTAAAGCCTCTTGGATGGTCTGTTGTTGTGATAGGGCCTTCGGTGTAAACGTCATTTTGATCGATTCTTGTAACCGAGTATTAACAGCCCGTTCCGCCTCTAGCTGTCCCAAAACTGACATAAGTTCATTTCGTGCATGTATACGTTTATTCTTATGGTCTTCAGATTGTTGCGCAGAACGAGACAGGCGTGCTTCCAGTGAGCCTCCTACCTTGTTCATCTTTTCAGAATCCTTCTTTATCTTCATCATATCGCGTTGCAGTTCTCGATTACGTGTTTGCGATTGTACCCACTGTGCATGTAGTTGCTTATATCGATGATTCAATTCCGTGAGAGAAGATGTATTCTGATCTAATTCCGTTTGTAACGATAAGTAATCTGCCTTCGCGGAGCGAACCTCTTCCGTTTTGGCCTCAACGAATCCCTTCATTTTTGTTTTCCGTTCATTATTGAGTTTCTTCTCGTCATTCAGAGCCGTTTCAAGTTGCTTGGTGCGCTTTTCGGCATACTGTTTCCATTCCTCTAGTTCTTCTTGCAATTGGTCACGTTCGATCGTTAACGTTTCCAATTGAGACTTGTAGTCTTTTACATACGATTCTAATTGGTCTACTTGTTCCTCATAATGTTCTGCAGCATTAGCCTTCACTGCCTCCTTCTTTTTGGCTCCATTCAGACGAGTAGTCAAGGCCATTTCCTTTCGAGCCTGTTCGTCGCGTTCCTCACGTATTTGTGTGAGTTCCTTCTTCATATCATCCTTTTCTTTGTTCAATATTTCGTATTTGCACGTTAACTCGTCAAGGTTCTTTGTCGATTCAATTTTGAAAGTCTTGTATTCCTCTCCAACTGTTTGGGATTTAGCCATTACAACTCGAGCCTTTTCCTCTGCTTCGGCTCTCCGATTCATTTCCTTTTGTAGGTTAGCTTGTATTTCGACCATAACTGCATCTCCTGGACGTTTTTCTTCAACATCGTCATGGTGCTGTAGTTGCATAATCGTGGTATGTGCAGCATGGAGTTCCTTTTGAAGCAATTCAACCTGATGGGAAGTATCTGGTAGAGGTTTTGATATCGTTTGTAGTGGCTGTGGTGCAGTCGTCGAAGATGTGGCGGAGTCACTTTCGGGTTCGGCCGCAAGAGGAGGAGTGTCGTCCGCGCTTTCTATTGCAATTGCTGATTCGAAAGGTGATGTTTCGGAAGAAGTGGTAGTGATGCGATCGGGGGTTATAGAAGAGGCAGTATTCTCGTTGATGTCGACATTGATGGGGTTCGTTTCACTCGAGTCGACTGCTGCCTTTGATATATCGTGTGCTGTGGTAGCATTGGATTCTTTGGATGGTGATTCAGTTTTACTAGAGATAGGGGAGGTAGCACTACTTTTTGAATCGTTACTGTCCTTATTTGTCTTCTCTGCTTCAGTAACACTACTTTCTGCTATATCGCTCATTTTTTCCGTTTCATGGTTTACCGCATTGTTAGCTTCTATAGTATTTTCAGATGGTATTATTTCTCTGTCAGAAAACGATCCTTCTAATTCATCACCGACCGAATCATTTGTATTGGATACCGTTGCTGGTACTTGAGAGTCGGTCGATTGAGATTTGGGGTTTACAGATGGAATGGTAGACTTTTCTGATGTACAGTTATTATTACATGCGTCATGGTTAAACGGTATAGCTTCGGAGGAAACAGTACTAGTAGCTTGCACTTCGGAATTAGGAACAGGAGTAGATGACTGGGGATTGTTAACAACATCATCGGCGGTTATCGTCTTTGCTGTGTCCTGTTCTTCTACTGGTGGCTTTATATCATCACTAGCCTTGTTCCCACCACCGAAAAAATTCTTTCTGGAAAATCGTTGTGGAACTTGTACATTTTGGAAGCGTTGTGGTACTTGTACATTTTGAAATCTTTGTGTTTGTCCAGCGACGGCCCCGGCTGCTAAATTCTTGAAGTTTGCGAATCGTTTTGTAACTTCCGACCCAGGTATACTCCTCCCTCCCACGAGAATTTGTTCATCGGACGTCGTCGTCGTCGTCAGTGTTAACGCATCAGCATTGACTACGCGTTCCTGTTCCTGTTCTTTGTCTTTTTCTTCGTTCTCGCTCTCTACTGGTAACGTTTTACCCTTATTACTATTGTTCTCTGTATTTATCTCAGTCTTGTTGTCGTTACGGACAGAATAATCCTGATCCTCCTTTTCCGCTGTTTTCGGTACATTATCTTGATCTTGTTTGGTCTCATCCTCGTTGTTATCGTCTAGTATATCGTCTAGTAGGGACACAGACTCAAACAATTCTTCCGATATTTCTGGTTCTGAAGTTGGCGCTACAATCGTCGTCGTCGTTGACGTTGATGGTAGAACTTTTGGTGTTTCATCTTCCTTTTTTTCTTCCTTATTGTCGTCGTCGTCGACACCGTCATCATCTTCTTCTTTGTCTGAAGAAACATCCACAGACTCAAATAATTCTTCCGATACTTCTGGTTCTGGAGTTGGCACTACCATCGTCGTTGTCGTTGACGCTGGTGCTTCATCTTGCTTTTCCTCTTCTTTACTGTTGTCGTCGTCGATACCGTCATCACTTTCTTCATTGTCTTTTGTCCTTTCCACCGGTTTAACTATCGATGGCGAAATTTCGGATGCATTATCATCATGTACATTTTGTTCCCTTTCCTTCCCTATTATATCTCCCATTTTCCCATTATCTGGAACAACAATTGAAGGTTTATCAGCATCACCATCCCGGTTAGTGTCGTTTTGATTAATGTCGGCAGTATTATTACTGTCCGATGATACTACTATCACGTCATCATGAGATTCGGTTACAGTATTTTTCTCCACTACCGTCGTTGCACTATTCGTAGCAGCATCTGTTATTGAATTCAATGTAGGTATTTCTGACGATGTTGTCGTGGTCGTCTCTGCTTTCTCTATATCGTCGGTCGCTGTATCCAATGATGGTTGAATGCTACTATCTTTAGTACTAGTAGTAGTAGTGGGGGTAGATATATTCAGAAACGGATCGGAGATTAATGTTCCTGCCGGTTGTTGTTGTTGTGACTGTGGTTTTGTTGGGTGCATGAATACTCCGAAAGGATCCTCATTACCACTTTTTGGGACAGTAGTGATAGTAGTAGCAGCTGCAGGTGGAATTGCATCTGTAGCAGCCATCATTGTACTATCCAAAACCGTCGATTGCTGTTGCGAAGGATCGACGGGCGCGAAACTATCTCGTTTTGTTGTTACTGGCATTGAAGTGGTATCATTATTACCAGCAAATATGTCCAATAGTTGTTCTTGTTCTTGTTGCTGCTGCGTAGGATGAGGCTGAGGATCCAAAACATCAACAAATGGTGACTGTTGAGTATTCTGTGTTGATTCTACGGTACCCTCATTATTATTATTACTATTATTGTCAATGCCTTCACCACCAAAGTCTAGAAGATTGATTGATGCTTGTCGTTGAGGTTGCGATTGCTGCTCTCGTTCATTTGGTTCTGAATGCTGCTGCTGCTGCTGCTGCTGCTGTTGTAGATCTGCGTCTTCAACGCCGTTGACAGCACCAAAGTGTAGCAGATTAATTGATGCTTGTCGTTGAGGTTGCGATTGCTGTTCCTGCTCATTCGGTTCTGAATGCTGCTGCTGCTGCTGTTGTAGATCTGCGTCTTCAACGCCGTTGACAGCACCAAAGTCTAGCAGATTGATTGATGCTTGTCGTTGAGGTTGAGGTTGCGATTGCTGTTCCTGCTCATTCGGTTCTGAATGCTGCTGCTGATGTAGATCTGTGTCTTCAACGTCGTTGACAGCACCAAAGTCTAGAAGATTGATAGATGCTTGTCGTTGAGGTTGAGGTTGTGGTTGAAGTTCCTGTTCCTGTTCATTTGGTTCTGAATGCTGCTGCTGTTGTAGATCCACATCTTGTACGTCGCTTGCAATATCTGCTGAAGATGGAGGAGGCAGAGCGAAGTCCATCGATCCCGACGGCGGCGGCGGCGACAACGACGACTGTTGATGGAGATCATCAGTATTCGCAGGAATCGAAGATGTTGTGTTGTTGTTGGTGTTGGTATTATCAAATGCAGATCCATCATCATCATCATCGAGCAAATCACTATTCGCCATATCAGACAATTTTTCGAAATAGATATTCAATTTAATTTCGTTATCGAAATGGACTTTTCTATTCTATGGCGTAGCTATTAGCTATCGTGTGTGCTGTGATGTTTTTATGTTGTCTGTTGGATCGTTCTACAGTAGTTACATCATTTTTTATTTTATGTGAATGTTGTTAACGTTATGGTCATTCATTTATTTATTTTATTACACGATGAAATAAATAATCTTAGATACCGTATCCGGTATCAACGATGGATGATTATTATGAGTCACGAGTAAAGTATACACGACTGAAAAAAAAAATGGATTGTGTCATTGTCGACCATACATAACGCGCCAGCGCGCACTCTTTTCTTTTCTTTTTCATTAGGGTTAAGCTTCACAAAAGGAGGACCAACGCTTTCTTGAGATAACGTGAGTGTTTTTTTGAGTGAAATTAAACCCCCCATTACTACGGCAACATCGTAATCGAATCTGAACAGGAAACCATTCGTAACCGAAAAGCAACAAGAATAGAACGTGAAAGCTAGAAGAAATACCATAAACTACCGAAGCTGGACAACAATAACTGAAAAAAATTGTTAACCTCCACCACAATAGCTTCCTATTTGTCAGTCTAAGCATCTCATTTTTAAAAACGAAAGAAGGCCAGTATTATTTATTATAAAATAAAAAAATACGCACGGTATTAAATAGACATTATTTGTCAAATATAGATTTAAATTTAAACAACAACAACAAAAAGTATAGATCTATATATAAAATCATGTTCCTTCCTGAATCAGTAGATGAAACGAAAGTGGCAGATGAAAGACGTAAATTAGCATATAAACATATTGAAGAATGGTCGTTAGAATTAGTACCAGAAAATATTCGATCGGATGTCACAATTTCATCTCAAGAGGTAATATGTGGTGATCCAGAATGTTCTCCTATCGATACTGCTGTAACAATTATATTTACAAGGTACGTGTACGTTTTTTGTGTTGAGTTGAGTTGAGCGTGTAGTGAAGTGAAAGTGAAAATGAAGTAAAACATTACATATTTATTTGAATTACATACAACAAGTACAGGAGCTATATTTTCAGCACTGTATTTTAAAAAAGTCAGAAAGAAAGAAACAAGTGCTTGTTTCCTGCGATACTGCTACTACTACGGTACTTCAAAAATGTTTCACGCTAATAATATTGCTTTTCCTTGATGTTCGTTCCTTCTGTTGTTGTCGTTCCGCCATTACACGTATACCCGTTATCTTGATACTTTTGATGATACAAAATATTACCGTTCCGTTCTCTTCTATACATAAACATATATATATATATATATATATATATAGTGGTGGAGATGGAGTATTGGGTTTTCCAATGGAGGCATATGAGGTAACTCAAGAGGAATTAAAAGCTAAATTTCCAACGAAGGATGTATTAGAAAAATGGCATAAGGGTGAAGAAGCCGAATGGCCACCATTTGAAGAAACAGAATTACCAGAATTACGATTTGCAATTGGTACAAAAGTATTCTGTCGAATCGGACCGGATGCAGAAACAGATTGGGCCAAAGGTGAAGTAGTTCAACTTTGGTATACAGAAAAGAATTGGCCACCGGGTTCATTTGCACCGTACAAAATCAAACTGGATGATGGACGACAAATTTTTGCACCAGGTGATATGGATGCTGTCATAAAGGAACGAATAGAATAAAATAATTATATATATATATATATATATATATATATTATTATCATCATCATAAATAAGCGACCAGGCAATACCTAGCAGAGATCAATGCAAAGGATGTAAAGTAGAGGTATTAATTATTTTATTAGCAATATGGATGTTTCATTTTCCTTTTTTGAACTATTCTACTTTATCTGAAAAATAAATATTGACTTACTTCTCTAGTAGTTATATGATCAATATTATTTTGGACGTTTTTCGATTATTTTCCATCTGAAAACTAAATAATAATACCACAGTATGTATGGACGAAAATCTTTTCGTAAGATAAATAATATTATACCGTACGAACGTGAAAGTCGAATTGTAGCAAAATTGAATCTTGAGAATAGTTCTTTTCTACAACATGCTAGTACGTGTATGGAAAAGTACTTCTGCGATTGTATGAATTTAGAACTATAATGCACCCTCTATACAAAAATGCAAGATCTACTTTTTGAAAGACTGGTACCTTAAGCGTATTTCTCTTCTTTCTTTTCGGTTATTATTTATTATCAATTATGATACTACGAGGCGAAAGCAATATATAATTTTAGGATTTTATCTTATAAAATCGATTTGTAGTAAAAGCTTATTATATTGGAGCGTTACTATAAAATTTAGACCAGAGCCGTTTCCCAATCTTCTCGAAGAACGGGCATGTAAAAGGCTGGACCTTGACACCAATCGAGTTCTTCGATTTCTGCACAGAATTTCTTCACACTAGATAATGGAACCTTTTCTGTAACGATAGCAAATGCGGCATCGTCACTCTTGGTAGTAGGATTCTGTAACATAGAATGGATTGAAACTCCATACTTCTCGCAGACTTCACCACATTGTCGGGTGATACCAAGTGCGTCCTTGTACTTAAGACGAATGAAGAAGTTCGATTCGTAGTTGTTCACAAATTTAGCATCCTTTGATGGTGGATTGAACGGGAGTGGTGTCTTGTCACCCTTTGCCAATGAAATAATATCATTGATGCAACTGTTCGCGGTTGGATAACGTCCGGCACCCTGTCCGATCAAGGTTGTTGTTTCTAAATTCTTCGAAATTAATTCAATAGCGTTGGTGCACCGGTGACTGCATACAAGGAATCATTCTGTGTTACGTATGCAGGTGAAACGAAGGCTGCAACCTTTCCATCACCTACGGCCTTGGCCACACCGATCAATTTGATGGAACCACCCATCATCTTCGCGTATTGGAAGTCCAACTTGGTAAGATCCGTAATACCTCGACAACTAATGTCTTCTTCTTCTACGTCGATTCCGTATGCCAATCGAATTAAAATCTTGAGTTTCGATCGTGCGTCGAATCCACCGACATCAAGAGTAGGATCAGCTTCAGCATATCCCAAGTCAGATGCTTCCGACAAGGCTTCGTCATACGATTTTCCATGCACGTCCATTGCAGTCAACATAAAGTTGGTACACCCGTTGATGATTCCACTAATCATTGTGATGTCATCTCCAACGAAATCACTTTGAAGTGATCGAATGATAGGAATACCACCACATACGGCGGCTTCGTATCGGAATTCGACCTTCTCGTCTTTACCTTCATTGACTTTATTGATCAAGGCTTCGATATCTGGTAAGTTCGCAGCAATCAAGGCCTTGTTGGCCGTGACGACATCTTGTCCATTACTGAGAGCTTTGCGGACAACGTCATTTGCTAATGTAGTTCCACCCATTACCTCAACAATAATATCAAGAGAATCATCCCCTAGAATATCATCGAAGTCTGTGGTGATGACACATCCCTCAGGAACGGTAAAATCACGGGCTTTGTCTAAATCGCGAACAACAATTTTCTTTACGTTAATAGATTTTCCAGTCATTTTTTCGAAATGTTCTCGTTTCGATTCAATGATCTCCACGATTCCTCCACCGACAGTACCACCTCCAAAGATACCAATGTTAACCTCGGGAAGAGCAGCCATATTTAGTGTAGGTGCCGTGCGCTTTCGTTGTTTAGATTTACATATTTGTTTGATAAGATTGACATTATATACGGATGGAGATGGGATAAGGTGAGACGACGGCAGACACACCAATACGTACAAGGTCGACAGTATGACGAGGACAATAAGAAATGAACACAACCATCAGACTAAAATCCAAAAACGACACCAGGTATATATCGAACTATTTCTCTGAGCGCTGGTACGGTAGAATCTCAAACGTTTTTTCTTCTTTTCTTTTCCTAAATACGGTATCACTTCACTAATTCATGTCACTCACCTGAACTGATTGTGAAGGACGCACAAAAGCTAGCGAAGGTGTCGCTGCTGCCAGCAAAACTAGCGTCGATAGAACAAACTTCATAGTGTTGTATATTTTTATTGTCTTTCGTTGTAATGAATACTATTGTATGTGTTGATCAGGGGTTTGTCTACCTCAAAGTCTTTTACTTTTGTCGTTTGTTGTAAAATGGATGCCAATACAGTACAGTAGATAGCAGCAGCAGATCCCAACAAGATCAAAGTGATGGATCTCGAGGACGGGGGACCTCGTCAAAAACTATCCGATGCCCATTTTTCTCCCCTTGTGGTCTTCCAGATGGTGTAACTGTAACTGCAAAATCGTTTTCTTCGGCGCACTACACGCACGCATGAAGCACAAATAATGGAATCTTGGTGTTTTGTTTTTGAAGGAACGAAAATACTGTAGAAAGAAATTGATAAAATTCGAAAATGAGATTCCGTTTTTTTCAAAAACGAATCAGACCCGCCCAGTCGTGTGAAAAACAGTATTTTTGTTACCTCGCCGTTGCTGTGTGTGGAGAATGTCAAATAATGGGGAGATACACGCGAACACCTTTTGATATGATTTTTATGACAGTCGGAATTCAGAATAACACAAGATAAGGCAACACAAGAATCGAATCCAAGAGGAGATCATCAGAGCTGGAGTCGTACAACATAGCAAATACACAAACGACAAGAGCAATAACGACAAACAAATTGGCTGGTCATTGTTTACAGTACAACCATAACGAAAGAAACACCATACACGGAAAACGAGACACACTCTTGTGACATACGAATAAATAATAACGGTAGGATGGCCAGCCATAATGGAAATCATACAACGAAAGGTAAAGAACATTATAATAACACCAATCGAGAGATTAATCATCAGGAGTTGGCGAGCATGTTGAGGGAGAGTGCCAATTTAGTAGAAAGAGGTGAATTCGGTTCTATTTTGTATGAATCCCTACAAGACTTTCGTGTTTATTACAAACAAAATTATCCCAAGACTAGTAGCAAGAAAAAGAAAAAAACGAAAGAAAAAGAAAAGGGTGGTTCCGATGTTGCTGTTGCTGTTGAAACCAAAAGAATAGACACGGTAACAACATCATCATCATCTGCGGTAGAAAATAATGATGATCATAATAATAATAATAAGAAGAAGAATAATGCGGATATCGCTGTTGCTGGTGCTACGATTTTGAAAGATCAAAAACAATCTGAAGATGTGAATGTCGAACATACGTCCGAAAGGACGACTGGAACTTCTGGAGAATTCACGCTTAATAATGAGCATGAATATGAACACGATATTAGCAATGATGGTAATAATGATAATGATGTTGATGAAAATCGTGATACATCTAATAAATCGGAAATAGATACAACTGCCATGGAAAAGGAGGAGGAGACATCAGCAGCAGCAGCAGCAAAAGCAGCAATAGACCCACCATCAGATACAGTACCGGACGATTCATCGACAAAAATAAACGGAATTCCTGTGGCCGTACCTATCTTTACGGCCGACGTTTCGGTAGCTCCCCCGTCACCCATTGTCGCAAAAACTACTGCCACAACTATTCCAATAGAAACGGCTGTTCCTATTCCATCAAAGCTTGTCCCTGCCGCGGCTTCAGCTTCGGCGGCGATCAGTACAACCCCGGCTCCGCGTCGCACAGAAGCACCTTCAACTCCTTCATCTAACCATAGAGGAGCTGCCGTTTTTGGAAAATTCAAAGTTGCTCTTCCAGCTGTCGGAGCGGCACTCAATAATGTGAAAAAAGCCGCATTGAACGTAACTGGTAAAGATCATCATAACAAGAACAACTCTGCTACTCGAGAAGAATTAGAGAATTTCGGTGGGAGTGGTGTTGCTATGGCTGAATCCTCTGGACGTAGAACTTCAGCGGATGGCCCTACTAGTAGTAGTACTAGTCGTAGTAATAGTGGAAGTTCAAATAGTTTCAAAAATAATAATGATAATATCAACAAAACCCAAACCTT
Organism: Fragilariopsis cylindrus CCMP1102; assembly: GCA_900095095.1. NCBI lineage: Eukaryota > Bacillariophyta > Bacillariophyceae > Bacillariales > Bacillariaceae > Fragilariopsis > Fragilariopsis cylindrus. Next base: position 75,909 of record FMBT01000353.1, read on the forward strand.
AGCGGGTATGACCGGCGCGGTAGATGATGCGCGGTCACGCAGCAACGACAATTATGCACCAAACAACGAATTTAATAATTCTTATGGAAATTCAAACAGCGTCAATGACCACGACCATGATGGGAATGGCAAACCTCCTCATCGATCACTTGCGGACCAGAAACAACAGGGAGGAACAGGCCTATTCGAATCTAAACGCTTCGTGAATCAACAGCAGAAACAAAATCAGCAGCAGCAGCTGAATACTTTTGTGGAAGAGCCCAGTGAAAGTAACGACACGCACGATTCATCAGCATCACGACAAACTACGGCAGTGGATCCCGTCATGGAGGGTGGGGTCGGTGACAAACCTTCTTTTCAACGACCAGTCAATAATGGTTCATCGTTGGTTGCCAATGGATGGATTGAACAATTCCGACGATCGAAATTCCGTCACACGTGGAAGGAGGTACTGGCTAGTCTTGTGGAGGGTCAGAAACCTGGTGAGGTAACGACGTTGTGGATTCAACGAGAAACCGTTAATCCTACAACGGGGAAAACAGAGTTGGAGGCCCTTCATCGGATACCACTCAAGGGATTAGAAGATGTTTCCTTCCAAGACAATTCGACAGATAATCAATTCCGTTTGAAATTATACAATTCCACTGACGAATTTGTATTCCGTTGTAATGATGCACCGAATGACGCGTTGAGGTGGGTACAAACACTTAAGAAACACGAACGATTAGCAAAAGGGGTGAAGGATGAAGAAGAAAAGAAAGGTTCTGAAACATCATCCTCGTCGCATACTTTTTCACAGCAACAACAAAATCAAGATACATATAATCAAACACCATCCACAAAAGGGATGGCTATTCGTGATTTACGTGCTATTTGTCACGGAGCCGGAGTCAACACATCAGGAATGATAAACCGTTCCGAATTAGAAGCGGCAGCAGAAGAAGTCCAACAAAGGGGAACCTATTTCGATCAACGTGGTACGGCCACTGCAGCAGCGCAATATCCTCAGCAGCAGCCGCAACAGTATGCACAAAATCACGGTCAACCGCGAAATACATCTCCTGTACCACCACCACAGCAACATCAGCAGCAACAGCAACAGCAACGACTTGGAGTAAAGGAATTACGTGCTATTTGTCACGGTGACGGAATCAATACAGCTGGTATGGAACGGAGTGAATTAGAAGCGGCAGCAAAAGAAGTTCAGAGTCGCGGAACATACTTCGATCCACCTACGGGAATGCATGCGCCGTCTGAAGGTGATGAAATTCGAGCCCGTCAGGAAGAATATAGAAGACAGCAACAGCAACAACAACAGAACGACGAAATCAAAAGACGGCAGGAACAAGAAGCGGCAGCTGCATTAGAACATCGTCGACGAGAAATAGATGAGTCTCGTCGTAGAGCCGCTGAAGAAGAAGGACGTCGTAGAGTAGCTGAAGAGGAAGCACGTCGAAGAGCAGCGGCCGAGGAAGAAGCGAGGCGGAGAGCTGCAATGGAGGATCAACAACGACGACAAGGAGAAGCTCAGGCGCGATATGCACAGCAACAGGCTGCTTGGCAAAAGCAACAACAACAAGACGATCAACGTCGGCATGCGGCAGAACAAAAATCTGCCGAAGAACGAAGACAGCGTGATGAAGCGTTACGAAAGCAGCAAGAATGGGCGGCCCCCGCGCCAGGTGCTCGTCCTCCTCAACAACAACAGTATCATCATCAACAACAACAACAACAACAACAACAGCAGCATCACCAAGCCTATCCACAACAGCAGCAGCAGCAACAACAACAGCAATGGCATCAACAGCAGCAGCAGCAGCAACCCCGAAATCAAACGCCTCCACCACCACCGCAGCAGCAGCAGAGAGCGCATTCTATTTCTGACGATAAATATGCTAAAATGGCTAATCTATCGACTGATGATGGCCAGGCTACCATTACTAAAATTAAGCATGGTATTTTGATTCAATGGGCATTACAACCTCCGCAACTTCAGATGCTACGACCCATTGCCGCCTTGGTAACAACCATTCACAATGTCTTTCCTCCTGCTCTCGGTGTTCTCGGACATGATTACTTTAAAAAGTGGAAGTCCATTGTCCGAAACGATATCGCGGGTGCGGCTGGTCTACCGGACGAAGACAAACTGAAAAAGTCTGTTCGTAAAATCCGTTTCTTTTTGCACCCAGATAAACTTCCTCATGATTTGAACGAGGAACAAAAGTTTACGGTCAAAATGTTGTGGGATATAACCTCAGATGCATGGGAGGAACACCAAAAGCATGCTGAGGATTTAGACTGGGTCAAATAGAATAATAATATATTCAATTGATCAGTTTCAATCTCATTGAAGTTTAGTTACCATTCGTTGTTGGATGAAATGACGATATGCGTATCGTGTAGGTATAAACGGTACTGACTCTATTTTTGAAAGTTGGACTTGTCGAAAAAAAGAGTTGGTACCAACATTCAATTATTTTTAATATTGTAATAAATACAAAACATTTTGTATTATTACTTCTTAAAAACTATATTGATTTATGTAAATAGATTATTTTCAAATAATCATACAATGACATAACACAACTATTTTTATGGCACACATTTTAATCGAGTAAACCACTAGAAGATAAAAATAATTATCATAAATAAGGTTGTTATAATAAGTCAAACTCCATCAGGTTTATTGCAAAGATTTCAACTTTTCTGCCCATTCGTCTGAACCCCACGCACTCTCTGTACCTTTGACTAGTTTATCGTCAATCACGCTCTTTGGTGCGCCTATTTGAGAGAAAGAAACAATGAATGAATGTACGAATGGATGAGAAGAACAAAAAAGGCACGTAATTAAAAAAAAGGAAATTAATTGTATATTTTTACTTTTTTTCGACTCACCGAACACACCATAACCAAGAGCAATTTTATGCTCAGTGTAGGCTGGATTTACCGCCATTTCCCATTTGTGCAAATCTTGTAGAAAATTTCCCTTAGTGAATGATTCACGATTGGTTGGTGCAGCTGATCCATTTGATTACAAAACACTCCTTAAATTCGTGGATACATACGAGGGTGAAGGCGACGACGTTGTGACGACAAAACCAAACAAACTATCAACTAGTATCGATGGCGCCTTTGATCGACCTCCCAGGGGACGGTTTGAACCAGAAACTCCAATAGATTTTGATTTTAAAGTTATTGATGATGATATTTTCGTAGGACAACTCTTTACCGCGGAGCAGTGTGGACAATTGAATCGTATGGCTGAATATCACTGCTATCGTGGAGTTGGCACAATGGGTTCTGGTTGGACGAATACAGTTTACACACTCACAGCACAGCACTTGCAATGCAAGTTTATTCCAGGCATGGTACAGACTACCAAACCTATTTTCGATCAACTTATACGTGCAATTTATGACTTGTATCCAGGTCGGATACGACCAGGTTCGATTGTTTTCGAGAATGATGGAGAACCTCATTTAGTTAAGTACAATGGAAAGGCAAAAGGGACGCAACTGCATACAGATAATTCCGAATTTGTTTACATTACAGTTAATGTTATGCTGTCTGAGCCAACCGACTTCGGTGGAGGTGGGACATATATTACAACTATCGATAAAACTATTCAGTTGAAGGAAGGAGAAATGCTCATCCATCTGGGTGACGTGGAACATGCTGGAGCAGAAATCACATCTGGTGTACGACGTATTTTGATTGCATTCTTGGCCTGTGAATGGATGGATGAATCTTTGAATATTGAAAAAACAGATCAATCTAGAGAAAAGATGTCACACACGCAAACATAGATGAATGAATTATATCTACGCGTAACAAACAAAGAACATTCATGACATGTTTTCTCCGATTTTTCGATTAATTGAGTGATTTATCTCTAGCCAAAAAAAAGTAATTATAGTCGAAGTTCTAGATGGATTGGGATCGATCCTATCATCTTCAAAAATAGTGAACATAGAATCCTTACCATCATATAGTCGAACTTCCATATGATTACATTGGTTTCTAATTTATTTGAAGTATATGTAGATATATGCTGAAGTCCATTGTACCAGTATGTTGTAATTTTGTAATATAATAGCAGTAGTAAAGTAACGCCAAAGTGAAATATTGAACAAACGGTACATGTAGCCCTTTCCCAATCTTCCTTTGTTTCTTTGCTTTATTTCCGTACCCAACTACCACCAATACATTTGTGTGCTGAATGGCGTATTTTATCAAATACTGCCAGCTGGACCATAGTGATTGCTTGTTGTCATCGTTTTCAGTATTGTTCCTCCCTCCAGTCGAAGCCGTCGAAAAAAAATGGGCCCAGTCGTGCAATTGTTGCGAACTAGCAAATATTCCGTTCGGAGGAGGATTGGCGTCACACTTGTAGTATCCACATCGCCCATTCGGCAGGCCACCAAAAATCATGGGAAATAACACGGCGTCAAGAATCTTCCATAGTTGAACTTGGGAATTGCCCTCTGCATCAAATTGTTTTTGGACGATTCATTCGTTCATTCGTTTTGTTTACGGAGGTTTGCTCGCTTCGATTCTTTTCTCTCCGAATGGTTTTATACTTTGGCACGGATTTGGTTTGCCAGTCATTCCATTTCTTCGTCGCATCCGTCCATTTCGGCCACTGTGTAATAATCGGAACACTCCTTAAGGGTCAGGTCTCGCCCCAGGACGGTCCAGCGGTGTCGAATCGAAATCGAAGCGGCCGTCTCGAGAACCGTTTGACGGGGGGTGCGAGGCTTGTATCCCTTCGTTTGGAATACCAAGATCGGATCGCTCCAGGTGGTTGTGTTTTGTTCGGCCGTGTCCCATTCCGAAACACCGTAGGAATCTTCCGAGCAACACGACGACGATGACGAGCTGTCGTCATCCTTGTCATCCGACTCTTCCCCACAGCTGCTACCACTATCGCTATCGCTGCTGCTGTCATCTTGGAGCAAGATGGGAGCAAATCGCTTTTCATCTTCAAAATCTTCGTGATGAGCAATGTAGTCGAGCATGTCGGATACTTTCCAGCCCGGATCGGTTCCGTTCCAGAACCTCGTCCCATTGACTAGATCGATGGCTTCGGCAGCGAGACGATGGGTCTCGGCGACGTCCCGGACGTCGGTTACTTCCCAATTCTGACGCAATGTGTACCTTCCCCGGAGCATGTCGCCAAGCCGGTGGGGGTAGACCGTGTCGTGGAGCGGTGGTGTTCCCATCATTGGGCCGAGCACAATGCACGGGCAGACCGATACGCCGACTACTATCTTGCTGTTGTTGTTGTTAATATGGTTGCTCTTTTCGTGTTCGCTGTTGTCGTTGCTGATGTTCCTGCAGAACTCATAGAGCATGGCCTCACAGTCCCGTTTGGCCCGGCCGTAGGAATTCTCCACGATTTTCTCGTCATCGGCCACCGGTGGACCGGTGATGGTGCCACCGGCGGCTCCCGAGCTGGTATAGACAATTCTACGAATTGTGTCCTTGTGCTTGGCTACCGATTGCAGGAGCCACTCCATCGCTACCACGTAGCTCTCGTACACTGCGTGGTCGTACGAATAATAGTTCTCGTCGTCATTATCATTATTGTCATTATTTTTGGATGTTGCAATTGCCTCTTTGTGAATTTCCTTCAAAAGCTCATCGATCGGTGGCAGTCGTCCCTTTTGGTAGTTCTCGTGATTTTTGTTGTGGTGATTGTTCTTGTTGTTGTTCTTATCTTTCGATTCCGATTTCCAGAGGTGATAATCGGTGCCGAAATTCCCCGCGACGTGAAAGACATAGCCACACCCGTTGCCAAAAATGTCGTCGTAGGCACCTTGGATGGACATGTCGGCGACGCAGACCTCTAGAATTCCACCGGCGGTTCGTGTGGCCTCGGATGTTGCCAAGGCACGGAGGTGATCTACCTTGGAGGGGATATTGGCTCGAACACAGGCCCGCACCAAATATCCGTGTTCCAAGAGATTCCGACACAGGTACGATCCAATGAAGCCGGACGCCCCCGTGACGGCGGCAATTGGTCGTAGTTGTAGTTGATCGTTCATTGATTACAGCGATAGCGGTGGTAGTACTGTTAGCTTGTTGCTGTTAGGGACGAGTGACGAGAGGACAGGATGTGCAATAAAAAATAGTAGAAATTGAACTTTTAAAAGAAAAAATCATTAGACCTGTCGAGAGAATCAAGAATTAAGAAGTCCAGTCGTACAATGTGGAACACGACTGGATGACATTCGTTCTGTCTTTCATGTGCGCGGGATTGAAAAAAAGCGATCAAAACAACTTAAAAGAGGAGTGTAAGCGCTTTTGTTTTTTTTAAATGACACTATCTGCCTAACCTACTTCTATTATTGTATGTAGGACCTAACATGCGTGTACAAGTAATGAATTGTTTCTTAAAATAACTTTTATACTATAAACAGGAACATAATCTGAATGCCTGCTCAACAAAATTCTGTCGGTCAATAATCGTCGAGCAATTCTATTTTGAAAGTGCCATCACGTTTCATACTTTTTTCTTCTTTCATATCCAGCATGGATGTCGGCCCCCCGGTAGTTGCATTGAGACAATTATAGTTACATAATTACTGCCGTATGCATTGGTATTATCGTGTTATCTATTTTTTCTCGATGAGATTTGATTTGACCTTTTTTCTTCCAACACTTAAACCTTGAGCCAAACTCCCGAAGTGCATTTGAATCCAGATCCGAACGCTACCTGCATAATCCGATCTCCTTTCTTCAGTGGATTGGTTTTTTGTTCGTAATGAATATATTCAAGCTCGTACCAAATCGATGAGGAGCTAGTGTTACCATAATTGTACAGAGCCTTTCTGGAGGGTTCCGTGTGATATTCTTCTAATTTAAGATTTTTTTCGATACCTGTTTGTGTGATAAACAATGATGAAGAAAGAAGGGTGAGAAGAAAGATATTGTGAATTCGTTGAAGACAAGTGCTTTCGGTCGTATGGTAATAGCTACCAAAAGAAGAACAACGACACAAAAAAAGATCTACTTACCATCAATAACGGCACGTCCACCAGCATGGATACAGAAATGATCAATACCACGTTTGAAATCTGGTACGTATGGCTTAACCTTAGGTAATTTCGCGGCGGTTTCCTCTCCAACAGCATTTCCGATCGATTTCAATAAGAATCGAACAACGATACTCCAAACGACTAATGCTTGTTCAGTGACCGGTAATACCGATGGACCTAACATGGTAAAGTTCTTCTCCATTGTCTTACCAGCCACTTTAACAATATCTTTCGAAAGACGGACACCTCTTTGTCCATTGGTATCTTCCGTTTCGTATACACATTCGTATGCAGCCTGTCCACTACCTTGAACACGAACAGTATGCAATAACTTGTACCACGCTCGACGTCCATCTAACCAATTATTAGAGAGAACAATAGCGGCACCACCACAACGAAATAATGTATTTTGGATCAAAAATCCGCGTTCATTACCATGATATAAATTGGGTGTGATAACCTCAGTTGATACAACTAATGCCTTACGAGAACCTTTCCTTCCTAATAATTTCTTTGCTAAATCGACACTAATAAGTGATGCACTACATCCCATACCAGATAAGTTGTATGTTTCAACATCACTACGCATACCGAATTGAGAAACGACCATAGCACATAGAGATGGTGTCGGTGAAAACAATGAGCAATTGACAATTAAAACATCAATGTCACGGGGTTTTACATTTGCCTCTTTTAATGCCTTCTCTACAACGTCAAAGATAACAATTTGTGCCTCCTTTCGACTTGCATCAATGGATCGATCTGCCATCAAATGATCACTCGGATTTTCTGGATCGGGTTTTAAGCATTGTGTAATACCTGGTGGCCATGCAGTTGCTGGTCCAGTTCCTGATCGATCTAATATACGCCTCATGAAATTTAAAGATTCTTGTGTGAAACATTTTTGACGTTTCATCATTGTCATGATCTCATCTTGATCACATTTCCAATCCTCAGGTGCCTTGAAGGTAGCAAAACTCAACATGTATATAGGTGAATCCCGACGAATCATCCATCCTCCGACCACTAAAATTAATGCAGTTGTTTTCACAGCCGGTGAAAATATATCAAATCCATCACTTTCTGCAATAGAAACATACAATCGTACCAGTAATTCCTTCACTGCCAGTGCAACAACTGAGACAGTTTCAATAGAAATAGGAACACCCTGATCACCTGGGAATAAGTCCGTAACGACCTGATAAACCACTTGAGAAATAAGAACGACGAGACCCGCTATGAGAAAAAACGGTGCATTCGTAAAGATAACGTGCACCCAATTGATCATTCTGTATTATATTATATTTGATTTGATTTCGTGTGTCGAAAGATTCGATTCGATGGTTTGATTCATATTATTCATACGAAGACAACGACAAAAGTAAAGATTTGGAAAAAAAGGGCGGAAAAAGCAGAGATATCCGTGAGTTCACTCATTTATTCTACTACCATAAAAAAGATAAGGACATTTGAAGTAATGCCATCATATAAACAAAGCTTTTTTCAGGCTCTTTGCCAAATAGATGATAAGGCAGAGAGACAAGAGAGATAAATTGTGTAAAAACTTGTTCTGCACCAACTACTCGATTGTTATTGTTGTTTATTTATAAATACGTACCCAATTAGTGTCGACTTTCGGACTTGGTAGTCTCTAGCAACTGCAGCGCTAGTATTAGCACCTGTAACAGTTATGTTACCCATCGAACCTACTCTTTTAATGGTAGAACCATTTTCGTCTGTTGCTTGTAGTGCCATCTTTTCCTTTATTTTTGTGGTATCTTCCTGTCGTTCGTCGTTCGTCGTCGTCGTCGTCGTATCGTTGGGTTCTTGACCGTTTGTGTTTTACTTTGTCTCCTGTCGATGTTACTTTTTCTCTTCCCACTACGTTGGATTGATGGGTTGTTTATTTGTTTGTTTGCTTCGATAGAAATATGTTTATATTCGTGGCTCCTGCTACACAATATAATCTGGGACAGAGATCTGGTGAGCGAGGATGTACAGTATCCAGAATTGAGGTGAGCAGGTTTCAAGTTGAGACGACGTGTCGAAAACTACAAGCGTACGAATGGTGATGGAGATAAAAGATCGATTATTTGTGGGTCGAAAAAAAATGATGTCGATGAAAAGTATGATTTACGTCATCGTCTCAAAAGTTTCACGCGGTGACACCTTAAAATTTGGATTTGTTGCTTATGCCATGCATGGGAATCAATCAACATAATGAGACGAACCGTGACTGATCATAATATGTGGCATGACATCATGAATACGTGATGACGTGTATCTTCTAGCGACTCCTCGACTCGTTCGACTAAAATCGAAGTTGAAGATGCTTTACTGTACCGTATTGTACAATTGTCGTAGTAAAAAAATATAGTATAATATACAATTGTGACATTATATTTGGTTGGTAATTCATGGTATTACTAGAAGTACTTTACAGTCCCTTGCTTTTTAAGAATTTCATATTATTTATTGCTGCAATAGCAGTGTGCAACGTCTTTGCAGGAATAGTATAGCGAAGCCAAATGAGTGATTCATTATTATAAGTATTGCACTACTATAATTATAATGAAGAGGATTACTATTTTTACATGGATTCGATTTGAATTTTTGTCTAATGTATTACTATTGGTGGTTTGGATCATCAACTTCGTGTAGTTAGTAATGTTATACATAGCATATGTTCCAGATGATTCGACTGGGTAACAATAACTACAAACTAAAACTAATACAGTAGTCTTGTCACAGACTACTATATGTACCGTGCTTGCAACAACAAATTAAGATAGTGTGGCAATGACGTTCTTTTTGTAGTTCGCAATCCCGTCTTGATTTTTTGATTTTCGTTTGTCGCTTTCAAGGAATGCTTTTATACATTCATGTTGTTTCGTTTGTTGATGGAAAGCTTTTAAAAGAGGGTAATCATTTTCAAATGACGATGAAAGATGATGCGGTTCGATTTCTTCAAGGAGTTCCCATAGTCGAAAATCTGGATAAGTGTAATCATTCCCAACTAAGAATAATGATGATCCATCCTTCTGTTGCTGTTGTTGTTGTTGACATTTCAAACGTCGTTCAAATAAGGGAAGATACTTTGCATCAGCTTTATGGAGTTTCGTTAATTGTTCTTCAGTCGGTTCGTACGAAAGACAAAATTCGAAAGCATAAACACTCATTTGACGCCAGTCGGTTATACTTTCATTTAACATATCACACATGACTTCTTGTTCCGCATCACTCCCACATAGATTATGTTTTTTCGCTAAGTAACGTATGATAGCACCAGATTGGACGAGTTTTAATCCATCAATACAAAGTAACGGTAATTGATTCACTAACAAATATCCATTTTCACGGAGCGTATCGACCTGTTTCTTCTTGGTGATATGAGTAATATCTGGTTCATAATCCGGAACGTGCTCCTTGTAATCTTCATCGCACACGGCTAACAAAATTCGAATACTTTCCGCCTTCCCACGTCCGTTCCAGTAAGTGAATGTAGTAGTCGTTTTAGCTTCGACTTCTGATTCTGATTCGACTATAATGCTTGATTGACTGAATCTCTTTATATTAGAGCTGGCGGACGACTGATGAGATCGAGTAGGAATGCACGGGAGTCGGTTGAGATTATTAGGGCTGATAGAAATAAAGGAAGTTAAGAACAACAAACGCATCTGTGCGATAGCAAAGGCGCGCTAATCTATTGGATCAACACAATTGCAGTCTCTACCCGGCAGAAAAACTAAGACCTTGAGCCGTGTTAAGAAAACAGCTATTAAAGTAGTCAAGAGAAGAGACAAGACTTGTGATATCTTCTGTCAGAGCAAATAAATATTTTTTGATTTCAAATTGACATCGCGTTTGCGTCGTGAATAAATAACAATAATGATTGGATGACAAAGTGTGACACAGTGTATTTTGTACGTGAAAATAAACAATATGGCCTAAAACTCTCAAGACTCGGCTCAAGAAGCCAAAAACATCGACAGAATCAGATCCAGTAAAATTGTCTTTTTCTTTCAGCATCTTAGTTGTAGATCTTTACAGAAAATCAAGAATACGAATACACCGTACCTAAAGTTCTCGTCAGTAATAGTTTCCTAGAGTGGCATACATCGAATATATCAAAGAAAAAATTATCTTTCAAAATTTATAAGGAAAGGAAAGCGACACTTCATTTGCTATATTGCCACAACAATGTCTTGCATGCTATTGTTATATCTGATTGTTCTACAAGGACCGTACAAGATATACTGAACTTGTTTCCATTCTTTTCCCGATCTTTCTGCTTCTCGTTACGTTTAATTTTTCTTCTTTTCTTATCATATACATTGTAAAGAACTTTATATTAGTTAAGCTAGCTAAAAAGATCGTCCGTTAAATCATCGGAACCAAACAAATCATCCAACGATGATTCGATATCCGCCTCCAGATCAAGAAGATCGTCGCTGCTATTACTAAGAGAAGAATCCGACGATGAACCATCTTCATCGTCAGCTTCTGCATCCGCTATAATTCCAGCAGCAGCAAGCTCCTCTGATACAGCCTTCTTCTCTTTCAATCGTTCTTCTCTTTTCTTTTTCTTTTCTTTATCTGATGCTCTACGATCAGCACCAACTTGCTTAACAACCTCAGGACGGGGTGTAAAAATCAAAGACAAATTCCGTCCTTCGCGTTTGGGCCGTCCTTCTCTGACACAAGTATCTTCCATTTCCATTGCAAGTTTGTCTAACAATTCGAATCCTAACTTGTCGTGTTGTATTTCCCTTCCACGAAACGCTATAGAACATTTAACACGATTTCCTTGATTTAAAAATTTCAATGCAGCCTTTTTACGAACTTCATAATCATGTACGTCAATCTTGTAGGACATTTTAACTTCTTTAACTTCGGTTGCCTTTGAATTCTTCTTAACTTCCTTTGCTTTCTTTTCTTTCATGTATCGGTATTTGGAATAATCAACAATTTTAGCAACGGGTGGGTCCGAATTGGGATTAAGTAAAATAACATCAAGTCCACCCATTTCTTTTGCCTTGGCCAGTGCCTCTGCCTTTGTCATTACACCTAATGCTTCATCCTTACCCTTTGCGTTGGGTGTTGTCACACGAAGTTCATCGAATTGAATTTCATCGTTCATTGGTGGTTTCTTTTCTTTTACAGGTGCACGTCTCATCATGTTCATGTTACGTCGAGCCATGAATAATGCCGATGATGTGGGGGACAATTGCTGCTGTTCTGGAATACTTATTTGTTGTAGAGAAGAAAGTCCGATACGAGGTACGAACCCTTGAACAACAGCAACGACCGAAAAAGTTGTAGCAAGTACAAGGAGGAGGGCCGATGGTCCCCCTATCCTGGATGCTCCTACTGGTCGACAATTCATTTTCAGTATATTATATATTCTTGCCTTTGGAGGTTTATTTGTCTGGGTGTTCTGGAACTGCTTGATAACAATAGTCTGGGAAAGGTGATGTTTGTGAAGCAAGCAGTAACGGACACAGTCAACAGGGAAAAGCAGTTGGTGGAGAATGAAAGAAAATGAAAGGTAGCGATGAGTGACGTTACGCGTGACACAGTGTGATTGCGTGTTAAATAAATCATTTTAAAAACGCCGGAAGAGGCAAGACGGCGTGATTTAAAAAAAATGAAAAATATGGTCAGAATTCCATTCCTTCCTTGTAAAATCGAGCATACAATCAAATTGGGCTATTCAATTGCTAATCCTTTTTTCTTGCATGTTGACACTTAATTTTAATTGCCTCCTTCTTGCCACAATGTCAATATGCTGTCCATCAGAGTGCAGTGAGCCAAAGCTTGAGTACCAACTGTTAATACAATATGCTTACTAGTTTTACATAATATATGATCATCTGCGTTTGATTAGATTTTACTGTAAAGGCTCCATGAGCACCTTATTTTCCAACAGAAGCAAGAAGATCTCTCTCATTGTCTATCATTCATTACAAATGAATAAGCCACTTGGATTGAATGGAGCCTTATTTCATTGCAACTAGAAATTGCTGGGTCAATGGTAGTAATTATACATGAGATACCATCTTTGTGGAGTAGCACCGGTCCCATACAAGCATCACTGCATGTGTAGTAGTAAAAGCATCATTAAATACCGTAACCCTTATGTGCACTATGCCACAGCAGGAGGGTAGATACCTTACAACAACATTGTCTTTCTCCTCTCCTCATAATATTTTGATACCATTAATTTGTCATAAATACAAGACTGTTGATGATCGATCTATCAGTTATTCTTGGTGTTATTGTTCTCAAATGTTATACTTGTATGGCAATACTTGTATTGCGTAAATGTGCATTTTCTCCAGGTTTTTTTAGTGCAGGGGGCATACATAAAATATAAAAGGAATTTGCCGTATTCTTCGGTTATTTTTACCATAATAAACAAAAAATTTGAAACACGACAGCTGGCGTTGTTAGTACTGGTAAACACGCGCTTAATGCGTTTAACACGACAGATCGTGAGAAGATGAACCCTTTTGGTGCGAGGATACGAAAAGAGTGGAAAGACTCGTCGCAAGTGATGTTTATTTTTAATTTTTATTGAAGTTACACTAATTAACTCCGTTACGGTTCGCACGACACTTTCATTATTGCTTACCATTTATCATCAACCATGTCGGACCAAATCAAGGAACCACATCCTCATGATGTGTTATCGGGGAGAGGAAATTATGTAAACTATCACGATGGGAATGAGTATTTTCGTAAGATGGTTCGAGATCACAAAGTTGATTACGTGAATTGTCCTAAGCAACAGAAGGGAAAATTCTCAAAATTGATTGTTGATAAAATAAAACAACGTAATCCTCCCGGTCGCTTTCTCAAACAAGTTAAGGATTCAAAATTATGGTATGATATCGGAGAGAAGAAGGCATTAGATAAAACACGACAAGCTCTTCGAGAAGGAGCACCAGAACTCATGCAGAATGATTCGCCGGGATAGAGGATGGAAGCGGCCATAATCTCGTACAAAGTGTAGGTGAAACGTCTGTCCGACCATCAGCAATTTCGGTTTTTTTTTATTTTTCGACGATAATAATTCTTACTGAATGAACTTTCTTTCTTTCTTTCACTGCTGTACTTATACTTTTTCTTTATTTAGCGACATTCACCATCAGAACAACAGTTCCAAAACAGTGAACTTTCTATCTTACAACAATCGATTATGAGTGGTAACTTTGATGGGAGTGGGTTCATGTCTAACGTATCCCCCGGCGGCGGTGGCGGTGGCGGGATGATGTCTCAAAATGGTTTGATTGCGGCAGGGTTGTCACCACAAATAATGGCATCTCCCCTATATGCTTCTCCTGGAATGAGTATGTCAAATAGTGCAACGCCGTCATCAAATAACTTGATGAGTCAACGATTCGGTAATCGAACGGGCGGGATGAATTTATCACAAGTCATACCACCACCCCAAGTCCATCCACCGGATCAAAACACGAGTAATATTAATTCGATGTCGATGATGCAACAACAACAGCAGCAGCTTCAGCAACAACAAGCACTACAACAAGAAAGGGAGAAACTTATTATACAACAACAGCGACAGGAGCAAAAAAAACAACTACGGCTTCTTCAGCAACAACAATACCTACGACAGCACAGCAACAGCAGCAACAACAACAACAAGCACGACGTCAATCATATACATCACAGCAGCAACAGGAAATACTTCTGAATGCCACGGCTGTGATGGGTAATAATCAATTAGGTATGACGAGCCCACAGCAGCGGCAACAACAACAACAACAGCCGGAACAAATACATATGGATCAACTAAGAATAAATAAACTAAAAGAGAAACAACAGCTGCTGCAACAACAAATCAATGAACATAAACAACTTGAAGAACAACTGAGAAAACAACAACAAATGGATCAGCACAGCAGAATCAGCAACAGCAACAGCAAACAACAACAACAACAACAGCAGCAACAACAACAACAACAACAACAACAGCAAAATCCATCCGAAATGCAAAAACTTCAAAGTAGGTTGGGAGAAATTTATAACACGGACGCATTCTTGGATCCGACACCCATTCATAGCAACGAAATGTCGGGAGTACAGTCGTCGTCTTCATATCAACATCGTCAACAACAGCAGCAACAGCAACACAATGAAGAAGGTAGCGATAACGACTCAGAACGTTTTCGAACGTTAAAACGAGAAAATAGTCTCAAAATGGAAAGCGTATTCGATCCGGAGGATACTGTAACACTTACTGAGGGGAAGAAAAAATTCGATGCAAGTGCAATGAGTATGTCAGGAACGAGTTTATCAATGGGGGATTTTGGCGAAGAGAGTGAACTTAGTGCTCTATTTGATGCATCGATGCAAATTACTCCTGGAAATTATGTCGTCGGTCTGAACGATAGAGGAAATCGATCTCAATCAAATTCATTGTCACCAAAGCGAGAGAGGGTTATGAAATCATCATCGACGCCGTCGACCGAAGGTAATAATTATAAAGATAAACATGCAGCTCTTCTTGGTATGAGTCTTGCAACTATTGGTTCGTCGTCAGGATTTGATTATTCAGGATCACTTAAGACACCCTCGACTGCCGGAGAAAAATCCAGTAGTAGTGGTAGTATGAATATGAGTTGTGACAGTTCCTTAAGTCATCTATTTGAGGACTCTATTAAAGAAAGATAGGAAAAGAGCGGGGGTGTATTAAATAACGGTATTGTATAATATTTTATCGATTTTATCATAGTAATTTCCGTTGGGAATAATGTTATTATCTGTCCTTTGGTGTAGTTCAAAATATTACGGTGTGTTTGTATGGAATCGGCAATGATTAATTCTTTCTCTTTAATAATCTTTTCCGATAGAAATGTAATTAGTAAAGAAAGAAATCTTTCAACTTGTGAATTGCCATTATTACTATTATTTCAGATTAGAAATGTGCCTCCCTCTGCTCAGACAATAAAATAAAAGCAGAGAGCAGTTACCGACACATTTTTTAATTGAAACATCACTACTAAGTACCGTGATAGAAGATGCCTTTCCTCCTTCTGAAACTCCACAGCGTACTAATACCATGTACTTTCTCGTGAGTTCAACATTTCGTCTTCGGTAGATCGACGTTAGTCGTAGGATTGTCGCCCCCATTATTGGTTTCTTGTAATTCAGCTATATCTAACTTACTTCTGAATCATTTTTATCTTCAGTATTTTTCGCTCTATTCGTAGCCCAATAATAGGAAAAGAAATCGAGTACCGGTTTTCGAACATCGGGTTTCGTCATAGTGATACAGGTCGATACAATCGGCTTGGCGGAACAAAGTAACGTTCGAGTTCCGTAGAAATAACCAGCAAAATTTGTAAGTATAATGGTTGCGAAAACATGAAGAGTGCCATTCCTGGAACCCATACTGCGACGAATCAGAAAAAGATTCGGAAGAAATAACCTTCATCCTACTGTTCGGACACGAGCTCAATAAACCACACCTCCAGATCATAACACATACGAAGAGAACCAAACCGACTGGAATTCCAACACTTTGGATGAAGGAAAGAGAAAAGTAGATATAACCAGGAGCAATATCTCCCAGAAAATGCCCAAGGACAGCCAAGAGCATTGCAGAGCAGTAAACTGGTATTGCTTGTATTGTCACTTTGCAGAGACTTGGTGGATTAGTCCTACATATCCAAGAGGTTTTCTTCACGAAATCATATACCTCATAGGCTATGTCTACATTCAAATATAGATCTGCTGTCACAAACATTATCATTCATACAACATTCCCGGGATGTCTTTTCTCAGAAAAAGAGGCCATAGCAATATATCCACTAATCGCTTCATTCCAGTAGTCGCGTGCAAAGCATCCGTATGCGCCAGGCCAAAGAAGATTGAAAAGTGCATCGGGAATTGCCAGGTATACAGGTATTTATTGGAACTGGATGCGACTGGCGTATCTTGTTGTCTGCACCTGGATACAATTGATGTTTGTTGGTGATTCCTTTTCTCCTTCATAAGTAATCGTGACAAAATTGGAAAGACCAAAGCAGATGATATTAGAACTAAGAGATCATCAATCCAATGGACGAAACAAAAAGTTGTATCACTAAGGTTAAGCTGTTTCGTAATCTTTTCTTTCTTTACTGGATGACCAAACTTTCGATAGAGTGGTCGAAGCGCATTTGCTTTCTTCGCACATTAGCGAAACAAAACTTTAATCAGTCGATACGTCTACGTGATGATAACTGTCAATCTTACATTGCATTTTTTGTCTGCGTGATTCAAATTGCAGATAAGTAAGCTATACGTTTTATTTTTTATGTGTTACTTGAGATTTGAGAGCATGATACTGAATAAGCAATTTCGTCTTTAAGAACAATGATGCAAGAACTTGTGAGTGAGTGAGTGGAAGCCTTCGATTTTTATTTGTCATCGAATAAGTTCCGAAGTGTAATTTGTAATTTCGTAATTTCACTAGTACCATTATTTCGTACTTTAAGTAGCTTAAGTGAAATTGATAAGCCCCATCACAGGTGTTATAAATCTTTCTGAAAAATTCTTTGACACAGATGCTCGACATGTCACATAACGAACATACTGTACTAAGTACTAACGTTACGCATGAGAAGTAACACAGTATTCATCACAACACAGCAGCGAGATTGTCTACTGTAGTACATTGTAGTACATTGTAGTAGAAATAGTAAAGGTAGTAGTACTAGTAGTAGATATATGACCAGCTTCTTATTACGGACACTGTCCGCTACCACTACGAGGAGACCAGCCGCAACCGGACGTCGATCCACTCTGGCTGTCGTACTATTTTCGATTGTGGTAGTTGTTGTGACAGTAGCTCTAGTCGAAGCTTTTGTTCCTTCACAGATACCAACTCGTAACAGGAGCATACCGACGACGACTGCTGCTGCTGCTGCCAACACCGGAAGATGCGATTCAATGGTGTCTATTCAAGAGAGAAGAAGAAGTGGAAGTGGTAGTACAAATTTATTTTCCACAACAATAAATTCCTCTTCGGATGTTCCAATAACACCTCCTCCAAAGCAACAAAGTTCTGCAAATAGCGTCATTTGTGGTGGCGGTCCAGCGGGTTTGCTGACATCAATTATGTTGGCTCAAAAGTTTCCCAATCAAAAGGTGAGTGAGTGGCGCGCATTGTAACTGTATATTGTAGTGTTGTAACATTATATTATACTGTACTGCATGCATATTATTGTTCACTTTGGCTTATTCGCTATGGATGTGACTGTGATTATGACTACTGGTTTAATTTGATAAAGCCTACAGCCATATCTTGTTCTTTTCCGCTAAAGAACAATCGTAACATAATCCAATGCCTACCGTACTTGCTCCTGACACAAAATCATGGTGACTAAAAAACTTTAAACAAAAATTACGAAATAAATAAAAAACTCTATACTGATATAGATCAAAGTGTACGAGCGACTACCCGCACCATATTCGCCTACCGATTTGACTGTTTGGAATGATTTTGCTAAGTTTTATTTAATTGGATTGGGTGGTAGAGGACAGACAGCATTGGGAAAATTTGGTGTGTGGGACGAAGTTGAGGAGGTTAGTACGGCTGTTGTTGGTAGGAAAGACTGGTCACCCGGATCGGAAGAAGGTGTCGAACGGATCTTTGAGGGACGGAATAAACGAAAGTTTACAACCCAGGTATTACCCCGAGATAAATTAGTATCAGTATTGCATCAACATATCGTAGATAATTATTCAAATGAACAAATTGAATTAAATTACGGATTCGAAGTCATGCCTGTTAAGTTTGATAATGACGATGATGACAATCAAAGTCACGCTGTCGTCGATATTTACCGATGTCAAGGAGAAAAGGGAGATGAAGTCGACTGTGAAATGGACCCTATCGAGCGTATCTCAACAGATCTTTTGATCGCTGCGGATGGAACATCAAGAACAATAGCGAACTACATGGCAGAAACTGATCAACGTGAACGCAAGTCGATGAATTTGATTCAGAGGCTATTCGCAGGAAAACCTTTCAGTGTGACCCGATACATTGACGACAATCGGCGTGTGTATAAATCAATTCCAATGAAATTGCCAAAAATTGGAGACCAGATTTAAATTATTCTGCTAGATCGAAGGATGGTGGTATGAACATTGATGCGTTACCAGCGAATCGTGATGGTAGCTACTGTGGTATATTGCTTTTGAAAGAAGATGATCCGATGGCACAGGCCAACGTCGACCCTGAAACGTTACGAGGATTCTTGATGAGAAACTTCCTCAGTTTTCACCAATGCTCGACGATGAGGTCGTTGCACAGGTAGCGAAGAAGCATCCCTCGTTTCTACCATCGTTTCGATCCGTTGGTCCAAGATTAAACCAAGGCGATCATATCCTGATTTTGGGTGATTGTGCGCATACCGTTAAGGTAAGGATATTGAAACCAGAAAAGTTGAATGACATCCAGGAAAAGAATAGAATTTTCCAGGAAACTAGTCAAAAAAGTTTGAATGACATCCAGGAAAAGAATAGAATTTTCCAGGAAACTAGTAGTAACAGTCGAACTTGCTTGTTCATATTCCATTTGCTTTCCTCCATTACTCATACAACTCATTATTTCTTTGTTTTTTCCTTCCTTCCTTCTTGTCGTCTCGTTTTACTAGCCTTACTTTGGTTTGGGTGCAAATTCAGCACTAGAAGATGTTTCGATATTTTCTGATTGCATCGACGATTCCAATGAAAACATGATAGATGCTGTCATGAGTTTCTCGTCGTAGAGCTAAAGATTCCGAAACACTTGTCCGTATTTCGAGAGAACTTGATCGTCCTGGTATACTCGGTACAGTCACATTTATCATCCCGATAATACTAGACGCCATATTTAACAAAATCAATCCAAGATTATTCGCACCTAATATCATATCTATGCTTCAACGAGACGATATGACATTCAATCAAGTTGCACGACGGAAACGTCTTGATCGGACCGTTCAGGTTGCTGTACTTGCTTCGTTAATGACCGGTGCAACGTGGATGGCAAAGTTTGTAGTTGCAGCAATTGCTAAAGCTATCGGACGTCGTTCTTCGACCGTATCATTGGTTTTGGCAGGAATTTCCGCTGGTATGATCTACTCAAAAAAATCGTTGACACAATATTTAAATTCTGATATGGCACCCGCAGATGTTCTTGCCAAGATGAAATCTCCCATTACCGAAGATGGGGAAACAATGGAAAAGGATGTAAAAGCTTGAAAAAAATAATGATAGAAATAGCTAGCTAGGAAGAATCATTTTTTTTTAATGTTTATTTTTTTGTTCTACTAATACTGTTGCCGATAATGTTAATTTACAATCGAAGCAAACGACGTCGGTAATTTCAAACCATCAGTGTACTAGCGTTGTTGTTGCTACTAGAATTATAGTGGGAAACGGTAGTAGAAGCAGATGATGATGAGGATGCGCCAGTTGGTTCGTCTGTGTATAATACTGATCGGAGTGGTATCGCTTCACTGTTTTGAGATAATTCTTCTCCTCCACCTCCTCCAGATACAAGAAGACGATAATACCGTGTAAATTCTTTTCGTGCCATCAATAACTGTATCATTACAAGTAATTGAAAAAAACACATAAATGAACTTATATATGATAATGTATAAAGTATTCTCGTCAATGAATGATTAACGATCATATGTCGTCCACTTTCTTCGAATACATTACCATTGGGATTTAATTTTGATAAATTTAGTAATAAATTCGTTTCAGCCGACCAAACATATACCATATTCAATGACAGTAATGATGCACAGAATGTACAACCAGTAAATATTCCAATAACAAAATGTGCTTGATGTAATAATGATGACTCGTCTGCTGGTCCAGAAAATAATGCATAACCAAGTGCAGCATGGAATATAGCAAATACACCTGATGATTCTCCCGTGAAGGTAATACCTTTATTAACCTTCCATAATTCTTGTAATCCAGGACCTTCATAACATGGCATTACATAACATGCCTCAGCTGCATTCCAATATACTAATTTACAATACCAAATTGAAAGTAATCCCAGTACTGCATGACTAATCGCTAATAATTTTCTCCATGGAAATAATGATGATGATGATGATGAAAAAATCGCTGTCATAATATTATTATTTATTTGTTTTATTGTGTCTTATCGTCTTATCGTCTTATCTCATATCCATATTTGTTGGGTTCAAAATCGGAACTTGGCTTTGTTGTGGCAATTCGACCAGCCAGTGATGACAATCTCTTCGTCGTCCTCGAAGCAAGCTAAATGTTGACAGTAACCGATGTCGGCGTTTGATAATTGAGTTGTGTTGTAAGAGTTGTTGTCGTTGTCAAAGGGCAATGAATAAGATTTAAAGATACAAGTATTGGCGCGCATTTACCGCGCGCGTGTAGATGTCAACAACAACAAAATAAAGCAAAAATCAACTTCCTGATGATCCGACACTAGTTTCAAATTATAAGTTGGGATGGATCACATAGCCATAAAACATAAAGCATAGAAAACCAACACAACATCAAAAGCATCATGCCACCTTCTTCAGCATCATGTTCTTCCGTGGTCGTCTTTCTTATCACGGGTGCATCGAAAGGTTTAGGACGTGCTATCGCAACTGTCGCAAGTAAATATTATGCTCAACAACAACAACATAAACTACGATCCAATGACAAAGATGATTCCATTTCGTCGGCATTGCCATCGTCGACGTCGTTATCGCAAAAATCAGCGCGATTTCTTTTAGTAGCAAGATCATCGGATGGTTTACAAGAAACAAAAAAGGAGATCATTTTAACAACCTCAACAACAACTGATGAGGATAATGAGGATGATGTCATTATTTGTCGAACGATGGATTTATCAGATCTAGATCGATTGGATGACAATATAGATGTCCTTTTAGATGACGTAAATCGTCTGATATGTTGTGGAGGAGATGACAAGGATGGCGACAACCAGCGACACGATAACGTGGATGTGGTATTTGTGAATAATGCGGGTAGTTTAGGACATCTTGGACCAACCATAACAAGTCCATCTCTAAAAGACATGCGTCAAACTATAGATTTGAATGTAACAAGTTCTTTGTGGTTAACGGTACGATTTTCCCAATACGTAAAACAACTTGAAGAACGACAATGTCAACGACGTCAACAACAAAAAACAATGTCACTAGCAGCAACAATTGTTAATATTTCATCATTAGCAGCAATTTCAGATGACTTTTTGAGTATGGGGATATACAGTACAGGTAAAGCAGCAAGAGAACGATATCATACGATGCTTGCCAAAGAAGAAATGAAATCAAAAACGATGAAACAAGAAGAAGAGCCATCGTTGACAAAAGATGGTTGTGATGATAATAACAAAAGTAGTAATATTGCTATCAAAACTTTGAATTATGCACCTGGACCACTCGAAACTGAAATGACAACAGCAATTCGTAATGCCGATCAATTGGATATTGATTTAAAACCACATTTTCAAAAAGAATTACTTGATGCTAATGATAGTGCACTTAAACTTATTAAGTTGGTAGATGAAAATACCTTTGAAAGTGGATCACATGTAGATTACTACGATCTTCCCTGATAATCAAAAGAAATAATATTGAATGAAGGACTATGGAAAATAGGAGGTATGGTTTTGTAGTATATGATTTTATTCTATTAGTGATTTTTTTAATTATAAAGTAGTACAAAAGTTATGCAGTAAGAGAGTATCAGATGCAAGTAAAGACAAATATTTACAATTCTCTGGAGGACATTCAATGTCTCCATGCGTTGTGTATATAATTTTACATGCTAGCAATTAAAAAAGCCAGTGAAGAACCAGAACGGTTTAAATGTTCGATAGTACTTCCGTGCAACGCATAATTCACACGCGCTATCACGTTAAAATTTTAATTCAATCTAGGTTTGACGGGTTTTGGAATTCCATTTTCATCCCATGGAAGTTCCATACCAGGAAGTGGCTCTAAATCGTCATACCAAACTGCCTTAGGATCATACTTAGCAAAGAATGGCCGGCCAATCCAATCTTCATCACGGCATTGAAGGAATCGTAACACAAATGCCTTATGTCCTAGAATTTCTTCAACACCAGTAACCTCAACCTTGCCTGGAGTGCACGACATAGAAGGTCCTCGGACGGTACGGATAAGTCCAGAACAATTGCGTATCGCATCACTATAAATACGTTGAGCCTTTTCAAGGGGAACCTCAAAGAAATGTTGCGCACCCGTATCACGAGCCATGAACATATAATAGGGGATAATACCCATCTGAACCTCCTTTTTCCATTTTTCGGTCCATACGCTAGCATCATCGTTGATGCCTCTCATGATAGGAGATTGAGAACGAATGGTAGCGAATGCTTCCTTTTGGATCCGTTCAATTGCATGTTCGACTTTCTTGGTAGAAAGTTCACGTGCGTGACCTAAATGAGCCATAACAGCAAGATGACGTCCACCTTCTTCTCGGACACGTCGCATCAAATCAATAAGTTCATCTGCATCCTTATCGGTGGTAAATCGTTGGGGCCAGAATGTTAAGCTACGAGTTCCGATACGGACATTCTGTACGTGTGGTAAAAAATTTGGATCGCACAATGGTTCTAGGTATTGTTCCAATGATCGTGTTTGCATAATCATTGGATCACCACCGGTCATTAAGATATCCGATACCTCCGAATGTTCTGCTAAGTAATCAAAGAGTGAAGTCGCTTCCTTTTGCGCAAACCTAAGTTCATCGTCACCAATAAATTGTGCCCAACGGAAACAGTATGTACAATACGCATGACACGTTTGTGCAGCAGCGGGGAAGACCAATACCGTTTCAGAATATTTATGCTGAACACCTGTTAATGACGATTGAGTTTCCTCACTTTCCGATTTAGGTGCGTTCAATGTTTTTTGTCCAGCAGGATGCGGATTCAAATCGGTACGTATCTCACCTACAACCTCCATAAGAGCAACTGGATCACCGTCTGCTTTTGCCTTGATGAGTTTCTCACGATGTTCATTACTCAACATATCTAAGGTTGGAAAAACAAGACGATAAAATGGATCATCCTTAACTTTATCAGATCCAACGTCCCAATCGATAAGTTCATCAACAAAGTACGGAGATGCCTTGAATGGGAATATGAGACCAGATAGACGAATATCATCCAGATGTGGGATGATTTCTGGGTGTTTTTCTGCAATCTTATCAACAGCTTGAAGACTAATAGCCCTATACCGTTCATTGTTAGTAACTGGTGGTGGTTCTAATCCATTCATTCCAATCATATTACTCATTCCGTCAACGGACACGGCTTGAGATGACATCATTCGTTCATCGTCGACGCCGCCATTATTATTATTATTATCAGTGTTACTATTGTTTATTTGAATTCACTCAGCGACATTATTTTATCGGCAACAATTTCTCTCGGTCGTTCCAATACACCAAGAGCCGATGACGAGGTACGACGGCGGGTGTTTGGAGTGAATGCATCGGAGAATCCGACAGTAGCACTTAA
This sequence comes from Fragilariopsis cylindrus CCMP1102, assembly GCA_900095095.1. Taxonomy (NCBI): domain Eukaryota; phylum Bacillariophyta; class Bacillariophyceae; order Bacillariales; family Bacillariaceae; genus Fragilariopsis; species Fragilariopsis cylindrus. The sequence continues at coordinate 100,509 of FMBT01000353.1, forward strand.
TAGAAATGCACAAACAACATATTGACATCGAGACGAAGATAAGAATGAAGAGCTAACCATGGTGCTAGCTTAAATAGATGACACTGAACTGTGTATAATGTTATGGATTAAAATTGATAGTCGCAAATTTGATGTTTGTTTGAAATTATGAGAAGAATATCTGGGTGGTTATCTAGCTAGTACATTGTTGTACGACAGACTAACCATATCACCTGCAGATTTAGCAACTCAGACGCGTTCCACTCGCAACTAAACTATGACGCACAATGAGGCCTCAATATATATAGGCCTGCTATTTCCTATTTTAAAGCGACGAAACGTATCTTCGATTTGTTTTTGATGTCTATCTGTGGATTGATAGCCAATCAAAAAAAAAAAAATATCATCATATTAAGTATTAGGGCGTGATTGAAAAGTAGCGTATTCTACTAAGTAGGGGGGGACAGGCTATGATGTGAAGAAGGACCTTTGAGAAAGACATTAAATCTCATTGTGGCTCAATAAACATTGTGTGATATTTTTCTGCTGACTGGATTTGCATTAATTTTACCTAAATTCGCAGGAATCTTTTTTAATGATTTGTCCGTGATCCACTCTAGTCCCGTAAAGACGGATCTGCGAGCGACGTACGTACAAAAGTGCAGGAAAAAGGATCCAAGATTTTATCTTTTCGGCTATTTTCAAATTTCCCTCTTCCACGGAACGACAACAAGCCAACAACAACAACAACAACAACCGTCGAGAGAGAGAGCCAACAATTTCAAACACAATACAAAGTAATATATGAGATCAGTGTGCGCCCCTATACTCATCAAGATGTTGCAACGATGATCGCTATATCCGGTGTGCTATTACTATCGTCGTCCCCATCATCGGTTGGGGTAAATGGACTTCAAATAACTATCGCGGGCGGTACGGGAAGACTCGGTAGATTACTTCTACCGAAATTATCAGATCATGATGTGACTGTTTTGACACGGAATTCATTCTTAGCATCTGCACCTAATAAAGTTACGGAAGCTTTTGGTTATCTTGGTAAAGGTTTTTACAGAAACATCCATATGTTACATTAAGAGATTGGGATGGTGGTGATCTGTTAGAGATTGTTGGACAAGACTTTATAGGATGGCAAGATGATACCTTACCAAATGCCGATATTCTCGTTCATTTATGTGGTGGATATACAGAACAACGAGAAATGGTGACAGAACGGTTAGTTAGAGAATCTTTACGAATGAATCCAAGTGTTGTCCATGTTACTGTGAATCCACTTGACGAAGAATCCCTAAAATTTCACCAGGAATGGTTACACTCAAGACGAAAAGGATTAATGATTGTGAAAATATGGTTGAAAAAAATTGTAAGAATAGTCGTTGTTTACGATTAGAAGCCTTCCGAAACGAACAGGCAATCGAACAAATTTTTGATACCATCAAATCTTTGGAGTAATAATAAGAGAAAGAAGAAGAAGAAGAAGAAAAATAATAACGATGCTAAAATGCGGACTACTGGCTAATGTACGATCGGCTGACTAAAATAATGAATGCTACTTTAAAGTATATCAGGCGTTTTACCTTTCACAGCATTATTCTCTATCTACAATGGCATGATCGTAGTACAAGATACGTTTTGGTGCAGATGTTTTATCGCGTTGATGTGTTGCTTTTCGGCTTCTTTATTGATTCCTTTAACGTAGATGACTTCATTAACCTTGGATTAAAGGTGGTAATTTTATCATAGGAGATTTTTTTCCTGCCATGATTGCCATGCATGATGATTGGATCATTTGATTATTTTGAGCGGCTTGATTGATTATTAGAACAATGATTATGTTAGACTGCTTTTAATTTAGCGCAGCAAGGTTTTAATTTTTCTGTTGAGTAGCTCATTGGTCAAGATAATAGCAATAGAGTTCTTGGTTGCATGCTTGTTGGCTGGTGAAGTGTATCTATTTGATATCATCTCTCTATTCCTAATAGATTTTTCTAGAAAGCTTTACTATTCCTTAGTTGGATGCTTAATATACAGAGGTTAGTGGAGTTGCAATTTTTGAAGAAACTACAACAATCCATAAGAAATTATGGAGGACATGTTTAACAAAGTATATCTAAAGAGAAGGGCATTGTGAACTCAACTACAGTAATCATCACTTTTAAGAGTGATGATGAGCGTTGCATTGCCAAGTGTTTTGCTTAAAAAGTGCTACATATGTCTCAGATGTTGCTAGGACTAATGTGAGTATGTGTATTACTAATATCTTGCACATAGACTTAGACACACTACACACACTAATGTGTACAATTACTATTGGCTTTATTGTTGTTGCCATCAAATAATGTCTTCAATGAGACATCATAAAAACAACAATTATAATTAGGCGTCCCGACATCATGAATGGGGATTTGTCGAACAAAAGAATGCATTTTTGTACTGCTACCGGCTTTTTATGGTGTGTGCGTACGTAACAGCACAGCCAAGTACGACTTACGAGGTCGAAACACCCACACGTTATTACTAAAGGAAAAAGAGCACGACTGAGTACGCGTGTGACAGTAGCAAGCACCGGCGGGTCTGTGTCGACTAACATTCGAACATAAAAGCCTAACATCTCTGTTTTAGAAACTTTCTAAAACAGAGGAGTTAGGCAAAATGAAAAAATGGATTTGTCATTTAAACAACTAAACACATACCGTACATACCGTGTTGCAATAGCAAGCCAAGTCCATCTTCCATCGATATCGGTACACACGACAAATAATAGTCAAAAAATCGGAACGTACTGGTGTGTGTGTGTGTGCAACGCTACCGCATTGTCTTCTATTTTATACTCATTCTTTATTTATAAAGTAAGTCTACTGTAGTCGGCGTCGAGTCAGTCATTTTTTTCCCAAATAAATAATTATATAATATTAGAATGGGAAACGAAGGTTCTCTTCCGTCGAGCGATGAATCGGAGGGAATGGAATATAATCCCTCTACATTATCTCCCAGTGCCGTTGGTGGTCATTCTCGTAGCAGCAATAACAATACAAATAACAATGATCCTCGAGCTATGGTGAGTGGAAATAGTATAGTTGACGCCGGCGTAATACCGGTAGGCGTTGGCGTTGGTGGCACTCAACAGCATCAAGGTAATAGTAGATCATCGGGAGGAGGAGGAGAACGATCGAATGGAAGTAGTGGTGGTGGACATCATGGAGGAAGACTGAAGGGTAGTGTTTTTACGCGTAGGAGTCATGCCCATAACCAAAACTCGACCGGTATAGAACGAACAAATCAACAACAACAACAACAACAATCTCCCGCAGAATCTGGGGCCTCTTATCCCCCGTCACAGTCGAGCGCGAATTCGTCATCGTCGGGTTTATCAGCATATCATACACCTATTCCGTCAATGGCAGGAGAAGAATTAGCATATATAAATCCCGGAAATATCACCACTCAACATCCTTATCAGAATACTAATAATATGAATGCACATCAACAACAACAGATGTACGCACAACAACAGCAGCAATATCAACAGCAGCAACAACAGCAACAGCAACATTATTACAATAATAATACCGTACCGATAAATAATAACCTGTCCGGTGCAACTTCTTCTAATACAACAACAACAACCAAAAAGACAATACCGGGACAACGTGCGGGTTCTGCAATCCTTAAAAGTATGCGAAATTTAAATATTGGTTCTGCCATGCATCGGATCGGTGGTGGTGGTGGTGGTGGTAGTAATGCTCGTAGTCCAGTTACTAGCCCCAGTCGAGGCAGTAGTAAACGACAGCAGCAGCAGCAGCAGCAACAACAAAACCGGCAACAGCAGCAACAAGTTAATGATTGGGAAACTAGATGGGATGAAGATTCAGAAGATGACGATGACGAGGATGATCAGCATAACGAAGTTAATAATATAAATCAATCGAAAAGTCATCCATCACATAATCAACAACAACAACAACAAAATCAGCATCGGTCAACGACGTTACCACCAACACAACACACTTCCAATACTATAACTAATAATCATATCCACAACAACACACTGTTACGACCTGAGTTGCGTCCTCCCGAAATGGATTCTGGTTATACGGCTGCCGCAGCAGTTGCAGTGGCCAATATTAATATGACACCGACGACGCAGCAGCAACAACTTCAGCATCATCTAGCATACCCACCAGGTCAACCGACGACGACAACAACAAAAATAGCGACACCTGATCCACCAATACAACAACAGCAACAACAAACACAAACACAACATGTCATCAATGATGATGACGATGAAGTTGAGTGGGATACAGGGATTGGCGTCAGTGATGCTGATATTGTTGCCAGTGATGGTGACGGTACAGACCTTGATGATACTAGACCCAACGTACAACAATTTTCACCTTTACTTCGAGTGCTTGGAAAGGGATCATTTGGAAAGGTGCGTTTACTTACTATTATTTTCTATTACAATGATTGCAATTCGTTATTGAAAAGCAATAATGCTATGTTACTACTATTCCCGGCTCTTATGTATCGTTTCTGACACAATATGCATGGATTTGTTTGTCTCCTTTTTCTGTATATTTTAGGTTGTATTAGTTCAGAAAAGTGTAGGAAGAGAACAAGGTGTTTTATTTGCAATGAAAATACTGAAAAAATCACATTTAGTCCGACGACGACAAATTGAACGTACCCGAACGGAACGAAAAGTATTATCGGCTGTGAATCATCCATTTATTATGAAATTACATTATGCATTCCAGTCACCTGACAAATTATATTTAGTGTTAGATTATTGTCCCGGTGGAGAACTATTCTTTCATTTGTCACGATTTCGACGTTTTCCGGAACGTGTTGCTCGATTTTATGCAGCAGAATTGTTATTAGCGTTAGGACATTTGCATAAACGGGGTATAATATACAGAGATTTGAAACCGGAAAATGTTCTGTTGGATGCTGATGGCCATGTGAAACTTGGTGACTTTGGTCTAGCTAAAGCTGGTATCCGTCATGCGTATGAGGGTGCAACCTCTATGTGTGGTACACCGGAATATATGGCCCCGGAAGTATTAGCGCAACAGGGACATGGATTCTGCGTCGATTATTGGGGTCTTGGTATGTTGACGTATGAAATGATGACCGGGTTACCACCGTGGTACACAACAGATAGAGCGAAACTCTTTCGGAGATTACGCAGTGCACCATTGGATATACCTCCATACTTTTCTGCTCAATCTGCATCATTTACAAGCGCATTGTTAGAACGAAATCCAAGAAGGAGATTGGGTGTAACCGGGATACGTGCCGCAATGGAAAATGATTTTTTCAAAAGTATCAGTTGGAGAGCTCTATACGGACGCCGTGTGGAAGCACCCATCAGACCATGTGAGGGTGGTCGCCTCCAGCTGGTGGTGATGAAAACGAACAAACGTCATCGTCGCAACAGCAGTCTTCTCAAGTTAACAATGTCCCTACAGACTTGGATGCGGCAACGGCTAATTTTGATAATCAATTTACACGAATGCCTGTAGAAACGGACGATAAAGGAAACGACGACAATGAGGACTTGGAAGAATTACACGAAGATACCTTTGTTGGATTTACGTTTGACGATGACGACCGTGATGCGGCTGAGGCCGCCCATCAACAAAAGCAACAGAATTCTAGACAAAGGACTCAACATATCGCTCGGGAAGGACACCATATAGACTAGCTACTAATATATAAGTTGGTGGTCATTGCCACAACATAGTAACGATGAAAAATGAAGGATATCTTCCTATATACTATATGTTTGTTCTGGTATTGATGTGTAGTACTAGTACGTAGGTAGATGAATTTTGAGCCAATTCATATTGTTTTGCTTTGTCTTCGGCCTTCCAAACTAAAGATCGATTTTTTTCTATCATTGTGGTAATCCTGAGCGTCCTACAATGCACGTAATACATATTGAATACACGCATTTCATTTACTCTGTGTTTATCTTATAGCCTTTTGCTGAATATAACATTTGTTGCCGTTGTGTTTTGCACAGTAAGAATTGCGACATCGGTCTGGATCCTTTCGCTGTTGAATTTTCTTCCTTCGCAGTATTGCTCAGTGTATCACATCCCAACAAGACCGACGATCTTTGAACTTGTCGTATTTGTCCGAAGGTTGATAGAATCATCCATTGCCCTATGGTACCGGTCACGACTAACATCTGCAAATTTCCATCAAGAATGGAAGTGAGTGAGACATTTCTATGTCTGGGTTTCAATTCTACAAAAGAATATTCTGTCAAAACTGCCCCTCGAAAACTCGGTCTATTGAGGAAAACAATACAACCTTCGTGCCGCTTGTTGTTTTTCGTTTCCGTCATTGCTGACGGAAATGGACATTCCAACTCTTGCGATTGCGCGTACTTGAAATGGTGAACCCATCTATTGTCAAACTAATTGTTAGTATCTAGAATTTACTACTCTAATGTAGTGTTGAAATAAACTGAATTTAGTTTTAAGAGCTTTCTCTTTGTACATTCGCTGAATTAAATATTTTTTATTTTTGGCAGTACAAACGACAGGAGAAAAGCCGTTTCATCGCCATCGTCGTTGCTGCGTAGTTATCTGTCGTGATGCGCGAGGAAGCAGCAGCAGAATCTGAAAACGATGATGATACATTATTTATTCATTGATCAGTTGATAAATTTGTTCTTCGTTCGAGAAGATAAAGGAGAGAAAAGGATTTCCATGGCCGTTGTTTCGTGTATTGATTGATTGATTGATTATATGTCACGCTTCTTACTACCGCCGCCCCATTATGTCCTCCAGCTTCCCCGTGGCTAGCAACACGAGCCATGTCACACCCACCAGAAGGCTCATGGAGGCTGAAACACAACGGATCCAGAACTCCACGATCACCAAGGAGGATACTTCCAAATCGTCGCGATCGTCGTCGTCGTCGCTGTTTTTCTCGCTTGTGGTGGTTGTGGTTAGGATTCTGGAGCTCCGTTCTTTTTTGTTATTGTGAGGCTTGGAAGAAATGCACCGCGCCAGAGAAGTTGTAAAGGTTCCGTATGCAGACGAAAAGGTCCCCATCGTGATGATAGAAGTGGTGCAAAAACTTAACAAATAGCAGATCGCTAGCCGAGGGTCGTGGAGCTGGATGGCGGGGACGACCCCCAGGACACCCCCCGGACCCGCCAGGCCGTGAAAGATCCCCGCACAGCATGCCAGAAAGGAGCTGTTGGAGTGGTCGTGATTGTGGCTGTGACGATGATTATTATTATTGAAGCCATCGCCGCCGGAAGCTTCGTTGGTGTTTGCGGTTTCCTCCGTGGACACAGTCCCGAACATGACCTGGATGTTGTACCGAAATTCTTCCAAATCATCATCGGGTTCTGTGTAGTCTTGGCGGCGGTGGGGACCACTCGAATCACCACCGTATCCGTCGTCACTATGGCTGTCGATTTCCGTGGCCTCCACCTCGAGGGGCCTCAGCTTGTTGATGTTGTTGTTGTTGTTGCTTATGGGATCATTCACAAAAACATCGTCGCCCTCGCCGGTGTTTTCGTTGCTGCTGCTGCTGCTGCTCCTATCGACTACGGTATACACGTTATAGCGGATCTTGCGGGCCTCATAAATGCCGTAGAATCCAAGCGTAAGCATGAAGATCCCCACAAAGGATTCGAACAAATGCGTAACCGCATCGGGAATCTCCAGCCTCTTGCCATCGCTATCGTCGCTTTCGTTATCGTCGTGGTTGTTCTGCAGGACATCTTTCATAATAAAAAAGCCTCCCACCAGCATCAATCCCGTGCTGTGCCCGATTCCCCATCGGGCACCGAGTCCGAAAAGGTAACACTTCGAGACAGAAGACGAGGACGACGATAGGGTGGCAAGCGCCTGCGTGTGGTTGTGAAGGAAGTGGCAGTGTTGAGATTCAAATGGAACAAACGAAAAAGGAAAAACGAGACAAACGAAGCAGAAGCAATGGTAGCGAAGATATCTTACTTACAGATAGATGGTCAGGACCCGTCAGCACGTGCACGACGCCCATGGCGATTCCCGTCCAAACGAGATGGATTGCTGTCGCCATCGTTTAGTGTTCATTCACAAAATCTTGCTCTTGTGGTTCTGGTTGTTTGTATTTATTATTAGGTGAATGATTGTTGCAGGTTTTTGTCGAAAGGGAAGTACGAGTACGCACTAGTAGTGTGAAGTTGAAGGGGTTCCTTCCATGTAGTGTTTGTAGTATCATCTATGTTTTCTCTCCCTTCTAAAGAAAAATAGATATTTTAATGAAAGCGTTTTCGAGAATTCAATCATCTTCGAATCTCTACTAACTAGTCCCGTGGGACCTAACTTCGACAAGATCGATAGTCTTAACTAAAAGAAAGGTACGGGGATAAATAATTTTATCCTGCAGTTTTCTGAAGAGAAAGCGAACGCAAAGTTGCCAAAACAATGGGTGTGTCTTTGTTCGGGATAAAAAAATCGCTGGTATTTTCATAATACTAAAGATGGAAGTACAAAGTGGAAGTGGCCAAACGTTTAATTTTTCAGGATTAGACTGAGATGGAAAACCATAAAGAAAAATAGTAGAGAAAACAATTATTCACGTTTCACGTTGTTTTCTTTTCATGTAGATTTTTAATTCGATTCATTCATTCATTCATTCGGTTCAGGTATACAATTCCTTTATCTGATCTATCATTTCGTTTAATCGATTTATTCGGTTCAACAGATTTATTGCTCTACATATTAACTCCAGGCTGGTATCATTTCAAATTACTGTTCATGAAGTATATTCATGCTTAATGACCGTCAAGGTTAATTAGTGCCTCGTTAACATGTCTTTCGCTTTTAACCTTCTGCAGAAAACAGTCACGATCTAATAAGGGAACTGTACTATTTGATCTTTCGTTGTTCTTGCCATCAATATCAGTGGAAGAGCCGGCTTGCACCATGCTAAAAAAAATGCCATCGTCAATCTGGATCAACTCATGGTAGGTGCCATGTTCGGCAATAGTCCCGTGATCGAGAACGACAATCTGATCTGCATCCTTAGACGTAAATGTGCTGTGAGATATGGAAACTATGGTCAGTTGCTCCGAGTCTCGGAGCCTTACGATCGTTTTCACAATCGAAGCCGCGGTCTCGGGATCAAGCGCGGACGTTGCCTCATCCAACAGCAGAACGGAAGGCTTTCGATATAATACTCGAGCCAAACAAATGCGCTGAATCAACGCCAGTTGCGACCAAATATATATAGCAAAGTAAATATTAGAAATTGAAGCAATTGAAAAAGAGAATGAAAACCAAAAGATAGGAAAAAAATCGAACTTACCTGAAGCTGCCCCCCGCTCATGTTTATACGGCTGTCGCCCCCAAGAACAGTGTCATAACCATCTGGTAGCATGGAAATTATGTCAGCTATTTCTGCCATGGTGGCGGCCTCAAATACCGCACCATCATTGTTGTCGGGTGAGCCAAAAAGAATGTTTTCTCGTATAGTCCCCTCTAGTATCATAGTTTTTTGAAACATCACCGAAACATATTGCCGGTAGCTCCTTAAAGAAGCACCAAATATTTCGGTTCCGTCCCACATAATAGAACCCTCATTGGGTTGCAGGTTTCTCATGAGCAAGTTGATCAGAGTGGTCTTTCCAGATCCACTAAGCCCACAAAGGACATTATAGGTCCCCCGTTTAAATGACAAATTGATACCTTTCAGCACTTCAACCGGCGAACCTTTATATCGAAATATGACCCCCTGTTTATCAGTATCAATGGTAAAACAACGCCAGTTGTGACCAAATGTATAGAGCAAAGTGAATATTAGAAATGGAAGCAATTGAAAAAGAGAATATAAACCAGAAGATAGAAGAAATGTCGAACTTACCTTCATATCTATGCTCTCAGTAAGCGGGGATAACGACGGGTGATCAGCGCCATTGTAATTAATAACAGTATTTCCACTAGCAATCAAATCATCAACTTTGCGAATACAACCAGCAGAATTCGATGCTTCACGCATGAAACCACCTAGCCGATTGAGTGGTTCTGTCATACTGGCAGCCAAACTCACCAACGTGACAAACCCACCGACAAGTGTGGTATTATCGTCGGAATCTAGTACAGCTTTGCCATAGGGTATGATGACAAACAAAGTATAGATCGCGCCACACATCAGATAGTAGACCGAAATAGCTCCACTTGAAAAAATAGACCGTTGTCGTGCCTGGCTGAGTTCCAAAAGCATGGGCTGAATGCGATCAGCTGCCCATACTCCGGTGTCAGACGTAATTAAAACCGGAAGACAGTTGACAAGGCTCGCAAAATTAGAGGCTAACTTGCCTTCCAATCGTGATGCCTTTTGAGATGCTTCCGAAACAATAATGCAGATCTTATTTAGTAACAAAACAATCAATGAAATGTATGCAATGATAATAATCTTGCATAAAAAATAACAAGATTATTTCCTGTGAAACAACCAAGAACTTACCGTCCGTAGCTTTCTTGGTAAGATCGTCATTGCTATACATTACAGGCAATAGACAAATAAATGCTGCGGCCAAAATGATATTGACTTGTAAGCATGAAAGGCAAGCGATGGTAATTTTCATTGTAGAGAACAACATGGTGTAAGTGGACGTGATGAGTGTCACTTCTACCCGACCCGTTTGACTTGTAAACACATCGACGATTTCTCCTGCGGAAGAACCATCACCGTCAACATTACTATTCACAACAGCACCCAGGGCTCGCTGCCGACACAATAGCATTGCTCGTGTATTCAGCTTCGATTGAGAATACGACAATGCAAGCATGATCACGGGATTAATACCCGCTAGAAAAAAATACACAATTAAGGCTGTTCTGGCATCCTTTTGATTATAGCTCGCGTTGTTGACAAATATACCTAAAGCGATGGCCTGTACCGGCGCAATTGCTGCGGCCATCGACATGATGATTAGCGATACGATGAATTCTCGAGGACATTGGATCCACTTTTGAAGGATGGTCCAGACTAAGGCAAAGGAGGTGATCGGGACGGGGACCTTCTCGATGTTACAACCATGCTCACTATCGCAATACGACGAGAGGCAGTTGGCCATTTGTTTCACGACTCGTCTGAATTCGGACGAACTCAAATACTGACTGTTGTTGTTGGATTTCCAACCGGGCCATATCGAAACATGTTCGGAAATGCGTTTCACGATGCACCAATAATCGAGGGCACCATCGCCCGCCGCACGTACCCGTTGATCGAGATCTATTTTTACTTTTTTGCCACGTTTAATGTCCTCGGAGACAATCAATACTTCCAACGCATGATTAAAAGCCTCTTGGACTTGCTCCTTGGTTATTTCGGTGGACGTTTTTCGGAAAGATTGCATAATCATACTCGTGTCGCTATTTTCGTCGTCGTGATCATTAAATTTACCTGCTTGGTTGGTACCGAGGACATCTCGCAATTCATTCATCGGTTCATGATTTATTCGCAAAAAGAACAAATAACATCCGAACATGATTAGAGTTACAGATAAGATTGCTGTTTCGGATCGGTTCAATTGCTCGCATCCCAATGTTATGTTGAATTTGTCTTCTACGACGAGCAAGCCAATAATAGCAATGGCCAGATGCAACACCAGCGATAAAACGCACTGGAATCCTCCCCAGCGAAAATATATCAAGCCTCCAAAGAACGGGAGCGAGTACTCCCATAAAAATCCCGTGGCGATCCACAACGAAACATGGACAACGGAAAACCATTTAAAGTGTTCTGAGTTGCACCATCCTGGAGCCGTTATCAGTTCTGATACAGCGAACAGAAAGAACAATAGAAAGGAGATGACCTGAACCGTATATCCAAGAGGTGTCGTGTAAGGTAGGATGAGCCGAAAAGTAGTATGCATTATTTTGTATGTTGTTGTTGTGGGAGGGTGTGCTTTAATATTATTACTGAGTGTAGCTAGTACTTTCTCTATGCAGCTTGTATTCCTTTGTTATCATGTCCAAACTTGTGCACTGTGTCTTTTCTGCGTCGTATTGATTCGATTATTCCTCTTGTTTGATCGCGTTTCCTATCATATTTGCTACATGATTTTGAAGTACAGTAGTAGAGAGTCCTCTCTCTCTAGCGAGTCTATCACCGGTACGATTGTCATGAATAGATATGACCTCCTAGGAAGAGATTTTGATTTTTTTTTCCCCATGGTGCACAGCATACACACAACACATATTTCCTCCGTGCAACGCAGGTTGTCCACGGGGTAAGCCATAATAATGAGACGACGGTTTCTTTATTTAATATTTTCCTCTCAAATCACTCACTCTCCGTGCTTTTGCGCACGTTAAAATATTATAGCGCTTATCCCTGTGGACGACCTGCGTTGCACGGAGGAAGTACTAGTACAGCACTATTCATCGAGTCAATAATCAGTAACTTATGCTTTTAGGATGAATAAGATCATACTACTCACATGGAAATTGACAGCCATTAGAAATATTGAATTTAGGTAGAACAAATGTAGCTGCTGTTAGTACTTTTTCTAGAAGTAATTTGGAAATTTCATTTAACATTTCTCATAAACATTTATTTTGTTTCTAAAGATCTCTCTCAAAACAGTTTTGATTGTTTGTACATCCAAAAATAGTTGAGCAGTAGTAGTCTTCGAATCTCTACTAACTAGTCCCGTGGGACCAACAGTCGTATTTTACTTGAACTTGATTTGGACTTTGAACTTATCAACAAAACACAACAAACACAAACAAAACAGTCAGTCGAGCTATAAAAAAGAAAATCTAGAACAAATCTAAAAATAAGCAAGAAAACCAAGCCTATCATTGCGAGAGGTATGCATTAGCAAAAGAGATAATCGGCGCTCTATCGATGTCTATCTTGCTTACGGCATTGCAAACGATAACGTCGAACATTTGAATTCCATTTGCCTCCATCCATCATGCTACATGACATAATCGACAGCACAATTTGATTATTGCGTAAAAAATCATTATCATTGAAATAGAATAGAATAGAATAGAATAGAATAGGCCGTGTCAGTTTCGATTCATTCGATTGTTGCCCATTACAGTATCGATTATCGAATCGTATCTCACGACGGCACACAAGCAAATAAACACTCAACAGTTAGAATCTAGATTCAAATTTAATCTCATTATAAAATACATACAATGGCGGAAACAAATAATAACAAGAACAATGAAGTAATCGATTTATTGATGAGCGATAACGACGACGACGACGATCAAGACAATGTCAGTATCAATGATGCCAAGAATAAACAACAAAAACAACGCCGTGTCATGAAGGATCCTCCTCCATCGGCCTCGTCATCGGCTTCGTCATCTGGCGCTACAAACAATAAGACCGAGGGTGAAAACAAGAAGAACGGTATATCGAACAGAAAAAACAATAATAGCAAAATCAATAACAGTAACAAGTATCGGACTACAGCTAAAACGACGATGGCAGCAACGAAAGCTAAATCTAAAACTAAAAAAACAACGAGTGATGGCCTACAAGCTGGATTGGTTCTAGAAGAAGATGTCTTCGCGTCGTCGGCAGCAGCGGCAGCCGTAAGAGGAAATGAAGGCGAAGACTACCACAGTAATGATAATGATAATATCAACAATAACAATAACAATAACAATAATACGTATTTCGAGTTGTTTGAAGATGATGAATTCGGTCCTGTCGCATCATCGATTATGGGAATTCATAAACCTTCCATCGTTGATATCAATCTTGATGATGATGAAGATGAAGATGACACTGATGAAGATGACGTGAAAGTTGAATCATTATCATCGTCGTCGGCATCGAACAAGAAGAAGACTACTAAGAATGATAATAGTAATAGTAATAATAATGATAATAATAATAATAATAAATGGAATCCAAAATGTCGTTGTAAAATGTTAGCAAGATTATCGTATAAAGAAAAGGATGGTGCACCATATTTTGAATGCGGTAAGGTTACTTCTACGAAGAATAATCCAAAGAATAGATGTAAATTCTTTACATATGCATTTAAACCAGAATTAACGGTATGGTACAGATTTGGTCATCATAATCGGCATGTATTGGTACAGCAGCAACAACAACAACAACAGTTACAGACATTACCATCATCGTTACTATTACCATCAAACACAAACAACAATAATAGCAACGACAATTCAATTCATTATTTTCCGCACAAGATTTAGTCAAGGCACAGTAGGTGATTGTTGGTTTTTAAGTGCATTAGCAGTCGTTGCGGAACGTCCCGATCTTATTCGAAGACTATTCCAACAGCAATTACAACAACACAGCAGCAGCAGTAGCAGCGATGATTTACGAAATGGGATAATTCGTGTCAATTTATTCCTTGATGGGATATGGTCACAATTCAGATGGATAACTTCTTGCCATGTTATATCCGTGGTTATGATAAAGATGATGACGCCTTACAAAAAGCACTTGAAGCAAGTTTATTATCAATGAACGGTGGTGACAATGAAAATAGTAACAACAATAACAATAACTCTACTATTCTTCGTAACCCATATAAGAAAAACAAGAATCCAAACAATAATATCCAACAATACACAAAATTTCCACCAGCATCTTCACGAAATGATCCTAATGGCTTGTCAGAAAGGAATCGACAAATTATGATCAAAACAACAGAATTTATTGATCGTGATCGAAAAATGAAACAGCAACATAGAGGAGGAGGAGGATTTTACCGTCCCCGTTTAATAGGATTTGGTAATGCTAGTCGTGGTTCATCAGCACAAGCGCAATCACAGTCACAAGTAGTACAAACACGTGATTTAGCATATTCGAAGGCACATAAGAATCAATTATGGGTACCATTTTTGGAAAAAGCATATGCAAAAATACATGGTTCCTATCAAGCAATTAGTGGTGGTCAGATCGCTGAAGCATTCTTAGATTTAACTGGGTAAGTAATGCATGTATGTGAGAAGAAGCACGTGAATTTTTTTCATAATCATTACGAAGTATTCTAACTTTTTTTTCTTGCTTTTTACTATTATCTCTCGTACTGTAAAGTGCTCCTACATTACAGATTGGGTGGCATGCAGGTCGTGCCGCTTCTGGTATGAATAGTACTTCATATGATGATCCGAAACGATTATGGTTTGATCTATTAAAATGGAGAAAACAACGTCTACCGATGGGATGTGGTACCGACAGTTCTTCGGAAGGATTAGTTGGAATGCATGCATATTCTATACTGGATATACGGGAAATTACCGATGTTGGTA
Source organism: Fragilariopsis cylindrus CCMP1102 (assembly GCA_900095095.1). NCBI lineage: Eukaryota > Bacillariophyta > Bacillariophyceae > Bacillariales > Bacillariaceae > Fragilariopsis > Fragilariopsis cylindrus. Next base: position 115,784 of record FMBT01000353.1, read on the forward strand.
TAGATTTCTTTAAAGATCATTTAATTCGTGGTACATTGGGGAATGTTAGTGGCTTTACGGAATATGATGGTAAAGTTCGACTATTGAGGATACGTAATCCACATGGACAAGTACGTTTTTTTTTTGCCTGCGTCGTGAAAAGAAATAAAGCAGATTTTGTTACAACCAACGACGGGAATATACAGTACTAAACCCCCATTCTTCTTCTTTCATGTGTTGTTGTTCTTATTTATACACTCTTTAATAGGGAGAATGGAAAGGTGAATTTTCGGATAAGTGTGCAATGTGGGAACAGTTGTTAACTAATAGTGGAATCACATTACCTAGAAGCGGTATTAATGATGGAACATTTTGGATTGGTTACGATGATTTTCTTCTAGGATTTAGTAACATCGATGTTGTTCTGGCACATCAAGGGAATCATGCCAAATCATTTATTTCTAACTTTCCGCAAAAGATTAATAATCATCGATGCACTCGTGCCTTTGAAGTTAGTCTCATCGACCCACAACCAGGTCTCGAAACAAAGGAACGTGTGGAAGTTTATGTTATGGGGATACAAAAAAGCAAACGCGGCGCTCGACAAGGTCGCAAAGATCGAAAAAAATCATACAAAGTTTCTGACATGGGTATGTTGGTAGGAGAATATCCATTGAATAGTAATGGTGGTAGCGAGAATAACAATGACAATGACGATGGTGCAGACGCAAATTCTGTTCCATTCTCTTCAGTGCACGGACAAATGTTTGGTTTCAAACGCAACGGTCACTATAAAATAGTTCTTGATCGAAAGAAATGCAAACGACTAGGTAAGTCCCACACAATAAAAATTCTGAACGCCGCAATACAATACAATCAGCATTCCATCTAACGAAAAAATGATTATCATAGTTGTTATGCCCATTTCATTTGGCCATCCCGCTGCAACCGATGCACTTTTGAGTTTCGTCGTACGGTTCAACGCCGATGCGCCTCTCATGATTCGCGAACTTGAGGAAGTTCCTCGTATGGATCGTGCTCTCTGCGACTTTTTAATCCGACCAAAGCCATCTGGACATTTTTCCGATACCCGTCAGGGTCAAAAAAAGATCCTGTGGCAAAATCCTCACTATCGAGTGGTGCAAATTAATTGTTTTGGGAATAGGGGTGGTACCGTTTTCGTTTATCTTTGTGCTTCGCCTTCCGCAGAAGATCCAGTTTTGTTGGGTGTAGAAGCCACTTGCCGTGGTATGTCATGTCGAGTGGAAGCTGGACTACTTGATCATGAAACTTTAGCTAAAGGAAAAAAGTTTGAAGCTGCATGGAGAAAATTCAAGTGCGATATTATTGGGCAAACCAAGTCTCAACTCTTAATGGTTCTATATCAGTCTGGTCAGGATACGGAAATGGGATCGATTATTGTAAAACCAGTATATACTCTTGGCAACGGTAGCAATACACGACCAAAACCAAAAATGGCATCGACTACCTTGGATCGATATTGGAAGACAAATACCACAGGAAATGGTGACAGCGCCAACAACGAAGAAGATACATATGAATACAAGCTACAAGGTGTATTCAATCCTATTCGTATTGATGACGACACCTTTCTACATTGTGGGGTGAATCGTGAAGTATTTGAATCGTCAAGCCGCGCAATATCAATGAGCGGACAGGGACAATATCACCCGGATGGAGAATTATTGGATGGAGATGCAGAACTTCAACAGGCTCTTGCATTATCCCGTCAGGGTCACGGCGTACCAGATGATAGCAAAGATTTGGAAGAAGCCTTGAAGCGCAGCTGTCAAGACAAAGAGGGGCGGGGAACAACAACGGAAGATATCGATATGGAATTGGAGGACGCCTTGAGGCGTAGCCGTGAAGATGACTTCGGTAGAAATCAAGGTAGCAGTTTGAAACAAACAATCGACTTAACTATGAAGAAAGCAGCTAAATCTAAGAAGAACGACAATGCAATAGTGTTGGACCTGACTGATACGTCTGATAATCCTACTTATCTCACAATCGACGGTTCGATCAATAATAGTAAAGAGAATCCAGACCGTAGGGGAAATAACTGTGAAGAGGGGGACGATCAGGAAATTATTATTCTAGATAGTGACGAAGAAGACAGTAGTGACACGAAGGCTGAATACGAAGAGAAGGGTAAACGAAAGGATATCGTGGAGCCTTCTTCATCTAGTCAAAATCGAGAAAAGAAAAGAAAATTGGCAGCAGAAGCTGCACTGAAGCGATTAGAAGGTCGGCTTTAGCTTTAAATTGGAACGAAACTATCTTCACCTCTTCCATAAGGTCTTATTAGTCATAAAAGAAAGGCTTCGTTTAGATCAGGGGATGATGATCTTTTTTAACTGACTTGAACTGCAAAAACTAAAAATACGATTTAGATTTAAAAACTATGTTTGAATTTACAGTTAAGTACAATTTATTTATATTTAATAATGTGTTGGCCGCACTACTACCTACAGCAGTCTAGCTAGTTGCGGTATGTCAAACAACAATTGTAGGTTCTACACGATTATCATATGACTATTGAATATAATAAATAGAGTAGTGTTTAGTGGAAGTGCATTTTGATATACGGTAGTAAAAATAATGATTAATATGCATATTATCTAACATTACAGTTCGTTCTTTATAATACAGGTGTGTGTGTGTGTGTGTGTTAACGTATGTGTGCCGTAGTTTTTCTCTTTTCCCCGAGCGTGTGTGTGACAAAGAGAGTTGCTGTAAACTCTCAAAACCACAGATATATTATAGTAAGCTAAAGGGATACAAGATAGCTTGATATTGATTTTGTGCGAGATTCTTTCTCGTTCGCTGTTTAAAAGTAAATGATATTCCCATAAATGATACAATATCAATGAATAAAATCTTGTGCAGGAACGAATAGCTTGAACTAATAAGAGAAGTCTCGTGTGTGAGAATTCTCTCAGTGTTTCTTCGTCTTAGGATACCATCCTTCCCGGTCCCGGTTACTCTCTCTACTCTCTCCGTTTGCTAGCTTCGCATTAATATAATAATTACTGTTCTTCATCAACAGGGACAATATCTGATACTATTCCTTGTTTATGTAACCCTTCATTGTATGTTTCCGCAATTTCAAAACAAAATACTCCAACACATGCGATACCATTCTGATGAGCTGTCATCATCGTTTGATAGGCAGTCATTTCTGTGATACCCGTAATCTGTACGAGTGATCGTGCCACATGCTCTCTTGTATTTAATCCATCATTGTATATTCGGACCTCCCATTCTTCACCACCCACATGTTCACGTTCTTTTACAACAGAAGAGGATCGATCAATGACCTTCTTTTCTGCTGGACGATCTAATACAGCCGGTCCGGTGGTTCTACCTGTTTTCTCTCTTTCAATAGTAGCCGGTCCTGCTGCTAATGCTGTGTTGAGTCTGTTATTGTGAGTCGTTGAAGCATGTCGTTGTTGTTGTTGTTGTTGATGTTGTACCGGTACATGTAGTTGTTGTGCATGGAAAGCGATACAAGTACCAAACAAAGAAGAGCATAAAAATAGCGGAAGTACAGCAGACAGTAAAAATTTCATCGTGGAGATCATCGTGCTAATTATATATGATTATTGTAGGTTGGGGTAGTTAGTTGAGCTGGTTAGTTGTGAAAGCAATAACAATTGATTTATGAGCTAATTCAATAATTATACGGAGCAAATCGGTTTAGATTGGAGGGAGACAACAATATTTTAATGGTCAAAACTAAGAAGTATCAACACAAATGCAATACAGAAAGAAGCTGCAAGATGCACTTAATTCAAACTAAAATTTGGTGGATGACGAACGACGAGTGATACACTGTACTTTAAGTACCGGAGGAGGATAGTTCTTTACGGTATTTAATTTTTGACACGAACAAATACTAAGTAAAATTGCGCGAGAAAAAGTGTGTAAGATTGTTAGTGAATTTGCTGTGTAAAGAGTGATGAGAGTGACGAAATTTATGTAATTTTTGATTGAAGATTGTGAATTGTGAGATTGGGGGAAAGATGTATATTTTGTGGTCCAAAAAATAAAATAAAAATTGTCGATCATTTTTAGATTTTCTTGGCGATCCCCTCAAAATCCGTTACTTTTGTTACGATCGCAGAATACTGTAATCCTACGTAGTTTGATTGCAATATCATTTTTTGCGCGATGATTTAAACTTACATACAGTGAAACCACATACAAAATACGTTAAATGCGCGCGCCGAAAGTTGGTAGAGAGTTAACTACAAGTCTTCGAATTTTTTTCTAAATTCACCCATAAAGTAAAGGGGGGAGCAGATTGCGCGATGATGTGTTAAAAGATTGCATCGTTGAACTTCAAGATCGAAAAACAAAGGGAGAATTGTGTCGTCCGAGAGAATGCAAGACTCATCAATTTCAAGTCCACAAATATGTAATGCTATAAATCGAATGTAAAATGCATAAAAATCAACGAAGAAAATCGACCGTAATGCTTATCGGGGAACCACCCTATGCCATAACTTTATCATAGCATCGAATTAATGTTCTAACGTGTGCATGATATAGCCTGGTGGTTATTGCAGGCTTCAAACCTGTAGACGGCTAACGCCGTAGTTGTTCGATTCAACCTTGCGCACGTGTTGGTATTATTTTGGTTTGGTTTGGGGGCAGAAAAAAAATCCAAGTTTATATTTGGGCGATAGGACGGTGACGGTGATACCTATGGTTCAAGTAGCCTTAATTTTATCTTTCAATCAATCAGTCTATTTGGTGTGCATGATCCAATTTGGTAATTGGTACAGGCTTCAAACCTGTAGACGGCTAACGCCGTAGTTGTTCGATTCAACCTTGCGCACGTTGTATTATTTGGGGCAAATGATATCAATCAATCCAATATGGGGAGTACGTACCACTATATAGGAGTTCAAGTAGCCTTAATTTTATCTATCTATCATCAATCAGTCCTATTTGGTGTACATGATATAGCCTGGTGGTTATTGCAGGCTTCAAACCTGTAGATGGCTAACGCCGTAGTTGCTCGATTCAACCTTGCGCACGTATAACGTTCCTTTCCACTCTCTCAAGTCCAGAAAAATTCGGCTGTTTTTCGTTACATAAGCTGTTGCTTGCTGATGCATTATCATCAATCCAAGAGAACCCTGAAATAATTCGAACGCGACGACGGTCTTTAATACTTTTGTTTCTTCTGCGACATTGTTTCCCTTAAACGAGTATCCGAGTTGAAATCGAAGATTTGTCTAACTGGTGTTCGTAGTTTTTTGATCCGAGCGATGCACCTAGTTCCATCCTAGTTTGTTGCCCAATTTGGAACCCAGTTCCATCGCGAGTGCTGTTCCAAGTAGGGAGCTGAGCAACTTGCTCAGATTGCGACCCAGCTTTATGAAGGGCCAAAACTACTTGTAAGTCAAGACAACAAATTCAATGGTCGTTAACGGTAACAACTAGTGAACTCGAACCTGTTCCGTTGTAACTGGAAAATAAGCACTGCCATGTATGTATTCAATACACACACGTAATTATTATAGTGACGAAATTATCCGTACGAATATAGTAGCATATACTATGTATGTGGTTAGTTAGGCATCATGTTTTAAAGTTCTTTCAAGTTATTATTTACAGTTTTAAGTCAGTTAAATGATCATCCCCTGATCTTATAGTAGCATTTCGTATTTAGTTAGTTAGGCATCGCCATCATCACCGGCTGGACAACCCGGCCATTCAATTTGTTCTAAACAATTCAAGTATTCAAAGTTCATTGTAAAGTCAGCACCAAAATGATTGACCATAGCAGAACTAACAAGTGCACCAGTTGATATTAACCAGAAGAAAAAATACCAAAAATGATCCTTGAAGATATAAGATAATATCCGACCCAATGATAATTTTTTGCCTTCTCCTAGCCCTTGTTTGGAACTAAAGAAGACACTATAATTGATCCCAACTACCAGTAATAACATCAATACAATAAATATTGATCCGTATTTCTGTGCTTCAAACCAACGCTCATCACTAATTTGGAATGATTCATTCAAATGCTGTGCTGAACTTGGTATATTCCGTACTGCAATAAAAATTAATTGTTGATTGATACGAACAATAATATTTACACATAGTGACCCAGTTGAATCGACCATATGATACAGATCACGTTGTTCCCATATTTCCTTTCCTCTTTTAGTAGCAGTAGTAGATGGTGTTACTACTTTCTTCTTGCCCTCATCAGAATCATTACTATTATCGTTTGGTGTATCATCATCGAGTATGATATTCTCGAAGCCATCCGTTCGTCCTCCCATTGTTCCTATCCTACTAGTAATAATCGAGTCGTCATCGCTGCCAAAGTTTATAGGGGCTTCAACATCGTACTCGTCATCGTCGTCGTCATTGGTGGTGGTGGTGGTGGTGGTGGTGGTGGTGCCATCTCCTACACCCCTCATGATGCTCGCGAAGTTATTCATCTCGATTGCCATACTAGAGTCGTCATCACTATCATCATACATCATTACACGATTTGTGGCATTTTCGATGCTACCCCTACCCGCATCGGTAGAATATAAGTAAGCATGCTTGCTCACATTCCCTCCATTATCGGGAAAATACGTTCCGTTTTCTTCTTCTTCTTCTTCACCAACGGTCGTATCAAGAGTTGTAGAAGTATTGCATTTCGTTAAGCTCCGTACTACGTCTTGTCTGTCTTCGCTTAGACTCATATTGATGATATATTGATTCGATCCAGTGAAGCAGGCTTCTGTGATACCTTTCATTCTACTTGATTTTGATGATCTCCCGCCCACGTCCACGCCAACAACATTACCATTACCATCGGTATCGTGCTGTTCCTGGCCTTCTAATGCTGTTGCCTTTATAGCACCCCACCAAAGACCAATCCGGTCAACACCATTGTAGTATCGCCATAGTACCACAGACGATTCACTGGCGAAGAGCGCAAGTAACGTAAAGGGACTATCGATGAAAGGCCACGTAGCAATTTGAACCCTCGTGAAAAGCACATCAACTACAAGGTTGAGTTGAATGAGTCGCTTCGGATTGAGACGTACTGCGGTGTTTGCACATATCAATATCTTGCATATGAATCGTAAAATAGCATATGAGAATAAGACCAAGTATTGAAGCGGATTGCCCTGTAGTCGTTGGATACCAATAGCCCACCCGATTACCGCCGTCAGTGATACCCAATAAGCGAGTAGATGAGTAAACATGAGACAAAAATTTCCACGCTCTCGATCCGGCTTGGGCGTCATCAAATACATGATGGGAACAGCTGGAAGAGTTCCCAATGTTCCCGTAACGAAAATCGAGAAGGGAATCGGAAATATCGGCTCGTAGATAAATATTCCTTTCGTCAAAATTACATCAATAACTTTTGCAATGATCAAACCAACGGTTAATGCAAGCATTCTTGCACGGACTGGAATCTTAGCTTCAGGCATAGCAAAGTTACATGTTTCTATCCATGGTACTATCATAAATAGTTGATAGAGTGTCATGATACCATAGATAAAAATTCGATTTTCTTCAGGTCCGTCATCGACAGGGTTCATTGGTAGGAAGAACACAACCTCGCCAAGAAGTGGACAGAGAATCATTATAATTAAAACCCACATTAGTTGTCTCCATCGGAATGTTGCTCGATGGGGAAGATCTTTAATAACATTAACAGTAGTTACGATAGATGCCGTTATTACACCCTCAGCGCTTGATCCCCAGGAGATAATGGTCGTATGAAGTTCCGACAACGTCGACGGTAGGTTTCCTGCAATCTCACTTGCGTGAGCAGGTAATTCTATCGCTATCTGCTTTATTACATTTGGAACTGTACGTAAATTTTCTGGTAGATCCACAATAATTTGTTGTAACTTCTCAACAACCTTTTTTGGGTCGGCTATGAAACCAGGAAGAGATATCTGTTGTAAAATTGATGGTAGTAGAGTCGTCGTATTCGCTGTGGCGTCGGAATCGTTGTTTTCGTTGTCGTTGTTATCATCATCTCCATCTACATCTCCCCTATGTTTCTTGATGTCTTCCCCATCGTGAATAAGTTTAGGTACTTCATCTACGTCGATAATAAGTCGGGGGATAATACCGACCATAGTGCGTCTAAGAGTTACGCTTGTTAAAATAATAATAATAAATATTATTGCATTTTTATGATGGTGTGTTATTATTGTTGTCGGCGTTGTCTAAACTTGCATTATCTTGATCCAAAAGATAGAGGTAGAGGTGGGCGGAAGCCCAGAGCTCAGAAGAGATATTTGCACATTCTAATTTGTGTAGACCAATATGATCCTATGGAGCAGCTTTGGTTTTGGTTCCGACTTTGTTGGTTTGCGAAAACAAGGAGAAGCGAGATTGATATTTCGATAAAAAATAAAACCTGAAAGAAAAATCTGATCGTAGTTCAATCACATCCGTGACTGAATCTACTATCCATGACTGAAAAGTAGCCGTTAAACAACGATAACGCGAGGTTTGAGATACTACTGCAGCTGTCGTCTGTTGACACAAATCGATCGTGAGTTGACACGAATGAAATCAACGAATACTGCTCAAAAGAGCGAATTTGACATGTTTCAAATTGTTCTTATTCGAAAGCATGATGCAATCTTTCTTTCGAAATCGAACAATACAAAATTAGGAAGTCAGAGTCATTAGGAGTTCTCATAAAAATAATATCTAACAAAGTCAAACGTTACTACTACTAATACTAATACTAATACTAATACTAAGAAAAACGAAAACATTAATCATGGTTGCCGTCGCCCCGAATAACTCTAAGTTACAAGTCACCGCTAATAATGCTGGTCTAGAAGAACAAGAAAAAGTGTCACCGAAACAATTGAAACGTCTGGAGGAACAAAAAGCTAATGAAGCGAAGAAGATGGCGAAGCGTCAAGCCAAGGCTCTACAAAAGGAAAGAAAGACCACCGAGAAAGAAAACAAGGAAGCCGATCGTGAACGTAAGGCTGAAGAAGATCGGTTGTTGAATCAAGGTTTGTGTGCGAAAGAAATGGAAGAGAAACAACGACAAGACGAAGAAGCTGTCTTACTGGAGGAATTTCTAAGAGAAGATCCGAAAAAAGTTCAAGCACACACCAAGAAATCTGCTTCTGATAGCAACCGTCTTGGAGTTGTCTTGAAATAATTAAATAAATAGAAGAAAGAAATGATGCAACATAAACAACGATACATCAGTTTTCGTTGCTCAAAGAAAGAAAGGGACAACGGGGTTTAAGAGTAAAAAATAAAAAGAAGAAGAAAGAAAAAGACATCATCCGAAGGAAACTCTTATCAAGATAGTATCTCTTTTATAAATAAATATACATAGACTAATAAACATCTTTTTTAAAGTAAAAAAATAAATATCACAAAGTATCGTGATCTGATCTATAATAATAAAGAGATAGTCGACTTGTGTACAAGTTGCCGTGTCGTGCAAAGACAGAGTAGTGGTGAAGGTTAAGAAGACAAGTATTCGCCATAGCGTCACAGTCGTGTAACATCAATAGTGCAGATGGTCAGATAGGGCGCAACAGCAAGGCATTTCGATGCGATCGAGAGAATTCGTCCGAGGCAACGTGATCTATTGATAAAACAGATAGGAGAAAGAAAGATAGGCGATGCAGACAATCATTGTCGTCGACAAACAAACAGACAGACATCGATAGTAGGATGCACAGCTCTTCACAGACCATAAACTTAAGGCATCACACTCTATGGTGCCTCAAATGAGGTGCTGTGCCTTCGTGGAAACGGTATTCGGTCATTTCCGGGAGGATCCAAGTTAGATATTTATATTAATTATTATCAGAAGGAGAGAGAAGATTAGATTATTGAACACCATTTATTGGCAAACTTCCTATAATCGTAACTTCCCTAGTAATTTCTTCTACGATGTTTTGTTGATACACTCGAATATCTTTGAGGTCATACAGTACATTACATCCCTTTTTTTAGATAAAAGCAGAAAGCAAACGCACCGCATGTGAATATACATTATTCTTAATATTGAAAATACACCGTAGACTTTTCATTGTGAGAAATGTATTGAAACTACTACCCTCTCTCTCCCTACCATCCATCCCACTTCACTAGAGGTAATACGTTTTCAAAACATATAAAGAATGCGATTTACTATTGCAATTTAAATGTTGATCTTGGTGAAAATTTAGATGGAACTCCATACAATACACACTATAAAAACAATGCTAGTACCAAAGAATTGATTGTGTATGCTCCCCAGAATGTATATTGAGATTAGCAGAGCAGGGCAAATTACTCTTTAATGTGTATTGAATATCAATAGTCTATTTATTTCAAAATTGTCTTTGATCTTCGAAAACGAAACTGGATAACTAACCACATGATGCTTTCAATGTTACTCTTAACGAGTTATCAGACTCTGTCTCAGTGGTTGATGTATTATCCTTTTTATCTCCATGGTCGTCACCGTCCACATTATTACTTCTGTCGTGTTGCTGCCGTTGTTGTTGTTGTTGTTGTTGTTCCAATTCTTCTACTACTATTATTTCTCCTTCTTCTTCTTCTTCTTCTCGTTGTTGTTGTTGTTGTTGTTGTTGTTGATTCGTAACCATCTTGTTAAGTTCCTTTTTGGCGTAATAGGATGTTAATGCTATAGCTAATAAACCAAAAATAACACCAAGGACAACAACTGTGATCGTAACAGCCTTGTTATCGTTACTGTCATTATCGCTATTATTGTTGACACTATCTGTTAAACTACCAGCAGATGCACCCAAAAATACATAAAATATTGTTCCCGGTAATATTGCAAAATTTGAAAGGCAATAACTACCAAATCTAACAGTAGATACTCCCGCGATATAGTTAAGTACAACAAATGGTGTAATTGGACTTAGTCGTAATAAACACATGATCCGTAATCCCTTTTCTGCTAATGCAATATCCAATGCCTCAAATAATGTATATCTTGTACTTAGTCGTCGGACACTATCATGAAATAAATACCGTCCAAGTAAGAATGCAACAATAGCACTTGCAAATGCACCAATAAAGACTGCGACTGTACCAAGAACAACACCCCAAAAAATCGATCCATCAAAACTTGCACTAAATACAAATCCACTACCGAATGTTAGTAATGCACCTGGGACACATAATACAGTTGCAATAAAATAAACAAATATAAATGCAATAACACCTTCACCAGGATTTTCTTTTATCCATTCTAAGAATATTGTTATCCCATGTCGGATATATTTTTGTCCAAACGTTGAATCAACTATAACAAAACATATTATTATTAATAATATTGTACCAATAATAATTTTTCGATACAATCGTTTTCGATTATTCCGTTGCTGTTGTTGCTGCTGCTGCTGTTGATCTTGATCTTGCTCTTCTTCATCTTCTCCGATCGACGACGATAACGATAATGATAATGGCGATGATGATGTTCTATCTATTGTGTTGCGGTCACCTGTAGTATCAACCTCACCGTCAATCTCATCAATAAGTGAGGAGGAGGTATCACATCCAACTGCAGGACCAGTACGAAGAAGTTCGACTTCGAACATAGATAAAGTCGTAAACAGTCTTGCTTATTGCGTTACGTACGTTCTCAGAAATAATAACGCAAACGAAGTACAGTATGTTTGCATTCCATCAAATGATGACGTCAAAATGTATGAAGTCTGATTGGTCTAATAACTACTTCAAAGTAGTAGAGATGTGATTTCTGCTTGGCGAAAGGGTTCTTTTACCATTCCTTCCCAGATTATTAGAATGTTTTTATATCAGTTCATAGTGTGAAGTATAGAAAGTATAATATTTCTGCATCTCACAACAAACTTTAGCTGTCCGATTGGTCTAGAGGCATGATTCCTGCTTTGGGTGCAGGAGGTCCCGGGTTCGATTCCCGGATCGGACCTCCTTTTAATGTTCCTTATGTTTTTTTATCCATTATTTTTGTCCAAATTCGGTTGAGTTGAACTTGAGTTACAGTATTAATGATTGTTTGTTTTTGAAACGGAAAGATGAAGTACGATATTGTGCTGCTATAGAAAATTAGAATACATGTTAACATTGCACACTACTACTACTACCTTCCTTGATTGAATTATTCTTTCTATCTTTGACCCTCCCTTTTTCCATACAAAAAGCTTTTTTTTAGAAAGATTCTTTTTGTCTTTCGTTTTCATCCATTTTCAATGTGGCATTTCTTTGCTGCTGCCAAAGTCTCATTTGATGCTGAATTTGTCATTTTTTGGTTTATTGCCTTTAGCTGTGCCGATAGGTTGGAGCTGAAGTTTTGCTATGTTTGCCTTTGCCCTTGGGAGGTTCTGTCTGAAATGGATTATTTTTTGTTGTTTCTTGTTGTTTCCTGTTCTTCTGTATTATTACGCCATTGTTTATTGAGAGTGTTGTTGGTTCACACACTGACTACGCTGTGGTCTTCTGCAAAATTTGCACTGTGTCCACAGGTATGTCCATTGTGAGTTGCAAAGCTAGCTAGATTCAAACGGTCATCTTTCTATTTCTATTGAAAAGACTTTGTGAATATTGATTCTTTTTGTCCTTCATTCCCATCCACTTATGTCCAAAGTGTTGAATTGTAATACCACCACGCATTCCTGTTACTTTGAGTCACCACTGTTTCTTTGCCTTGCTATGATATTATAAATTCTTGAAGAATCTAATTGCTTTACTGGCGCGTTCCCGCTCGATGTGGTATTTTTGGAGACACTCGCGACTAATTTTTTTTAATGCGCGATACCTCGCGACAAGGAAAATTCTTTTGAAAATTATTAAGTATTGGATGGAAAATTATCCTATCATCATGACAATGGGAATGTATTGAATCGAACCTCCATGGATATCGATCTATTTAACATACGCTTATAAGAAGAAATATAGATATTTGTATTGTTAAGAGAGGAAAAAAGTTTGGGTTGAATTTGGTCATCTGGAGAAAATTCTATGACAATATATATGACTGGCAGGCAGATTTTGAATCGCCAGGAAGAGGTGCATAAGAGAGGAAGATTAAAAATCAAATAATGGACTAATAGATAAAGTGCTAATACAGATGTCTCTATTACTATCATATATGTGAATGCGATAATTTTCATTCTTATTGCTACGTTAAGAGAGCACCCATTATCAACGAGTATGTAGGACATGTTTTTTTCGGAAAATCCGATCATGTGCATCTTTTTTTAAGAGAGAGTTTAAGTACTAAAAATTGATCCTATACAACCGAAATTTTTTGTCCTTGTTAAGAGTACAGCCATCTATATTTCGTCTCATAAGCGTATGTTAAATAGATGGATATCCATGGAGGTTCGATTCAATACATTCCCATTGTCATGTGTTAATAAGGAATTTTCATGCGTTTTACTGCATAGGTGCGCGATAAATTATTATTTTCAAGAAAGAACGGATGGGTGAATCGGGCGGATTTTTAACTGTATGATCGTGGCTATTCCACACAATACTACCTAGACCTGTCGATAATTTGGAATGTGTAGAATCGACAGGGATAGATACTGTAGAAGGTTTGAGGAGTTACCATACAGTTAAAAATCCCCCCGATTGTTGGTACTTCACTGCATAGCGCGTGTTAACCAATCCCGTGTGGCAGGCGTCTGTCCGCAGATTGTCACACAGTGCCGATATCCGTATCACATCGAGCCGGAACACGCCTACTATTAGATTGATTTGATTTGCTTATGCGTCTCTTTGAAACCAGATCTATAAATAAGTATGAGCAGATGAATGAAGTAATGCAATTGATATGAAATAAATTTTGTTCTGTTACTTTTAATTCTTGCTGTACATCACCACTAACAAATAGCCTGGAAATTACTTATGCTTAGCGCAACACTGACAAACTCCAGCTGTGTATCTCAAGCGACAACGGGACTACCAATTCAATTCAGAAAGAACAACGGTATCACTGTTACTTAGACATCCACTCAAACTCTTGCTCCAAATTGACCCACTCAGTTAGATCCCCAGGACTCAAACTAGATTGATCACAACACACTCCAAGCCGCCCCCTCCCAAAAACGCATTGACTACATACAGGGTCAAACCACGTATGGACATCATTTAGTTTTTTATCTAAAATATAAACACCACTCAGGGTCAAACCGTTTGGAGCTTATATAGTGGCAAAAAACTGTAAACTACACACGCAGGGTCAAACCGCGTGGAGCTTATTTAGTTTTTTACCACATACCTGTCGACTATATTTTTAAATAATTCAATACACTGACCAACAACAAAGACAACTGCTGAAGAAGCCTAATGGCGAAAATTAATGCTAATAACATAATTTCAGTTAACCTATTGTATATGATTAATAGTTTCACTCCTTTAGCGCTAAACCTAATAACATTGTATTATTTAAAGTAGTCTCGAAACAAGCAACCTAGTACTATAATAAAAGTGAATATTTTACAGAAAATCGATCGAAAACATGAACAGCGACATTCAAACACAACGCACCTCAACCGGAAACGATTCGGTTGATTCGGCTGATCCGGACCCTAACCTCAACCCCAATGCGAATGACGGAAAAATGATCCTTCCCTTCGTACAGGCACAGAACCACAACGCCCAAATGGTTACTCCTTTCAAAAACATCCATTCCGACACGACAGATACCAACGGTACCGACGAGTTGGATGGATACGTAAATCCCGAACCAGAAGATGAAGAAAGTACGCTTAACCCTGAAGACGAGAAAGTTGATGATGATGATGATGATGATGACGAAGATATTAATGTAACCGAAAGCGCCAGCGACGAAACAAGAGACAACACCGTTGATCTCACTAACGATAAAAATAATACAGAAGAAGAAGAAAACGAAAAAAGCAACGAAAACAAAAATAAAAATGGAAAAAGCAACGAAAATAATAATAAAAATAGAAATGGAGAACCTATCACAACAACAGAAACGGAGAAAAGCAACGCAGAAGGAAATACGGATACTGACAGTACCGTAGCAGGCGATGGAAGTATTAGCACAAAGTCAAGCAAATCAGACATCATCAACAACAAATTATCAGCAAAAGCAAGGCTGGAGAGAGATCAGCTTATGTCATTCTATCTCTTCAAAAAATGGGATTTGGAACACCCACCAAAACTCGTTAGTCAATTCTGGATGGAACACCCAAAGGTAGTGGTCGAGGCGATGAAACATTGGATCTACGCAGACATAACAGTGCCAATTCCATATCGATGGAACGCAGTTGATTATTCGTGTACTAACATGTGCAAGGAGCCCAGAAAAGCAAAGAAAGGAGAACATTACATTGAAATGACAATGATACAAGTGGTGGACCTATGCGAAGCATTTATCCGACACCCGAGAACGAGAGAACATAAAAAATTCAGTGGCGACGAAAAATATGTAAAATATTCTCCAATTATAGTTAAATCGAAGAGTGAGCTAGTAGCTGCAGAATTACAGGTTAAAAAGACTACGGCGGACGTGTTGTCAGTAGACAGAGCCGCAAAAGAAGCGGAAGGTGGAGACCCCAACTACCTAAAGAAGATACGTTTGCTTGCATGCAAAGGGAAAAGAAAGTTGGTAAAACTAAAACAAATCAGAGATAATTGTAGCAGGAATTTGCGATTCGCGGTTGAAACAATTCAGACATCCGTCACTCTTGCGGCAGAAAAGGCCACCAATGAAAAGCAATCCGTCAACGACAAAGCAAGGCTTCAACAGCTCTTCGATACATGGAATGACGATGACGATGAGCTGTCGTCGGCGCTTGATGATCAGACTAACGACACTCCCCCTAGCTTAAAAACAACGAATTCAAAGGATACTAGAAACAAAGGCATCAACGGATCAATAACGATTGAACGCAATCCAAGCCAAGTCAGTGAACTCACTTCGAAAACTAATCAGGTACCAGCAGCAATTGACGATGAACCGGCATTTACGATAGCTGATGTAGAATACAGTCCATGTACTGAGCTGAAAGACAAATATATCAATTTTATGAATGATAATATTGATATCGATCATAAGCATGTAGTGATAAGATACTTAAGTCACTAGCAGCCGGCGCTAAGAGAGAACGACCGTTACTAGCCAGTACATTAAAGACTACAGCCCAGCATGGCAGTTGCAACCGGGCGAGCCATCTCCAATCACAACTGAACCACTCGCTAAGACAAATCGCCAACCCAGTCAGCCAAGTGTGGAATACAGTTGCAATAGGAAATACAACCCAGTTAGGGCGCTAAGATAGATAGCTCATAATAACTTTAGACATTAGTTAATAACCAAAGTATACGCTATATCGTAGCTCAACAGTCTAAAGTTATATTGTCGCTTAAGCAACAATCCTAAGAGACACAAAACATACTGTACGTTCACAACATACCGTAAGAAAAAAGAAACAGATAAGACAAAATATCAAACAACAACAACCACCATGTCACAGGAAATAGATGAAACAATCGACCTAACGGACATCACCCGTAACGACAGTCCACCAACTCTAATTAGTATCACTAAGGCCAGGAGAGAAATCAGTCGACAGTTACAAACAAGGGTATGCGCTGATCCGCAGACACAAGATCATGGTCACTCATACATCGTATGGAGCAACAGTGACTGGCTGAAGAAAAGACAAGTAACTTCCCAGATCATGCCACCAACCAATCCTGGAATTTATGGTGGCAACACACATCAATTACTGGAGATCCACAAGACCGCGACATTGGCGTGGCGCCGCTACAAATTAGCACAGGCTGCCACAAAGAAGATGATCATGCATGCATTCAAAGACTATCATTTCTTGGAACTCCAAGACGACAACGGAGACATTGTGGGTTACACTGCAATTGAATTATTCGACCACCTCATGGACCAATATGTCCAGCCAGAGGATGTGGCGGATCAAGTAACAGCGTTACACAAGATCCTTGAACAAGACTTCGACCCAAATGAAGAGCCACAGGTGTACTACAAAGCAGTACAGGATGCACGGAATACACTACATTCCCTCAACCAAACAGTTGATGATGAAACCCTCATCAGACATGGCCTCAATCAGTTCAAAGAACACATTGATTTAAAGCTAGATATCAAAGAGTGGAAAAAGCTCAATCGAGCGGAGAAAACATGGAAGAAATTTAAAACTCACTTCACAAAAGCAATCAGTGACAACAAGAAAGATACTGGTACACTCAAAGCAATTGGAATTGCCAATGCTGTCAGAGAACGAGAGAATCAGCACAAAGAAAATCAAATCGTCCTAGCCCAAGCATCCGTTGAAGCAAATGAAAAGATTGTGGCATTGGAACAAAGCTATGCTGCCCTCATGGCGAAACAGCCACTACCAACCCCACTCAAGGAAACTGTATACGACGACCGATCGAATCAAATCAAAGTACTCACTGACAGACTCAACCAACTCGAAAATGCCAAGGGTAGAGGAGGAAAAGGAGGTGGTGGAGGAAGCAAACGCGGAGCCTACAGAGCATTAGGCAGTGGCAGTTTCCCCAGAAACGATGAATCAGGCTGCAGGACATGCCGACGATGGGACAATGACGAATACTGTTGGACATGTGGATTTGATATCAAACACAACAGTATGACATGCAAGTACATCAAGGATCATGCCAATCACAAAAAGGAGGCAACAGCAACAAACACCATGGGCGGATCAACTCGCAACTTGAACCTCCGCGCCTGAAGTGGTTGGAAGAATGACAGTATAATTGAAATAGTCAAAAATAAAAATAATAAAAAAGAATCTATTAAACCAATTACACACTGTTATTCTTCGCGAACCAATAGCTACAAAGCACTAGCCACAATCCTAGAAGATAATGAATACATCAACACTGTTGCTGACTCGGGAGCAACCGGTCACTTCCTACCGAACGACGATGATAAAGAAAATAGCCACAAAGAAATAAGAGTCATCTGTGCAAACAACCACTCAATGACATCAGTAGCAACAACAAAATTAATAGAGCGTTACAAGCAGTAAGTAGTCAAATAGGTTTAGACTAAAGTAGAAATTATGAGTACTAGCTATTGTAATGAGTCGGGTCTGTATCGTATCGTATATCGCAAGTGAATGCGATATCGTATATGAAAGTCAGTCCTGAGTGATTCTTGAGTCACTAGTATTCGGAGTCGTAGTCGATATCATGCGCGCAAGCGCGTGATATAATAACTTATATGAGATAATCAGAAGCCGGTACGCTATCGCCAGCTACCGTCTGTTACTCCCCTTTATTTCACATAAGGTATTATTTGTATCGTATACAAGGATTCTCTTAAAAAACCTTTTTAGGAAAAAGAGAAAACTTTACTTTATCTTTTATCCAAAAGATATTTGATAATTTGTTTGTTTGCTTGTTGTTTTCGTAGGCAGGTGGTATTCGCACATGGTGGGTTGTAAAATGTGTGAACAAAACTTAGAATATAATTTTGCAATCCTTTATATTTCTTCATTAACAATACAATCTTCATCATTGTATCATCCTTCAAAATATGTCGATTCTGGCAAAATTTATTTATCGTAATGGAGTATCACGATATGTTGTATAATTTCTTTCTTCATTGTAATAAATTTTACAATGTTCAGATCTTCATTCACCGTAACACGATTTACGATGGTTCAAGATTCTTGTTTGTTTTCGAATGAGGGTTTCTTGTCTTCGAAGTAGGTGGTGTATAATGCCGATATGGTATTGGTGCATCTAGAATATCCACCGATTTGTCGTCTTTATGGGTATTCAGTTGACGAAACAGATATGGATGCGCTAAACGATGAAAAACACTTGGTCCTAGTGGTTTTGTTAGGATATCTGCGATGTTTTGTTCTGATCGGACATGTCCAAATCGAACAAAACCAGCAGCAATTGCTTCGCGTATCCGCATGATTTGACAAGATAGATGTTTCTTCTTGATCTTTGATGATGGTAGTGTTGTATTTACAACCACTGATAAATTATCTCCAAGTAATTCACTTCTCTTTTCAACTCTTATACCAAGACATCTTAATTTGTATCTCATTTCAATGATTAGATCAATTGCCATTCGAGCTGCAATCATTTCAGATCCAAATGTAGATGTTTCGACTGTACGTTGACGTTTTGAAACCCAAATAATTGGTGTGTTGTTAATTAGTAACAATATACCTGTAACTGATCGACGTGTTACATTGTTTCTTGCATGATCAGCATCAACATACACAGTAAGTTTTACAGGATCACCATAAGGGTCTGGGGATTTTTCAGGTATATCTTCAATGGCATCCGGAAAGAATTCACTCCAATCACAATCACGATGAAATGTTGCAAGTTTTCTTCCTGGTGGATCAGAAGAATCGATTGTTAGCATGGCTCTGGGATGTTGTTTTAAGTAGCCGAATATACGTTGTAGTGCTAGAAGATGACCTTCTCGTGGTGCTACTGTATATTGAGCCAAAGTATTGACAGCAAAATGAATATCAAATCTTCCTAGTGTAACCATCCAATTTGCACTTCCAAGTAGTGAACGGTATTTTGATTGTTCTTTGGCAGAGATCAGTTTTGAATTATCTAGCTCAGCATGATAAAGAGGGTCGTGTGGTACAGTAACTTTACGAAACGTAGTTTCACACATCCGTTCTAAATTTTCCATACAATTCTTGATATATGTATGACTTGAAAGGCCAAATTTTATATTATGTTCTTCCCATGTAGGAGGATATTTAACAACGTCACCTCCAAGGTAAAATTGTGGGTATCCAACGCCCTTCATCGTATAAAATTCTTCGAGATAATGAATAATTTTCTCTGGTTCTTTTGAAAAACACATTACGTCATCAACATATCGTGCAATATATTCATAACTTCCGTCAGCTGTTTTTCTCATCCATAGATCATGATCAGCTCTTGATGGTCGGAAGTGTATACGTCGAAGTTTTGCAGATAATGATTCATGGAAACGTGCTGCTCCAGTCTTCGTTCCATAAACTGATTTACTCAAGATGAGTCGTTTTCCTTCAAGTTCTGGTCCAAATTCTGGTCCAGCAATGATGAATAGTTTCTCCGTAGTAAATGATGTGAGGAAAGCGTTTCCAACGTCTCCCGCAACACATTTTAAATTATTCATTTGGGCCAATAAGAATCCCATTCGAATTGCTTCAATCGATACGACAGGTGCAAAACAGTCTTCTTTATGAACTGGAGGAGATCTGTTACCATCAATAACTAATCTTGCTTTCCGTCTTCCATCGACTTTACAAGCAAATATTAGATGATATGGTACTCGTCTGTATCCTGGCGGTGTAGGTTCGCCTTCTTGAAGTGGTTTGAATGAGTTAAATTCATGAATTATTTGGTATAATTCTTTATCAATTGATTGTTTCCAAAGTAGATTTCCATTTGAATCGTCAACTAACTTTGATGATTTTGCGGATTTTGGTATTTCTACTCCAAACTCGTATTTCTTACCAGTAATAACTGATGTTCGATAAGTTTGTATCATGGTTGTTAATGTTTTATCGGAATCGATGTATTTGGTATCCATTCCCAACCAGGCTTATAAATTAAATCATTTTGATATGCATATCTAACACATAACCATGGATCGTCCATACGTAAATCATCAAGAGGAATATTTTGTTTTGGTGTTTTTCATCAGGCCATTGTATTTTCATGTACACTTTTCGTTCCTCATCATCATGAAGATGTTGTACATGATGCGATAAGATAGTCTTCGGAGTCCAATGTGCAACGTCTGGATCCGGTGAAAACATATCATTCAGCTTGTCTAAGTAAGAGTGATATGCTCGTAATTCTTCAACATTATCAATCGGTTTCATTTGAATGTGTTGTACTTTTGGAAATACACTTTCAACTTCAAATCGAGATATCGGAGGTAATGCCGTAGTTGATAATGGTTTAACGATAGCAGATGATGTAAACATAATAATTCCTAGTTTTGCAATGGTGTTTATACATTTCATAGGTAGAGTTTCTTTTCGTAGTCTTGAAGATCGTCTACCATTTGTTTCATCTTTCTCGGTATCAGGTAATATATTTTTAGATGAAATAGCATCTCCCCTATCCTTTTCAATCGTAACTTCCTTCTTCGATGAAATTGTAGCTCCCCTGTCTTCAGAAGTAGAAGCTCCCCTTTTCGCTGAAGTTTTAGCTCCCCTATCTGTTGAATAGTAGCTTTCTTTTTCGTTGAAATATGAGGTGTCGTTTTACCAGGAGGTAATTCTTCGTTGAAACGATATTCATGAGGATAAATTTTATAGAGATCAATACTTTCACGTGTTTGTTCCATATCCAAATCTTCATTATCATTATCATCATATCTGATGTGCCACATTTGATTATGATTGTCATCCGTCCATGTAAAGGTAACTGTACCAACGTAAATTCCATCATGAAATCGTTTTGATATACGTTTTTCCGACTAATGTTGGAGTTAGTTGTTCGTTTATTTTTGTAGTATCCTCAGTATGCGGTGGTTGAATTTCATTTTTATGTGTAACTGTTGATGAAGGTTTCTTGGCATCTGTCTTTTGACGTTTTAGATCTTTACGTAGAGGTATCGCTGTTGATGAAAAACGTAATTCAGACTCCCCTGTATATGGATCATCTTGTGCAAGATGTAGTTCAAGCATTTTGTCAACTGATGGTGGTACTAAGCATAAATCTGGTAATTCAAGTATTGAATCAAATTTTGATATTCGTTCAGTTGATGGTTCAAAAAATTGTTCCGGATCCGTATCCGCATCAAGATTTAATTCATCATGATCATATTTATCCATTGTGTCCATATCAGATGGTGTTGGATGCCATGTTTCCGATGGTTGTCTAAGTTTCGGTCGGACTGAAGTATCTAGTGTCGACCCGTCCCATCTTACTCTTTTGTTAGAAGTAAATGGTCTGACGACGCTGACACTTACGACTTGTTTTGTTTGATCATCATATATTAGAAATGTAAGATCATCTCCAACATTGTTACTGCATCCAACGAAATATCCAGGTCGTTCTCTTGATTCTGGAAATTTATCAACATGATCAAGGTATAACACTCTTTCCCAAAAGACGAATTGTAGATACTTTGATATATCTCGAGTAATACCATCTCTTGCTGTAGCAGGGATGAATTTTCTTTCATTGTTCCATGTATGATTATGTATGTCAGCTAGGTAAGTTGCAGCCAAGAACCAAGTCCATACTGGTGCTCCAGTCATATCTAACAATACATGTAGTGCAGCTTTCATCCATCGAACTCCGCCGCTTTCACAAACATTTTGTTGTTGGTTATCAACTTCTGAAAATTGATCCTTTACCAAATGTTCTCTGTTGAAATCCTTGACCTTGTCACTATTTGCTTCCCCCGCATTATCACGTCGTAAGATACTTGGTATTCCATGGTCTCGAATAAAATCTTTATAGGCCATTAAGAAACCTTCTCCACCTGGTCTATGTCCATATATTTGAATACATGTTGTTTTCATTCCATAAAATATATGAGCATTAACGAATCCATTAGCAACATCTGCGCAGTTACAATAGAATTTGTCTGTAGAAATTCCTTCATTAATTCTTCTTGTATTAAGGAAAGGGAATCTTGCTTTTACATGTTTCCGTAGTGGATATCGAATGATGAGTCTCGCTAGTTGTGTTGTATTAGCAAGTGTTTTTCGTACAATCTCAATTGGTCTGAATCCGAGAAAAGGTCTAAGTTTCTGAGGATCTAAGTCTTTGTGTAAAACTCTGTGCCAGGTTTTAACTGCACATGCATGAGCATCACGATCATCTTTGTGTAGAAGTTGAGGTGGTAGTTCAAGTTCTTCATCAGTTAGATCATATTGTTGATTAGTGAAAAGTATCCGATGTAGATTAATGTTTGAAAATATGGGATCATCACCATCTTCGTGAGTCTTTAATAATCTCAAATATTTTTCTTCTTCCTTGTTCCTTTGTTCACTTGGAGTTCGATTTAGTGGTAGTCCGACTAAATCATCATATCCTTGTTTTGAAAGGAAGCTATCAATATTTGTAAAAGTATCAAAAGATGGTAGTTCATTTAATACGTTCATCGGTTCTGGTTCAAATGAATTTGCAATAAATGCCTTGGTTGGCTCTTTTCGTACATTAGATATTGTTGGAAAGGTATCGTCTTGCTTTATTGATGCAATGGTCGGACGACGTAGACATGATGCTTGTCGGAAATTTATTGTAGTCGGAATCGGTTTCGGTGTGATTGGTGTTGAATCTCTTGGTGACCCCAATGTTGAATACGATGTTTTATCTTCTTGTATACACGTTGCTGATGTAGTTTCAAGTTTCTTGATTTCTTCATATTCATCATCATTCAACGATGATTCATCATCTCGTGATAACATTATTGGAGTCGGTGCAGATGGGTAAGATACTTTTGTGTCTTCATATTTCACGTTAGTGTTAGGGCAGCAGGTATCGGTTTTTACCAGCCCTTGCGAAAATTTTCATTACGAATTTGAAGTCGTTCTTGTATTAATTTTCTGTTCATATCACTTAATAGACTCTCACGATGTGCTTGGTCCCTTTCTTCAGTTTCAATATCTTCTATTAATTTTTCTAATCCTTGTAATCGTAATTGTCTGTCTTGATTATATAGGTTTCTAAGGTATACAGACGGTTTTATTTCATACGGACTGTCCTTTTCTTTGTCTTCGTCTAACATTTGTTGTAGTATTTCAGATAGTGATCTTTCGTTGTCCACTCTGTTAAAAATTTCTTCAACTTTGTCTAGATATGGTGACATACAAGCATCCGACAGATCGAGAATTCCATAACATTTTGCTACATCGTTTATCATGTCGTTTCGAATTTTTCCGATAATATGTTTACCTTCCAATTTTGTCATTGATTCATAATTATGTTTTCTAAGTTGATTATGTGCCATTTCATCAATCATTTCTAAATCGCCTGGTGCTAATTCTGATTGTATCCAATCATATTTTGTATCTTGAATATTAATTGTTTGTTCAAGTAATGCATCTAATTTGCTTGAAGCAAGCATAACGTTTTTACCTGATACACTAATTGTTTCAGCTTCGAATGTTTCTTGGTATCCCTGAGATGATTCATCTGGATCAATAGTACCAGTTTAGGAACTAATGACACACTTTTTTTTGCTCGGGATATGAGCCCAATAATTCAACTAGTTAACTACTGCAATAATTCAATTACTTAACTACTGCAATAGAGCATCGACTCGAATGAGGGCTTAAATTGGTCTAAAAGCGTGGTCACCGGTCATTATAATAGCACAGAATGATGCAGATTTCAGATCTCCTGCTTGCTTTGTTCACATAGACGGTCAACCGTCTAAAGTGATGGTCAACCTTCACAAACCGATACTTAATTATTTTCAAAAGAATTTTCCTGTCGCGAGGTATCGCGCTAGCATCGGTTACACGCGTAACCGATGCTCGGTAAAAAAGGCTATGACTAATTACACATTTTTTCGTCGTAGCGCGCTAGTACGTTTCTACGGCGAGCATGAGTTATTAGTTCCTAAACTTGTATCGTCTTCAAAAATTGGTTGGTCTAATCGTTGTGTCAATTCATCATCATCATCAACTGGAGCAACTTGAGGTTCTGTAGTTGCAGCGTTAATAGCAGCAGTATTCAAGATTGAATTGGTGGTAACAGGTGCAGCTGTTGCAGTTATCGTAGTTTGCGATTCTGAAGTTACGTTAGATGATATGTCTTCAGGAAAATCCTTATATCTATAACGTTGTGGTAGCCATGGTGATTTAGAAACAATTTCATGGATATTGTAACGACTGTCATCACCTTCTTCATATGGTAATATTTGTATTCCCATAATTGCTCCACGGTCTTCCATCGGGACATGGATATCTTCATTAATCTCCAAACGTTGAAGTCCCATGACTCTTGGATTAGATCGGTGAACATGTGATGTTGAACATGAATCAATAACTTTCCCATATTCACGTATCTGATATTCAGATAAAAGTGTTGTAGATGAGTGTGCTAAGTATGGTGATTCATGAATGAGGAGAAGTATGATGTCTCCTGATTGATCCTTTGTCTTTAAGTATGCTGAGACAATTGGCACTCTTTCTGATTGAGTTGTTGCCGGATCATATCCTACCAGTCGTGCATATCTTTTTGTACGGTTAATAACGTGTGCATGTTTTCCCAAGATACATGAATCAGCTCCACCGTCTGAAATTCCGAAGATTTTCCCTTCATGTACACATTTGTATGCTAAGCGGTAGTTTGCTTTGATATCAATTGTGTCTTCATCATCATAAAACTCTCCATATACAGATGTCATATGAACGTTACGTATTTCATTAATGAATTCATCTTCATAATCTTCCATTTCTTCATCGATGCTTTCATCATCATCAAGTAATCCAGATATTCCTAACTCTTGTATACATTGTATTGCTGTTAAGGTTTTACGAACGTCAAGTGGTGGTTTATTCAATGTCGGGTATTGTTGGCCGATTGATGCTTTATCTTTGCTTGTATCTTTAGGCTTCTTACGTTGTTCATCACGTATTTCTTGTCGAATCCGGGTAATCTGTTTCTTGAGGGTTTCATCTAACTTATTCCATAGTTCTGGTGGTACACTAAGGTTCAATCTCGTTGGATCCTTCTTGAATACATTATAAACAGCCCGAGCTGCATCTAGCTTTGGATGTTTGTTACCGTTTTCTGTAAACTTGTCTTGAAACGCCACATATGCATTGGTAACTTCGTCTCTTAATTCATCTAAATTGTTAATTTCACGAATATCAGAAGTCGCAGTTAGTAGGTGAGTCGGAAGTATTCCATCTCGTTGCGTTTTTCCATAATGTTTTCCTCTCTTGATTAAATATTTAAATTCACTTGTCCATGGATCATCTCTTGATCTTATTTGGTCAAATAAATAATGCATAGTAGGTATTTGGTCAATGATATTATGTTCAAGTTGGTCAATGATTTGATCTTTTCTTAATGTTGGATCCAAACGTTGCATCTTCAATATGTTCGTTTGTAGGCTGTTCATGTACGTTTCAAATGGCATCTTTGATGGATAAAATTTCTTATTTATTTCATCACGAAGTTTCCATTTTGTTTCTTGTTCTGTATCTCCACCGTTGACAAAGGCTGCCAACAAGTTCACCACTGCATATACACCATCGCCACGTGCGCTTGTGATTTCCGGAATGTTTTCAGGATCATCAATAGTTGTCGTAAGGACTCCAGATAACCAACTGATATCAAACATACACTGTTGGGCTGTAATACCGAATCGATCCCAGAAGGTACCGCTGTGGATGTGGTGTTTGTTTAACTGATATTCATTGACAAAATTTTCATCTATAAGGTAGCTTGTTCCGTTTTGTAACATAATTCCAAATAACCTGGTCTTATATGTCTCAAATGTATCCTTGTTTCCATTCCAATGCAGGTCTTTTCGTGAGATTGATGATCTGTACTTGATTCCTCGAACAGATGTTCCCATCGATGTTTCTTGAGATTGATCTTGATATGCTGCTGCTGCAGCATGAGAATATGGTGTTTCTGGCATATTATACGCTCGGACATTGTTAGGGTGATGTTGAGGTGTAGGATATCCATATCCACCATTTGACGTATGAGGTGCTTGAGCACATTCTTGCGTTATTGGTGAACCAAAACGTATAGCTAAATCAGCTGCGCTTGCATTTGGGTGCATGCGATGATATTCTTCTTGAGCATTTCTTCGTTGGAAGTGCGGATTTCTAGTCAACTGTGGTCGAAATGGTACATTCGTATTTGATAATGGAGGACGGTACATGTCACCACTTGGGCTTCCGCTTCCACCTTGACGGTATGTTGCTAGTGGTGATCTCTGTGCAATACCATCATTTAGTGATTGTTGGTAACCATTTTCAAAAACAGTATTTGGCACAGATGTATTAGCGTCACATGGGTGTTGTGGTTGCATCATACTCGGATTAGTTGCTTGATATGGTTGCTGTACTGGATCAACTTGAGGTTCGGCTTGTTGCGTGGCAGGAGGTCTGGCTGCAGAATGCTGATGAGAGGCATTTCCGGCGAAATGGCTCGGTGCTGCAGGTCCTGTCGCAGAATGTTGATTAGCAGTATTCCCTACGAATGGTCTTGGTGCTGGAGGTCCTGTCGCAGAGTGCTGATGAGCAGCATTCGCGACGAATGGTCTTGGTGCTGGAGGTCCTGTCGCAGAGTGCTGATGAGCAGCATTCGCGACGAATGGTCTTGGTGCTGGAGGTCCTGTCGCATGCTGATGGACAGCATTCCCGACGAATGGTCTTGGTGCTGTATGTCCTGTCGAATGCTGATGAGCAGCATTCCCGACGAATGATGTTGGTGCTGTATGTCCTGTCGAATGCTGGTGAGCAGCATTCCCGACGAATGATGGATGTCCTGTCGAATGCTGATGATTATCATTCCAATTGACATGAGCAGAATTGTTTGTGGCAGGATAATGGGCATTGTTAGCATGAGGAGGAGCATTGTTAGCAGGAGGAGGAGCATTGTAAGTAGCAAGAGGAGAAGCATTGTTGTTAGCAGGAGGAGGAGCATTGTAATTAGCAGGAGGAGGAGCATTGTAGCCGGTAGGAGGAAAAGCATTGTAGCCGGTAGCAGGATGGTGGGCAGGAGAAGGGGCGTGATGACTGGTAGGTTGAAAATCTGGGGAATTAGGCTGATACGGATGATTGACATGATGTGTAGGTTGGTAGACATGTTGGTCGGCAGGAGGATGGTGGTAGGCATGTTGGTCGGCAGGAGGATGGGCATGTTGGTAGGCATGTTGGTCGGCAGGAGGATGGGCATGGGCAGGAGGCGGGACTTGATGGGCATGATTGACATGGGAATCGGACGGAGGAGGGACTTGATTGACATGATTGACATGGGAATCAGCAGAAGGACGGGCAGGAGGATGGGAATCGGCAAGAGGAGAGACTTGATTGACATGATTGGCATGGGAATCAGCAGAAGGACGGACAGGAGGATTGGAAACGGCAAGATAGTCAGGAGGTGTTTGGTATGAAATCGGGGAGGGGGCGTTTTGATTTGCAGGTTTGACAGAATTGCCTTTCTTAAAATTTCCATTCCGAGGTTTCTTTAAACCATCTTGATTCGAACCATGACTAAAGTTAGTACCTTCAGTCACTCCAAAATCGAATTTTGGTGTCGTTTTATCTGGTAGAGCTTGAAGAGGATCAAGGCCAAATGTCACTTCATCTTCGAGTGGCTTAACCAAGTCATCATATACGTGGTTCGCATGCTTTTCCAACGATGTTCTTGGTGTATCGGATTTGTCATTCACCGGTGCTTTTGCAGAGAAAGGACTGGGGAGCACTGATGCGAAATTTCTTCCAAGATATCCAAAAAGAGATGAAGTCGTAGATGCTTTAGCACGTGCAGCTTCAGCAGCTAATGTAGCTTTTTGCACATCCATGTGTTCAATAAGATCAGCATCGTCGTAGTGTTTGTTAAGCTTAGATCGTTTAGCTTTCTCTAACTTTTCAGCTTCTCTTGCATTGTTTGTCGCATTGCTGCGATCCACGTTGCGTTGTTCAGATATACGATCATACATCTCTTGTTGAGAATATGATTCGTTGTTTTGCTGTTCGATAAGAACATCAGCAAACTTGACGGCACTTGTATCGCTATTAGCATTTGCTTTGTGATCAGCAATTTTTGCTTTTAGCGACATCTCGGTTGCCAACATGTCTTCAAGCTTCTCATCTTCAGTAAGATTAGGAGTATCATCATCGTCATTAGTAATTGTACTAACGTGATAAGGAGGTAAGGTCATCTTGAGGTTTGTAGTTTTAGATTTAGGAATCAATAGTAAAACAAGGCTTTACGAAGCAGAAAAAGTCGTAAAGTTTTGCGAAGTTAAGCAAATTTGTTTTATGTCTTGAAAAAGTGATTATTCGGCGGTCGCAAAATCATCGAAATTCTAAAATAATTTTAAAAATTGTTGAATTCACTGTACTCTGTCGCGGTAAGTTGTTGTCTTCTCTCATTTTTCACGATATTACGTTGGTTTGCCTTTGTTTGGAGCGTGGCAATCCAATCGTGTTGCTTCCGATTGTTAACAAGATGAGCTGTATCTAGCTGTACTCTTGCGTCAATTCAAATCTGTATACGTTTCCGACTTAATACTTGCATCCGACGCGCGTGTCATTTTCAAATATTGTATACGTTTTTGATGATATTTTGCTGATACTTGCTTCCGATTTGTTGAAGGTCGTTTTTGATATCTTTCTTTGTTGTGATCTGGTTTTTAAACCAATCATGTGACGCAGAAATGATTGTCGTCAAATTAGAACAGGTGTAAGCCAATCAGAATCGATCAGATTCAGTCCCGATGGTGTTGAACTTGAAAATAATGAGAGTTTCTTAGAATTTAGAATTCAAATATCAAATAAGTGTCGTGCGAAATGATCGAAAAGTGTCTTCTCCTTGTTTTAATCGTTTTGAATGATCAATCGACGATGGTGATCAAGAAGATTTGTGATTTGTGAAGTTTTATTCGGGTTTTACAATGGTATATGAATATTACTTTACTTGAAGAAGACGGTTGTTCAGTTTATACCAGTCAACGTGATCGGTAGAATGCTACGGTTCAGAGCAATGATCAGAAACGTTACCGTATTTTGCGAAAGCATTGGCGAATATGCTTAATCGACTTTTATATTATTACATCGCCATTCTTTTATATCTATGTTTATATTATATTTCTATTGAAACCGGGTCTAATCGGAGTTTTTCATGTAAGGGGGGGGGGGGGGGGTTGTTTCGTATCCCAGTTTCCTCTGGGGATAATATTGTGTTCAGCTTTGTATCGGTTAGGCCGGATTCCTAACTTATCGGAAATCGATACAGTCCTATTAACATCGCCTATCTTCCTTATGATCGAAGGTGACAAGGTCTTTATGTCTCATCATGGAAGAATGGATACGGTAATGTTAATTTTTAATGAGGATTCGTCGTCACTTGTGTGATTGCCACGAATCGTCCATAATAATAGCAGAATGAGGGTAATTAAGTCTCACTCATAAGTAGAAGACGGTGTGCGTGAAATCCTTTCACTACATCAACTCCTGTCGATGATTACACAGATATTCAATATCAATCAAATGTCGATCCGTTAGTTTGATGATATGTTATCCTGTCTTCAGCTTTCCTACTAGGATTCTCTCAAGGATCCTTGTTATTCATTTTAGCTTAATTTAAGTATTGTTCAAATAGTTACATTCCCACCTTAGTTCCTCTATAGTGGTCCCGAAGGACCACCATGGGCGAAAAAAAGGCAGATTGGGTCTGATAAACTAATAGAGCGTTACAAGCAGTAAGTAGTCAAATAGGTTTAGACTAAAGTAGAAATTATGAGTACTAGCTATTGTAATGAGTCGGGTCTGTATCGTATCGTATATCGCAAGTGAATGCGATATCGTATATGAAAGTCAGTCCTGAGTGATTCTTGAGTCACTAGTATTCGGAGTCGTAGTCGATATCATGCGCGCAAGCGCGTGATATAATAACTTATATGAGATAATCAGAAGCCGGTACGCTATCGCCAGCTACCGTCTGTTAAAAATTAGACATCCCAGAAGTATCCGATAAGGCGAAAACCGCCTTCCACTTCAATGAAATGGATACACCACTACTCTCCATTCCAGTATTAGCAGATGATGGATGCAAAATTGAATTGACTGAAGATAATATCGTGGTAAAGAAAAATGATAAAATAATATTAAAAGGAGTTAGAGACAAGGTCTCAACACTATGGATGATACCAATCAAACATCGAACAAAGCGCAAGTTATTTGAACAACAACTACCATCCACACCAACACATGCAGCCAACAGTGCATATCATCAACCAACCATAGCAAAATTAATGGCGTACCACAATGCAACTATTGGATCGCTACCAATCAAAACACTATGCAATGCCATTGACAATGATTGGTTGACATCATTTCCAGGTTTAACCAGCGCAGCAATAAGAAAACACCTGCCAAAATCAATATCAACAACAATGGGCCATTTGCATATGATTAGAAAAGGAATTAGGTCAACAAAACCAACAATCAGTGAAATCATGAATGAAGAATTAGCTCCAGAACCACCTTTAGAGCCACCACGACGCATCAACAAAAGACAACATGATGTGGCAGTCGATATACTACCATTTGAAGAGTTAAAGGGCATCATAGCGACAGATCTGCCCGGTCGATTTCCTACTACATCAGCACAAGGAAATGCCTATGTCCTCGTTATGTATGATTATGATTCAAATACAATCAATGCAGTAGCAATCAAAAACAGAAAAACTGCATCATTAGTCAAAGGATACAACGAGTTATTTGAAGATCTAAAGAAAGCTGGAATCAATCCAGTACTCCACCGATTAGATAATGAAACTTCAAAGGAATTGATATTAGAAATTGAAAAGAAAGGATTAGACTACCAAATAGCATCTCCAGGTGATCATAGATTGAACCATGCAGAGAGAGCAATCCAGACATTCAAAAACCACTTCATTGCGGTGCTATATGGATGTGACAGTACATTCCCAGCAAAGCAATGGGATCGGATCATCAAACAGGCAGTAATGACATTGAATATGTGCAGGCCTTCCAGAATCAACCCAAAATTATCTGCATACCAACAAGTATGGGGAAACTTTGACTTCAACAAGACACCACTAGCTCCACCTGGATGCAAAGTAGTGGTACACGAAAGAGCAATGGAGAGAGGAGCATGGGCGTGTCATGGAGTAGTAGGTTACTACATAGGGCCAGCAATGAAGCACTACAGGAACTACATCAGTTACATCCCTGAAACAAAAGGACTTCGGACAACCAATACGATTGAATTCTTTCCAGAGAAAGTGGATATGCCAACGACAGCAACAACAGATCGCTTAGCAAGAGCCGCTGAAGATCTAGCTGAAATACTACAAGCACCACACCCAGCAACTCCATTCCTGCAACAAGGCACAGTCATCAATGATGCAGTGGAGCAATTGAAGAAAATATTTACACCACCAACTAGAATGGAAACAGCAATGGCTGCACCAATTCCAAGGGTGTTAGAGACTGCTGTAGCAGCTCCAAGGGTGGATGTAAACAACAACAACAACTGTAATGGTTCTCCAAGGGTGGCAGTAGCATCAACACCAACAACAGATCGATTAGAAAGATTACGAAACAGATTAACAACTAAATCTGTTCTAAATACGGAACGGTCCAGTGGAAAAAAGACTAAAACAGTGCGTTTTCAACAAAATAGTGAAGGACCCAGTCAATTAAGGACTAAATTATCGCGAATAGCAGAGGAAATATTACCACATACCGTTGGTACTAAAATTAGAAAATCATTCAAAAATAACAAATCCAAAAAGAAAAATCAACTCAATGGTATTATTTCATCATATGACAACGACCGCGAGTACTACATGATAGAGTATGAAGATGGTGATTCAGAGGAGCTAAGGCACAAGACCGTACAGAAGTACATCGTCACGGCAAACACAGATATGGACCAGTTAAAAAGATTAACAAGATCGACATTACAAGCTAAAACCGCAAATCATAGAAAAATAATGAAAATGGCATTCAATGTGTTCAAAGAAACAAACCTACCACTACACCACGCGATGCCGGTATTTGATGAAGTAACATCCAAAATGTTAGAATACAGGCATCTGATCAACCATTCGGATCCAGAAATAAGAAAACAGTGGCAACTATCGGGAGCAAATGAATTCGGACGGACCATGCAAGGAGTTGGCAAGACAAGGAAGGAAGAAGATAGAGTAAAAGGTACTGACACAATGCATCTGATTCACAAGAAAGACATCCCCAAGAACAAGAAGGTCACCTATGCTCGATTCGTCAGTGAAATCCGATTACAGAAAGCAGAAATCCACAGAACAAGAATGACAGCAGGAGGCGACCGACTAGACTATGAAGGCAAGACAAGCACTGACACAGCAGGATTAGAAACAATCAAGATCCATCTAAACAGTACCATATCAAGAGCAAGATATGGAGCAAAATACTTATGCATTGATATTGGAAATATGTACTT
Source organism: Fragilariopsis cylindrus CCMP1102 (assembly GCA_900095095.1). Lineage (NCBI taxonomy): Eukaryota > Bacillariophyta > Bacillariophyceae > Bacillariales > Bacillariaceae > Fragilariopsis > Fragilariopsis cylindrus. The sequence goes on from FMBT01000353.1 coordinate 148,934, forward strand.
GAACACCAAGTTACTATCACCAGAGTACATGCGAATCCACAAGGACCTCATTCCTGATGAAATCAAACAAGAATATAACACTGACGCCTACACAGATGAAAATGGATACGTCTACATGGAAATAACAGGTGCAATATATGGACTGGCACAATCAGGATATCTAGCAAATCAAGACCTCATCAAAAACCTAGCAAAATTTGGTTACCATCCAGTGAAAAGAACTCCAGGACTATGGGAACACGAAACAAGAAAGACTACATTCACACTAGTAGTTGATGACTTTGGAGTGCAATATTTCAGCAAAGAAGATGCAGACCACTTAATCAATGCAATCAAATCAAGCTACCCAGTAAAAGTGGATTGGACAGGATCAAAATATATTGGAATAGATTTAAAATGGAACTACGAAAAAGGGGAAGTAATATTATCAATGAAGGGCTATGTAATCAAAGCACTGAAGGAATTTCGACACATACCACCCAACAAACCATTCGATGCACCAGCAAAATACCACCAACCGGAATTCGGACAGAAACTACAGTACCAGAGAAAAGACAAATCAACACCACTATCACCAAAACAAATACGTACAATACAAGAAGCATGTGGAAAATTCTTATACACAAGCAGAGCAATAGACGCCACAATGGCACATACACTCAATGAACTAAGCATTGCAGCAACAAAAGGAACACAAGAAACACAAGATGCACTAGAGTACTTCCTAAACTACTGTGCAACACATCCGGAAGCAGAAATCATCTACAGAGCAAGTGATATGATCCTATCAGTCGACAGTGATGCAGCCTATCAAGTAGCGCCAAAATCAAGAAGCAGAGCGTCAGGCTACCACTACCTAGGAGACAAGGACGGACTACTGTTCAATGGAGCAGTATACATCCTAGCAAAAATAATCAAGTCAGTTATGCAGTCAGCAGCAGAAGCAGAATGTGGAGCATTGTACATGAATGCAAAAGAAGCAGTACCAATGCGAACAACGTTAGAAGAATTAGGACACCCACAACCACCAACACCTATGCGAACAGACAATAGCACAGCCGATGGAATAATGAATCGAACAGTAAAGCAAAAAGCAACAAAGTCAATGGACATGAGATTTTACTGGTTACAGGACCGAGTTCAACTAAAACAATTCGAAGTGTTCTGGGCACCAGGCAATATAAACCTCGCAGACTACCAATCGAAAGTACAACCAACTAGTGTACACCGAGCAGTCAGGCCAATCTATTTATATGTGGAAGGCAAAAGCCCTACTACACTGCAAGGGTGTGATAAGATACTTAAGTCACTAGCAGCCGGCGCTAAGAGAGAACGACCGTTACTAGCCAGTACATTAAAGACTACAGCCCAGCATGGCAGTTGCAACCGGGCGAGCCATCTCCAATCACAACTGAACCACTCGCTAAGACAAATCGCCAACCCAGTCAGCCAAGTGTGGAATACAGTTGCAATAGGAAATACAACCCAGTTAGGGCGCTAAGATAGATAGCTCATAATAACTTTAGACATTAGTTAATAACCAAAGTATACGCTATATCGTAGCTCAACATGTAGATGTTACTGTACTACTACTCCCTGAAACTATGTGCGTGCTTACCCATAGTACAAAAGAAATTACGAAGATCGAATCAAACGAACTTCAACAATCAGAACTACGTCGTTGGAACTCAGCATGCAAATTGGAAATTCATCAAAGCAAAGGTGTTTTTGTAAAATGCCTCCGGAACCGGCCAACCATCATTCCGATTGATGCGCTCAAGGATGATTCCAAGGTGAACAATCTTGAAACGCAGCTCGACCATACGGTCAAACAATTCCAAGTTCAAGCTCAGGCAATCATCAATGAATATACAGAATTAGAAGTACAGTACATGGAGAAAAAACGACGATTGGATTTAGAAACAAGTTTGAAGAAAATAATTCGATCACATACCACCTACATTCTACATCAAGACATGGAAAAACAGCGTATCAAGAACGTCCTGAGCAGAGACTACGGTAATAGCGTCGATACATCATTGGATGAGGCGTGCGGATTCACCTACCTACTGCTACTGACGGGAAAGGCATGCACTGCACTGACAGAATGGACTGAAGAAAATTCTACTGTAAACATGATGAATGCACTGACAACGACACTAGCCGTCCCGCAACGCCTAACGGAGAAGCAAGTGCAAGAACGAGCGAAGGGAACGACGCTGCAAATAGGCAACATGACTTTCCTCTGCCCAAACAAAGATGTTTGGTCACTAGCTCAAGAGTCTGCGGAGGGTCTGCATGATTTGGTAGCAGAAATATCCCTCGGTATGAAAACAAAATTCTATAAAAAGATTATAGAATCGAAAGGCAACCATGCCGTCAGGGAACTAAGGTATACCACCAGCACGATAGATATGACTGCTAAAGTTAGCAACGTCCTACTACATGCTGCGGATACTGAAACAAAATTGAACATAAGCAGATATAGAAAAAAGATGATCCAATCGGCTGTTGACATTCTTGTTAAAAGAAATAAAGGAATAAAAAGCTCATCCGCTGCACTAAAAAGTAAAAACAAAACAATTAACGAAAAACCCGCTGCACTAAAAAGTAAAAACAAAACAACTAACGAAATACCCAATGCGGTCACAACGAACTTAAAGAACCCCTATGCGACGCCGGTGAGCGCGAAAAATCCAGAAATAAATAAGAGTAAAAAAGCTGAAAAAACAAATTCACTTAACAAAAATGACCAGTCCACGATCCAAAAAACAGCAGCGAAAGAAAAATCAAAACGTCAACAGCAGCAACAACAAGATGAAACTAGTAGTATAACATCAAGAACGTCGTTTGCTGTAGCAGCGACGCAGAGAGAACAACGTAAGGAACAACAATTCAACCAGCACCGACAACAGCACCATCAACATCAACAACCGCGGCCATATCAACAACGCGCTAACTTCGACTACGACAACGACTACAATAATAATAATGACTACGAATATGAATATAATAATAATAATTACAACCACGAACCTTACCATGGTAGAGGTAGGGGGCGTGGGAGAGGACGAGGCGGCAGAGGCGGCAGAGGCGGCGGCAGAGGGTATATGCCGTCCCAAAGTTCGTCGGGCAAACGATACAACGAAGAGTACGATAATTATGATAATCACAACAAAAGATCAAAAAATTATTAGGCTCGATTAGAAAACCTGTATCGGTAAGCCAATTGGAAAGTACTGCCGAAAGAAGAAAACGTCCGGATAGAAGAAAAGAAAGAAGAAGAAAAACAAGACAGACTCAGAAGGATAACAATATGGACAACAACGCTGAGTCCATCTTGGAAAGGAAGACAGAGCAACGAATACACGATATTTGCAATGAAAGATTTGGGATCATCGCGGACCCTAGGTTTTCCGTTACAAAGAACGTACATCATTTGATTGACAACTGCCATCCAATGGACCTCCCAAGACAGGCGAAGAATCTGAAGGTGCATAACCTGTGCGACGACCCATCGTCAATCAGTCAAGACCTGCTTAACACGCTAGGACTGAATCTAAACTTTGGTATATCTATAAAACCAAATAAAGAAAAAGTTCCTATTGACTTCGACCGTCTCAGGCGCTCCATAAGATTAAAATTCGTCAAGTTTCCCCCTAAGAAGGAAACATTCATTCCGAAGCTACACAGCAAGTCCGACTGGCTCCCACCGGATGCCCCGAAGACAGTTGAAACAGCGATGAACACTTTTGAAGAGGCTGCTAAAAAAGCTTTCACAAAAAGCTGGAAGCATCCGCATCTAGAAAATATGGAAGAAAAGAAAATAAAGCTTCTCAAAAGTATCAAGGAAGAAAGAAAATACATTGTCATCGCATCAGATAAGAACCTTGGACCATGTATTATTGAAATAGACCGCTACATCAATAAATGTCTTGACGATCACCTCAATAAAACAGATACATACCAAGAGCTGCTAGAGATAGATGCTAGGCTCCTCAACGAAGAAAACTACAGATTCCTCTGCAAGCACTTCATTGACGACAAGCATGCTACTTTAACAGACCAAGCAAAGACGTTCTTCAAGAATGAACTGCTGGGTTTCCGAGATGGTAAGGGCATTGTTTACAAAAAACAAAGCATAACCTTCCCATATTTCTATGCCATGCCAAAAATGCACAAGACTCCCTGGGCCTCTCGCCCTGTAGTCAGTGGCGTCTGCTCCGTTATGAAAGCACTCAGCATCTGGCTTGATGTACAGCTGCAAAGTGTAGTACATCTATGCCCTTGCTATTTAAAAGATTCTTGGCATTTCCTAAATGATATTAGAAATCTAAAGAATCTGCAGAGATGCAAACTAGTAACAGCAGACGCGACAGCTATGTATACGAATATTAATACTGATCATGCCATTGACACTCTCAACCGCTGGTTTGAACTTCATGAAGCAGAACTGCCTCCGGATTACCCAAGGGCTTTGATCCTATTGGGTATCCGACGATTGATGTCACAAAATGTGTTCACTTTTGGTAGCAGGTTTTTTCTGCAGATGAATGGAACAGCAATGGGAACGAATGTGGCATGTATGTATGCAACTATCTACTACAGTTATCATGAAGAGACAAACTTAATGCACCTATCGTACATTAAATTCTACAGACGACTTATTGACGACGCATTCATTGTGATCGAAGATAATACACCGTTTGCGGATCTTGAATCAAACATGAACAACTTTGGACCAGAAGGAAAAAGGCTCAACTGGGAAGTCGAACAACCAGCTACTACGGTAGACTTTCTTGACCTTACCATCACAATCCAAGAAGATGGAACTATTGCAACAAAAACTTTCCAGAAGAAAATGAACCTACACCTCTATCGAACACCGGAATCATGCCAGCCAGAGAGCATACTCCGCAGCTTCATCTACGGAGCACTCCATCGGTACTACTGGCAGAACACCTTCGAAGATGATTTCATCTCTATAGTTGAACTGCTGTTTGTACGGATGATCGACCGAGGACATCTACGCCAACGCCTTATACCGGCATTTAAAAAGGCAATGAAAAAAGTTCTTTCTTCACAACTACCAAATCCAACACTACAGCCACCAACAACTGACGACGACGACACACCCAACAGAGACCTATACATCCATCTACCACACCATCCAAGCAACCCATCAACTGACGAGCTACGGACAATCGCAAATAATCTGAAAGAAGAAATAACAAAACAAACAAAATTGGACGTGGACCGAATCATAATTGCCTACTCAAAAGCTCCTAACATTGGTGATATGTGCAAACGACACCAAATGGAGTATTACATCAATACAGATTACAAACACTGAGCATGATGGAGGTCCTATTACAGTATATATACTGAATAGAGCTCTACATACTGTACTATGGGGGAAGTTGAATCGAGCGAGTCAGATTCCCCCATTTTTTTGGGAGGGGGCGGCGAAAAGAAGCCACCCCCACCCAAAAACGCATTGACTACATACAGGGTCAAACCACGTATGGACATCATTTAGTTTTTTATCTAAAATATAAACACCACTCAGGGTCAAACCGTTTGGAGCTTATATAGTGGCAAAAAACTGTAAACTACACACGCAGGGTCAAACCGCGTGGAGCTTATTTAGTTTTTTACCACATACCTGTCGACTATATTTTTAAATAATTCAATACACTGACCAACAACAAAGACAACTGCTGAAGAAGCCTAATGGCGAAAATTAATGCTAATAACATAATTTCAGTTAACCTATTGTATATGATTAATAGTTTCACTCCTTTAGCGCTAAACCTAATAACATTGTGTAGAATCGACAGGGATAGATACTGTAGAAGGTTTGAGGAGTTACCATACAGTTAAAAATCCCCCCGATTGTTGGTACTTCACTGCATAGCGCGTGTTAACCAATCCCGTGTGGCAGGTGTCTGTCCGCAGATTGTCACACAGTGCCGATATCCGTATCACATCGAGCCGGAACACGCCTACTATTAGATTGATTTGATTTGCTTATGCGTCTCTTTGAAACCAGATCTATAAATAAGTATGAGCAGATGAATGAAGTAATGCAATTGATATGAAATAAATTTTGTTCTGTTACTTTTAATTCTTGCTGTACATCACCACTAACAAATAGCCTGGAAATTACTTATGCTTAGCGCAACACTGACAAACTCCAGCTGTGTATCTCAAGCGACAACGGGACTACCAATTCAATTCAGAAAGAACAACGGTATCACTGTTACTTAGACATCCACTCAAACTCTTGCTCCAAATTGACCCACTCAGTTAGATCCCCAGGACTCAAACTAGATTGATCACAACACACTCCAAGATTCAATTCAATACAGTATATTATTGAATTGAATATACCAGATGGTAGGTGTACCGGCTTATGATTATCTCATATAAGTTACTATATCACGCGCATGTGCATATGATATCGGCTACGACTCCGAATACTAGTGACTTGAATTGGCGCTCATATACAAGATATCACACTAGGTGTGATATATGATACGAAACCGACTCAACACATTACAATAGCTAGTACTCATAATTTCTACTTTTAGTCATAGACATATTTGACAACTTACTACTGATTATAACCCTCTATTAAAAATTGGAAATACGGAATGAACAAGGAGGCACAATAATAAAAGGCACGGAAAGCAAAACTAATGATTGAGTACGACATCTAAATTTGATGAGTTTAGCCAGCAAGACCAAGTGACAAATGCCTATTTCTTCATGACGAGGAAGCATTATGTGGAAAATTTACACCTCAGGCAATATCAGCATTCACCAGTAACCATTGATGTGCCATCTCACCAACAGTGTATTTAACAGGATTCAAGCTATAAGGAAGTTTGTGGTGGTATTTTACGCATGTTAAAATTATTCATTTAGCTGTTACTCTATTATTTGATTCATGTGTACGACATTACTCCTCTCTTTGTTATACGCCTCTTGTTGTGACAATATTTTTGAAATTCAACTCCATATTCAATCAATAAAAATCCGGCACTTTATTATTTGCATATTGATCCCGTTTACTGTAGAACAAGTTGAGATAAAAATGCCTGTATACAACCAACACTTTCACACTGTCATGTCATGTATCAATGTAAAAATAATTTAAGATAATTTTCCATCATGACATTTCAATTCTTGTTACTCGCACATAAAATGGGGAATCATCTAAAATCTGTTGTTTGCTCAACACCTTTTGCTTTCTTGTACACTAATATTGTGTGAAATAAATTTTGGTTTGCTGTGAGTCCGAAAACAGCTAAATTAGTTCCTACTAACTCATAATTTTTGAATCGAGACTTTGTCGAAGCGTGATTTGGATTATGAAGTTTAGTACTTAATGATATTATTGCAGGTTAATAATAATGAACTTCTAATTTCCATATGCCCCTGTGGAGAATTTACTTTCCCACTGTATCAAGCACATCGCGTTTTTTTCATTTAACGGGTACGAAGACCTTTTCCTCATTATAGGACTGGTATTTATATAGGACCTATATATATAAATCGGAATAGAAAGATCTGTTAAACATGATTGGATTTAGATTACTGTATTTTCGATTCATTATTTTCTTGACTTAGAGCAAAAGAGAACAATGATTATTACACCTTCTTCACATCAATACAGTACTAAGTACGAGTAGTATTTTTTTTAGAAGTAACGATATGAAAAAATCTTAAGGGTTCAACATTACATACACTACTTAGGCCAGTGAAGTCGCGTTCTTATTGGATTTTGTTTGAACTTGACCGAAGATTGCATCACTGTACACATACAACATGTTGTATATACAGTATTTGATTCATTTCGTCGACGTGCTGGCCTCAGAACCAATCGCGCCGCAGCTTTTCTTTTTTACCATCTATCATCGGATTATGAAATTTTGTTACACGTAAAATTGTTGCATTATGAATTTTTATATGTTTACATTTTGTTGAAAGATACACACATAACATTCACATTTATCAAATAATCGCATAATATCATTGTTGTAGTGTATCTAAAGGACGCTCTTTCAATCAAAAAAAAGGTAAGGATACAGCATATAGCTTTATTATGTTTTTCGTTGTTGTTTTGTTTTGTTCTATTCTTACAATGGTGATTGTATATAGTTTCGATTACCTCGCTCGTGGACTGTGTTGACGGTTATATGCGAATGCTAATACGAATGCTAATGCGAATGCGAATGCGAATGCTAATGCGAATGCTAATGCGAATGCGAATAGAATGATTTTGTTCTCCGAACATAAAAGAAAGGACTATATATGCTTTAAAAAAAGAAACACATTGATTGACCGACAACGTCTTACGTTTCTCTTCATTTCTTCTTCTTCTACTTTTTCTTTCTCTGAAACACTCACTCACTTAATGAATTGAATGTTCTTCACCTATTACATAATTCTGCAAACTCCAATAACTCCCTCCACTATTATCAAAAAAACAACAACAACAAAAACGCCCAATAAATGATAAGATCCAAATCAAATATGCGTTTCACTAATTCCATTTTGGTCATTATGGCCGCCCTATATTTACCTTCTTTTCACGGCGACGGCGTTGTTGTTGTTGCTGCCGCCGCCGCTACTAACGAAGCAGTAGGACAAGATAACAACGTCGATGTGGTTGTTGTTGTTGAGGACTTTACTATTACTGACGTTGAAGAGACTGAGACTACCGATGCTACTACTAATGGTATTGTTTCTACCAGATTACTCAAAAAGGATAAATCAAACAAAAAGGATAAATCAAATTCAAATAAGAAAAAGATGAAGCGTGCAAAGAAGCAGAAAAGTAGTAAGACCAATTCACCAACCGTTACCAGTTCACCAACTGTTACACCACCACCATTATCTGATGGTGAACTAACATTTCCAAAACAAGTATTTGCAGGTAATGGTCGGATGGTTGTTACAATGGATTATGTTGAACATAAAACAGTTGCTGCCACAACATTTTCAACACGTGCATTACATGGTGGTATACCTGGTAATACGGTTATTGTCAAAAGTGGTGAAACATTAGAAGTATCATTTCAAAATAAATTAGTACTCCAACCTAACTCTGTTCAAGAAGATGAAAAAAATAATTCATATGGTATACCTGATACAACAAATTTACATTTTCATGGTGGACATATTTCTGGTGAAGAACCATCTGATGATATATATATTCATGTTCGACCTGGTGATAAATATGAATATACATCTAAATTTCCAGAAAATCATATGCCAGGTACACATTGGGTACGTTACGTTACGTCCGTCCGGTCCAAGTCCAACAACACACGACATTTAATCGTTTTCAGTCCAGTTTGGTTTCAGTTTCAGTTTCAGTTTCAGTTTCATTTCATATTATTATTTTTCCATTGCAAATTGTAGTGTCTCGTCTCGTCTCGTCTCATCTGATATACTGATATATATACACACACACACTAACGTATTGTATTTGTTTCTCTTTCCTTCTGTATTGAAAATAAAATAAATGTAATAAAATATAGTCCCATCCTCATGTACACGGTTCATCTACACTTCAAGTTGGAGGTGGTGCAGCGTTTGCGATTATTGTTCCAGATGATCCAAATGTTATTGAAATCCCACAGGAGGTTACAGATGCAACTGATATCTTATTAGTTGTACAAGATTTTAGAAATTTAACAAATAGTGTTGCAAGTACATCACGTGATGAAAAATTTGAACTTGTTATCAATCCAGATGTTAACGGTGGTGATCAATTCCGTCTTGTGAATGGAAAGTATCGTCCGAACTTAACTATCATTCCTGGTGAATGGTATCGCTTTCGTACTATTTATGCTGGATGGCTTACAGATAATCTTGATCTACAGATTGTATCAGCTGATGACGATGATGATATTGACAATACTGTCCGACCATGTGAAACAATTCTTCTTGCAAAAGATGGTATCTATATTAAAGATTATCCTCGACCTATTGATATTTTTCCTCTTCCTGCTGGTGGTAGAGCAGATATTATGGTTAGATGTCCAACTGAAGGATCATTTATTGCAAAACATTATACAGCTGAAGAAGATTTGTTTACAATTACATCAAAATTACCCAAAGGACAAAAGAAGATTAAAATGTCTCCAGGACCTACCATAGGTTTTGTATGGGATTTTCCTGCATACTTAACAGACCTTCAAGAAGAAACTACTGAACCCGGTTGTGATTGTACTACCAAATTGTCTAGACGTGAAGATTTAGCTTTCGTTGTCAATGATAGACAATTTGCAGCAGACAGTTACTTACACACTGTTAGTTACGGTGATGTCGCTGAAAGAACACTTACTGGTCTTGCTAAACATACATATCATCAACATGTATATCCGTTTCAAGTCCAGACTGGATTTGATAATGCTACAACCAATGAGGGTGGATATTGGAAAAATGGTACGTATTTATCTTATCTATCTAAACTGGTTATATTTTATGTATATGGTATTGTATTATAACAACTCTAACATATATATTAATACTTGTTTTCCTTCTTTTACTCATAATTAATTTTACTTACGAATAATAAAATAAATAAATAAAAACAAAATAGGTGACTGGCAAGATTCAATTAAAGCTGATTTACAGAACACTATTACTATGAAATATCGTCCTATTGTATTTTCAGGAAAGATTATGTTGCATTGTCATATTTTAACTCATGAAGATACAGGTATGATGTCACAAGAACGTGTTGTATTTAACAATGATACTAGTGGTAATGGTCAATGTACATGTGACTACACATATGATTATATTGATATTTAAATGGAAGAAAGAATCTAAAAAAAAGAGAGGAAAGAAGAAACTAAAATAAGAGAAGAGAGCCCAAAAAAAATAAGAGAGAAAGAAACGAATCGAGATAATGGATTCATTCAAAAGATAAACCATGCTAGCTATCAAAAAAGTACGTAAATATATACTAAAAAGAAAAAGAATAATACTATCATTACTACACTAACACGTAAAACGTGCATTTACAGTAACAAAAACATTTAATTATCCAACATAAACTACATCGTACAGTAACGTTATGAAATACAGTAATATACGTATAATGTACCATCGTTTCCCTAATTGTATTACCATACTAATAGCTGCTACTAAGTGGAACTTGAATTATTAATGATTGGGCAGTGACGATTCGTTGTGATTATGAATGTCCATATTTTTAATATCACAGCAATAAAATTGTCCGATTGGTCTAGAGGCATGATTCCTGCTTTGGGTGCAGGAGGTCCCGGGTTCGATTCCCGGATCGGACCTTCGTTTTATTTTAATTGGAAAATCTATGCTTGATCTCATTCGATCAAAAAAAAAATTAGATTCTTTTTTATGATTTCTTTATTTGGCGATTGTGCGGAAATCGGAAAGGGCATATATTGTGTCACAGCGGCAGGTGTGACTGAACCCGAATAACGCCTCATTAGTATCTAAAAAACATGTACAGAATGCGTTTGACGTTGAGGAATGAAACAAATGTCGTACAAGCCAGGAAGCTACTTCAAGTACCTTTTAAGTGTCGATGTCGTCAATCGATACTATTGAAGAATAGTAAGAATCTTGTCTAGGTATTTCAATCACATCTGTTATTGCTGTACAAGCACTCATTGCACTAGAGATTTAGTAGCTTGCTTATCACTCATACAAATACAAAAAAGTAGTAGAGTATGACGACGACGAACTTACTTACATCGACACTTCCAAAGTGGTTTCCAGTTTCTCCAGCAAAAAGAAGATTGGACTACGATAATGACGACAACTATCAAAGTTATCTGGTAGATAGTGACGGTAATTCATACGAACCTTATGCAATGGCATGGCGTTATTTGGGAATGTACATTGATTGTGACGTTCAACAAGAGTACAACAATGATGGTGATTATGATGGATCCGATGTCTACCGAAATCGACAACGACAAAGACGTACTACTACTAACACTAACACCAATACGAAGCAGAGAAATCTTTCTGGTAGTGGTAGCAATGATGGTGATGATTGTTCTAGAAAGGTATTATGGGCTGCATATGTCGATCCTGGTTATCGTGGAGATTCAATTGGAGAATATCAATTTTATAATCGATTTGAGGAAACATGGGATAAATCAACATGCCAAACTGGTAGATGTGCCAAGATGGACTGTCATTCATCAAAGAGTCGTTTCAAATTAATTGGTGTATTCAAAGAGGCAGATGGATTAACCGATTGGGCAGAACAATTATTTAAACATGAAGGATATTGTGTTTGGAATGATAATGCTAATGCGAATAATGACTATGACAACGAAGAAGGAAGTGGAAGCGGCGATAGTAATGATGATGATGACGAAGATAGTGATTATGAATTTATGTCGTCATTGCAGCAAAATCAAGTACAAGAATGTACGAGTATGTACTTAACAGACGATGACGGAAATTCTGTATATCGTCACTTACGACCACAGGGAGAAGGCAACATAACAGATAGTCTATATACAGATGAAGATTGTACACAAAAATCATACATGAGTTTTGCGGATTATATTATTAAGTGGTATACAAATTATTATTACGATAGTGATAAAGGTCAACAGGTTGCTGAAAAATGGCAAGCAAATACAGTCCGATGGAATGAATTAATGACAGATTATAAAGTTTGTCAACCATGTCGAGCATATACTAAAACTCCAACGTATGATGATGATGCAGATCGTCTTCGTTTTCTTCGTCGACTTGATGACAACGATGACGGTGAAGGTGATGAAGAACAATATGGATATAATTGCTACGATGATGCTGGTTATCGCAATTGTAGTAAGTTACTTATCCTTTTGTATTTTATCTATTGCCTATTGTATTCCCTTGTTTTCATTGCCGTTGCTTTGCTGCATGCTCACGCGCTTTCCCTCTACTAATTTAAATCAACAAATGGAATAAAAGACCAGTGCCACAAATTCGAAACAAAGACCGATATGGAAGCAGCAACAGTATCTGACCTAGAACGCGCATCAGCACAGGGGACAATTTTAGCTATTAAAGTAGATGGAGTTACATACGGAAAGGGTGGAATTGATTGGCATGATGTAGAATTAGAAACTCAAGCTGGAATATTCGTCCTAGTGGCAGTTGCTATTTTGGGTATGATTTTTCTTCTTGTTCGATTTTTCGGGTGGAAATCTATATCCGAATTCTTTTGTACCCCTGTTAGAATAAGTCGACGACGACGACGGCGACGACTTAAAAACAAGAGCTTGATTGAAACTTTCGTTATTGATTCTACCAATACGAATACCGACAACAACGATGATTCTAATTCCTCCGAAGAGAAACCATGGTCGAACGAGATGGTAGACGAACTTTCGAAAAGAGAGAAGTTATCGAAAAGCAACGTCGTGAAATAGAGCAAATGAAACTAGAGCTAGATCAACAATATACCATTAGAGAAATGGAATGGGAAACGAATCGAAGAGAGTTGAACGAATACAAGAAGAAGAGGAAGGAAAGTAGTAACTTCCCGCCAGAATCCATTGAAGTAGATGCAGGAAAAGATGATGATAGAGAAGAAGAAACGGAGGGTCAACTAACGGAAAGCGAATGTGCTATGTCGGAGACCAATAGCTTTGTAACGGCAGAAGCTCTAGAAAAGAAAACTGACGACAAAAACAACAAGATAATCAACAAGAACAAGACCACGACACGAAGGAAAAATGCATGGAGAGAGAAATAAGATAAAAAAGAAGATAGGTGCAGTAGTAGTAGTAATCAATGAAAGTGGAAAGGAAGAACATCAGCAAGAAAGTTGCGAAGTAGTAGTGGAAGAACAAGAACAAGTAGATAGTGACAACGTAGAACATGCACGTGAACAACAACAGCAAGAACAAGGCACGGAAGAAAAGTGCACGGAAGGAGAAAACAGCAAAGCAATAGTAGCGGAAAAACAAGAGCAAGAGCAAGAACAAGAACAAGAACAATTAGATTGCGACAACGGAGAACAGACACAGAGACAGGAACAACAACAAGAAAACCAAGTTCAAGGATTAGAGCAAGCTGAAGAACGTGAAGGAGAAAAAGCAGAGGGCGTGGTCATTTCGAACGATACAGACGAATTGATAAAGGAGGAAAAAGAAGAAGAAATACCTATTCACAATCACGAAATAATCTAATGAAATATAGTATTGTGTATTAATTAGCTTGTTATTTATGAATGGTTCCTTTCTTATCTATGATATTATACTTGTATGTTCTGACGACCCAATGATTGGATCGCCTTTTCCGCGACTTGCTTTGCACCAATTAAAACTAAAGGTACTCCATTGCCCGGCCTAGTACTAGCGCCACAATACAACACGTTTGGGAGACCAGACGATTCTGGTCCAGGACGTGTCAAGCTGAGTTGGGCAAATCCGTGGCTCTTTTTATTTATAAGGAAGAAGATATGGAACAACAACGAAGGAGATAAATTAGTAAAGGTATCGACAATACATCGTTCGAATAGCGGCAGAGCGGCTCAGTAGAAACCCCACGATAATGCATCCTTCTACTCTATATGCATATGTAATTGCAGTTAACTTACCAATCCGAATGGGGTTCCAGCAGCTACGTTATATTGATCGGCCCATGTTGCTGGTGTTTTATATTCTTCGTGGATGATATGATCTTCAAGATTAGTCAAAGATTCAACCGCGGCAAATCGTTTCAGGACAGTTTTCCGTAATTGTGATACAACCTCGGGCGGAAATTGTTTTTGGTACTATCCATTGCTTCCTTTCGTGGTAGATTTCACATTCTTCGTCTCGCAAAAGCGTCCTACATGGAACGAGTACCATAAGGGTATCACAGCCAGGAGGTGCAACGGATGGATCTATTTTACTTGGACGGTGGACATAAAAGTTGAATGGAACGTCTTCTTCTTCGCCTGTATTGTTTTCTGGTACTACATCCTGCTGTGACTGTTGGTCCCGTAAAACTTGCCAACTAGCTTCAGCTTGAGACCGAGTCCTTGTCGAAAGAAATACGTTGTGCGTATTAAGATCGTCAAGTGACTTATCTAGCGACCAATAGAAGGAAACAACGCCACTACTAAAGGTAAAACTATCATCCCAATCAAATTTATCGGTTTTCAGCGGTGACGGTGACGGTGTAGGTGATAAATGTGATGTTTTGGTAGGTTGTTGTATATCATTGTTTTCATTCCTAATGTTTTTGCTGTTATTTGCATTACTGCCATTGCTATCATCGGTATTGCTGTCGTCAATAAGTAGCGACTTTTTGGCATAAGGTAGATCAGCATTGACAATGATCAAATCGGCAGAGATAAATTCATTTTCAACAACAGTATCATCGCTATCAATAGTTGAAGATTGTAGCCAAACTCCATCCTTGGTTACACCCGTTACGGTCGTATCGCATCGAATATCTACATCCAAATCTGTCACCAAACGTTCCAATGCGTTTGTTACGGCTTGGAATCCACCCATGGGTGCAAATACTGGTTGATATGTACGAACATAATATTATTATAAGCGGACAGAATGAAGCAAAACACAGTTAGGATTATTGGTTCGTATCACAAAATTCTATAGAAATGAAATCGATAGGGTAGAATATTTCATCGATCCTAATGTGTGACATATTGCGGCATTTTAAAAAAAAAGGAGAAAAAAGTATATCGTAACGTACCTCCCGCCTTGTCATTGGTGGGATGCAATTCAATAGCGGCCAATAATCCAAAAACTGCTGGTGCTGTTGATTTTAATACCCCACCACCAATTAATTTTTCATTCCGATATGGTTCTAATCCAACATACAGATCTTGAAAGGATGCCAGTGCTTTTAATTTATTGGAATCAAATATTTCATCTAACACATCCGAATGTGGTTTCAGAGGCCAGGCACGACCAAAGTTTTTTAAGGATTGAATTAAAAATTCTGGTACTGTTGTCAAATCGAGTCGTTCTTCGATAAAATTTGGTAATCCTGCATTCAAATAGGCAGACGTTATAGTCATATAATCATCCCATTTCTTAGAACCATCTACTTCGTAGGTATCCATTTTAGTTCTAGACAATGCCTTTTCTACTTCTTGATATTGTTGTTGTTGTTGTTGTTGTTGTTGTTGTATTTGTTCTGGGAATCCTACAGATATTCGATCACCGTCATCGAAAATTACTTGATAGGCGGGTACGCATTGAACTATATCCAATCCATAATCACTTGCCGTTTTATTCGTGGATGTTGTTTCTGTAAAAAGGTCTTTGTAGATACTTGGTAGAAGCAATAAGCTCGGTCCTTGCTCATGTCGAAATAATGATGATTTTTTGTAATTGTTGTCGCCGTCATTGTTGCCAGTAGTGTCTAAGTCTACCTTTCCTACTGTTGGATCGACCCAAAACGATCCACATCGTCCTCCCACTTGGGAATTCTTTTCCAATATCGTCACCTTTGTTGGTTTCGTCTCACTACTACTGCTGCTGCTACTACTACTGGCGGCGATTCTAGCTGCTACCGCTAAGCCTCCAATACCTCCTCCTACCACGACAACGTGCTGGCCCGTTGCAGTATCATATAGTGAAGATGACGACGATGATGATGATGATGATGATGCTGATGCTGAGGATAAATAATAGTTCGTGGATACTACTGGGGGTAGAGTGATAGGAATGAAGGATGACGCCGATTCCAAAAAGAAAAATAGTATACTTATTATTGATGTTGTAATAAGTAGTATAGGCGATACTAATGGCAGTCGCTGTGGCTTCTGCCGTACACCACGATGACGGCAATATATGTTTGTGATGTTGGTGGTGGCGATTGTTACGGTTGAGGACGTCATAATGATATTGGTTGAAAAATGTTCCTCATTGTGTACATTACATCATGGCGCTTTACACCTTCTTTACAGTACACCGATTCACCGATTGATGGATGATGACAACTGAAGAAGAAAAGAATATCTATTTTCAAAAAATAAGCATGACTGAAAAATAATCTACATCAATACATACGCATAAAACCTATGATCAGTATGAGTAGGTGTACAGCCTCTCATCGAAATCTACCGTAATACTACCGGTATTAGTACGATGACCAAGCTACAGTATGCACAAGAGGCAAGAGGAGAAACAAAAAAGGATACAACACATCACAGCACTTCTACTAGCGAGCTATTCGTATCGTATCGTCTTGCTATTGATTGGAATTTGTTGAAAGGGTCGATATCTAAATTAAATCGCAGTTGATATATATATATATTCTCAGTTATCTCTTTCTGTCCGAAAAATCGAGAAATAATCAATCATTCAAAATGACGACAATTAATAATAATAACAACTTTCTCGTCGTTCTTCTTATTGTTCTAATCAGTGTACTAATTGGTGATGAAGGTGTAAATGCTATGTACAAAGATGATGTTGGTGTATTAGATTTTTCGATAGCAACAGCTGGACATGGACCTATTGGTGTTGTCCATAATAACAAGAAGAACGGCATAGTTATTACAACCGATACACCAACCACAACAGCAACCACAACAACAACATCATGTTTCGTGGCTGGACGTCAAATAAATGATGGTAGTTTAGTTTGGCGTCGTAATGTTTGTTCCGTTCCTGACGAGGATGCACAAGCTCATGCAATTGCTGTTGGAAATGATGACGATGACGATGCCGATGCCGATGCCTTTTATACGGTTGATAATGTTGGTATTGTACGAGCATGGACGATTGAAAATGGTGATTTATTATGGGATGCTCGTATCCATGCTGCTGCTTCTGCTCCTAAATTGTGGGTGACTAAGGTGGGGGGTACTACTAGTTATGTAGCGGTTGCTTCAGCAGATGACGAACTCGTATTTTTAAATGCAGAAACCGGAACGATTGTTGATAAAGTTAGTGCCTCAAAATCTACTGGAAATGGACAACGTGTGGAATGGTTATCGGTATTGTCGTCTTCGACATCGACTTCGACTTCGATGGTCAAAATTATTCTTTCAAAAGTCCAAGTCGTTGATGGAACAATCCAAACCGGTAATGACTTATACTACGGAATGTATGAAATTGGTAGTAAAGACAAAAAAATCCCTTCTCTTCAAAGTTTAAGTCAACTCAAAACAGCCAAAAACATAGTCGCTAACACAGTACGAGTCTTCCCTACCGACAACAAGTCGGCAGAAGAATATCATCTTTTTGCTGTAACAACATCGGGATCAGTCGCCCATGCGACGATTGGAAGTTTTTCTTCATCGTCCTCCTCTGCGGATGTTACATCTGCTAGTGATTGGAACGAAGGTTGGAGTACCGTCGTTGCGGTAGAATCCACCACTGACCCGTCAGTGATCCGTCTATTGGGAAAATCATCAGAGGAATCTACTATGGCATTGTTCCGGTACGAAAATTCCTCATCGTCATGGAAAAAACTTTTGACTTCCTCTGCTGCCGTCGCTGCCGCTGCTTTTTGTCCAGAATTAGGATTGGTTGTAACAACATCGAACGATAAATCGGTCGAGATATACCGACAACAAAATGGTGACACATTATCATCTCCGTTAAGAACATCCGGAGATATGTTTGGCGCAGATGGTGATTCGGTGGTTGTCGTTTCACTCCTCGAATGTTCTTCTTCGTCTGGCAAGATGACTGTTCTTTTAGGTACGGAACGTGGAAGCACGACTCTGTTTTCATTGGAAACTACTGGTGATGACGAGGTTGTCAACGTGAAAGTAGATTGGACGGCTGAAGAAGGTCTGGCAAGTCTATCATCGGCTATTGTTTTAGATGCTAGTCATTTGGGATCTGACGATCTAGTCGAAGAAAAAGATGCCGTTTCTCGAAAACTTTCACTTGCTGGTCGTTTGAATTCACAATGGGAGGACGTCGTTGGTATGCTGTCAACCGCAAACGGCTTGATCAACAACAATGCTGTCAACTTTAGTTATCGTGACCATTTGTTCGGATTTGTTAAGGTTGCTGCATTACTTTCTCCTAAGGTCCATCGAATTTGGGGAATGAGTACCGCAGGGAAGGATCGTGGATCGATTCGTTGGTCTTTGGATTTGCCGAAGAAGGCGATTTGGCACAGTATGGTTCACGGAACGACAAATTCTGCCAAGGCCACTCACGGTATCCACGGAGATACTCACAGTCGCGAAATCTTGGTTTTATCGGTATCCTCTGCTTCAGTCGATTGGATGTGTATCGATGGGACGAGCGGTGCTATCAATTCTCAAGACTCCATTAAAATTTCCTCTCCCGTTGTGCAAGTTTTGCCCGTATACGGAACCAACACGGGTGGCTGTCGTCAAGCTTCTATCTTATTAGGAGAAGATCTCAGTCTTACTGTAGTTCCCGCGGATACAGAAACGAATGCGTTGATTAAGAAACAGTTATATAAAACTCCCAACGGACTGTATACTCACAAGATAGACAAGGTTGCCAACAAAGTGGAATCGTATCGCGTGGCACACACGGAAGAAGATGATAAATTCGTCGCCCGTTCCATTGGACTGACCTCTTTTGCTGGAGAACAGATTGTGAAAGTAGCATACCCCTTACGTCACGAGGATGTAAAGTCCATGAGTACCATCCTTGGAGACAATTCTTTACTACTGAAATATATCAATCCTCATATGGCTGTCGTTGTAACCGTGTTGTCGGATAGTGAACACCAAACTGCTACTACGGTTGCAACGGCGCTCGAGAAGGAGAGGAATGGAAAAGCTAAAAAGCCTGTCGGTGCAGGAGCTCCTGGATCATCCATTCCTCCGTCATCCCAAAATGGATCAGAAGATTTACCCAACATGTTTATCAACTTAGTCGACACGGTATCAGGACGTGTTCTGTACCGACACAGTCATTCCAATGTTGACGGCGATAAAAAGGTTTCGGTGGTAATTTCTGAGAATTGGGTCATTTATACCTACGTAAACGAAAAGACACGACGAACAGAAATCGGTGTCTTAACACTTCACGAGGGTATGATCGAACCAAAGGGTCTAACATTCTTTGCACGTCCTGAACAGTCTACGTCCTTTTCTAGCTTTGACGCTCGTGAGTCGAAACCGGTCGTACTTTCCAAGGTGTATGCTTTCCCCAAAGCAGTTACGGCACTTGGAGTAACCAGCACACGCCAAGGTATTAGTCGACAGAATATTTTGATTGCAAGTTCTGATGGAGCACTCAATACAATTAACAAGATGATCCTTGAAACCCGACGGCCTGTTGGGGAAGCCAAACCGGAAGAGAAAAAAGAAGGACTCATGCCCTACAGAGAATTAATTCCAGAGAGCCCACTGTTTTCACTTACATACAATCAAACGAATGAACCCTTCACATCTATCATTTCAACGGCGACCTCATTGGAATCTCAATCGTTAGTATTTGGCTTTGGTGGACCTGATCTGTTCTTTACCCGAACTTCTCCCACTAAGGGATTTGATGTGTTGCCCGAAACCTTCAACAAAATCTTAGTTGGATCTACCACAGCAGGAATAGTTATCGCATTGTTAGTGGTGCAACGAATGGGAAAGAAAAAGACTCTGAAACAGGGCTGGTTGTAGTTAACAGAACTTCAGAAGCAATTTAAAAAGAAAAAAAAACGCTCAGGGATACTTTCGTACAAATGATACGATCAAGACCTAAAGTACTTTATAGTCGTATTATTATTCCAATGTTGTTTTTCGGCTAATAGAAATAACAATTCTTTTTCTAGCTCTTATTATTTATTCTACTTTCAAATGTATGTAATTTGAAAAGTTTTTAATACCAGCACAGACGTAGTAAGTTAGTTGTCCCCAAGTGAAAATAATATACCCATTATTCATCTTGTCCCCTTTTTTCCAAAGAAGGAGCCTGTACTATCATAATGACCCCGCATATGGTGTTACTATTCAACGCCGCCGTGCTGCTCGTGCTGCATCCAAATTTGCCTGTGCTTCTACTTGTGTTCGCTGTCGTGCTTGTTGTCGTGCTTG
The DNA here is from genome assembly GCA_900095095.1 of Fragilariopsis cylindrus CCMP1102. Lineage (NCBI taxonomy): Eukaryota > Bacillariophyta > Bacillariophyceae > Bacillariales > Bacillariaceae > Fragilariopsis > Fragilariopsis cylindrus. The sequence continues at coordinate 169,944 of FMBT01000353.1, forward strand.
TTGACGTGCTTGCTGTGCTTGCTGCCGTGCCTGCGAACGCTGTTGTGCTTGTGCTAGTTGTGCTTGTGCTCGCTGATGCGTCCGCTGTACCAATCTATCCATATCCCTTTGCGCCGCCGCTACTCCTCTTTCTCGGTAGCCTTGTCGTTGTTGTGCATGTGCGACCGCCTCCCTCGCTCGTTGTTGTACATCTGCAGCCATCCTTTCTGCGACTCGTAGCCCTCTCGGTTGCTGTAGCTGTTGTCCCCGTTGTCGTCGCGGTTGCGATGGATCATGCATAATTTGATCAACGTCTAATTGCACTTCTGCTGTTATATCTCCACCGCCTTCTTTCTGAAGATCCTCTTCATATTCTTTTTTAGCTGCTAATCCCGCGTCACGCATTGCCTGTTCGTCATCTTCTTCGTCGTTGGTATATAGTTTACACTTACCACAGCTAGAATGATCACAATGGGGCGTCTGACAAAAATGAACATAAGGATTTCCTTTAGCCAAGGGGGTATTGCATACGTAGCATAGCTTCATTCCGCACGCACATGTCATTTTGTTACAACCGTCTGATTTGATAAACTTCTTTTTGCAACTCGGACAAACTCGCATCTTCGCCTCACTTAGAGCTTCTTCGATCTTTAGACGTCCATTGTCTTGTCGGTTTTGTTTGACCACTTCTTCGCAGCGCAAGGGTATATGCGATTCCAGGCCACACTTTTTACAAGAGGAAAATTGACAATCTTGTACAGGACATTCAAAAACCATTTGTGTTTCAGCAAGTTCAGCCTGGTATCCACATTTGGGACACGTGGACACGTTACCAAGTAGGCCAGCTCGTTGAATCTGAGCCGTGGTCTGTAGTTCTGAATATTTCTCCCATAACTTTTTAGGCAACGCCTTTTGCAAGTGCTCATCTCGAAAGCCAGAGTTACACCCTCCACCATCACAGCATTTGATTTCTAAGGCCGGTTTTTTGGTTTCTCTATCAATGCCTAAATTCCCCGAACCAAATACTTGACTCTCAACATATTGTAAAATGCAGTCCATACAAAACAAATGCTATATTGTGCGTGGTCACGTAGTTGAAGTTACAGTTGGAGGAAAGCAAATAAATAAAGTTACACAAAACAATTGTATCGTTTGTGAGTTTTCTTTTATTGTAAAAAATATCCATGATTCGACAATGAAAATGTAAAAAAGAACAGAAAATTTCAAAAGCAAGAGCTATTCAATAATACTTAGCCGTCCAACACACTCACCCCCTTTTCCTTACAGGGAACGCATTCCTCTTTAGCGACATCGTCAAAACAGATGCCACATTCAACGGTCGATCCATCCTCCACAGAAAATTTACGAACCGCCTCACGTCGTAAGCGGTGTTGAATATTTTCCCTCCATTCTTTAAATTTCTTGTCATAATGATGGTGCTCATCTTGTAATATGGGATCACTTAGCGCAGGACAACATACTCCTATCTTCTTTCTAGGTTTTTGCATACATTGAATAACACTTCCTATGCGTAACTTGACTTCTTCAGATATACGCCCTCGTATTAAGACAGCTTTTAATATTTGGTAGTGTTGGTTTTCTTCCTTTTTAGCTTTTTCAGCAGCGTCAGATCCGACCGCAGCGGCAACACCTTTTCCTCCATCGCTACCATTAGGACTATTCTTACCGACGATAGTGTCATGAATATAATTACGGGTCATTGTGTATCGTCCATGATTTTGTGATAGTAATGTTCTGACATTATTTTTCTTAATAAAGCAAAAATCATACTGGAGCAATTTTATAACTTGATTTTCGTAGTCATCGCTAGGCTCAAATGAAGTTGGTGATGAGTAGTCGTACTTTGGTGCTATTGATTTCCTTCCTCGAACAACAACTGCAGCAGACTTGCTACTATTGATATTATTGGCGCGCGCCGGTACGTCAATTGAAATAGGTTTCGTTTGTTTCGGATAATCACTTTCTAAAAGAATCGCAACGACTACTTCAGTTCTGTATGCTTGCTCTCTAAGTTTTTTCTTAAGGAAGGATTCATCTACATCAGGAACAATTTCCAACACACAAAGAAAGGCCTTATTTTCGGGATTTTCTTCCACCTGAATAGCAGCGGCTGGAGGAGCTTTTTTTCTACCACCAGCAGCAGCAGCAGCAGTGGCAGCAGGGGGAGCCTTTCTATTATTCATATCTGACTGATCTAAAACTTGAACCTCATCATCATTATCAGATGAGGCTACTGATGGTTTCGATGCAGGTTTTCTATCTAAATTGTTGTTGTCGTCGTCGTCATCTGGAATTACAATTTCTTCTGACACGGAGTAGGCAGCAACGGGACCACGGTTACGTCGGTTTGTCCACGGTTTGGCAGCAGGCTTTACATTCAAGTTTTCATCGTCGTCGTCATCATCATCATCGTCCAATATTTCTATGACGTCAACGGTTGCTGCAGACGCAGATGCTGATGCTGGAGCGACGCGATGTGTTGTTGTTGTTGTCCCTCATTATTGTCGCTTCGAATTTTCTTTTACGTCCTCGACCAGACACGGCCTTTTCGTTCTCGTAGTCTACCCCAGTAACATTGTAAGTGTGATTTTCCCTGGCTGGTTGAACGGTTGCAATTTTTTTGGAATGTTGCTCATGGTTTCATTATCCTGATTTTCTTTTTAGTAAGATACTACATTAACCTAAAAATACAATCAACACTACAAACACCAACGGACGATTTGTAATCAATTATTGTAATCAAAGAGAGTGTTTCGTCGCTGGTTGGCTTTTTTGAGTTTTGAGTGATAAAATTCGAACACGGATACCCTCAGTCATATTTAATATTAACCGCGCAGAGGGCCATAAAAGGGTCTAATATAGTACTAGACAAAAAGGCAAGTTTTACTGCTTATATTATTCGTCTTTACATTCATCGTTTAAACAACGTGTGTTGTGACTCATCATTCACCTCACAATAACTTTCATTCAACACTATCTTTTGTAAGATCTACCGTACTATAATTGATAAGAAGGTATGTTGTAGAAATCACAAGAGGCTGAAGAAACAACAGCAGAAACCAACAGTACCGCAATTATCACAACGAAAACGACGATGACAACGTCGATAACGAATAGTAGGATGATGCAAAAAACGAACTGGTCCAGTAGATCTTTTCTCACTGTCTGTTGTTTGATGATTTTCCCCTCCGATGCATTTCAATTCCCATCATCGACGATATCAACAGCAAAACAACAATACAAGTACACGACAACTTATAGAACCCATTCATCACTTACGCATACGCGATCCTCTCCATCATCGTCTTCTTCTTCTTCTGTTTTACATGTTTATAATGATGATGAAGAGAAAGAACAAATAGAAGAAGCACGAGTTAATATATATCAATCCCGTCGTGGAGAAATCCGTACAATGTTAAAAAGTGCAGAATCATTACGTAATTTTCGTTATGAAAAAGGATTTGTTCCTGAACTCGACGAGGATGGTAATCCCGTGAAGGATGAAGCTAGTGCAAAAACAGCTGTGACTGCTACAGCATTTGCGGTGACTGCTGGTGCTATAATTTTAAGAGTGGGCGGACGGGCTGCATTAGTGAGTGCGGTTGGTTTAGATTTTATTCAGGATAATCCTGATATGCAAAATCAGATCAATCAAGTATTGGAATATACAGAAACAATGGATCCATTATTAAAAAGTGGATTATTTATCTTTGGTTGGACGTTAACAAAGACTTTTTGCTTTGATGCTGCAGGGATTGTGCTTGCATTCAGTTCTGGTATATTATTTGGTGGTGTATTACAAGGAGCGGTCATGTCAGCATTAGGTGCAACGATCGGATCAAGTGTTGCATTTGCATTGGTACGTATACGAAAGGCTTTAATTTAATATGTACATTTGTATTCGTCCAGAAAGAAAAAATCTAGATCACGATGTTTGAAATGTTAATCGTACATTCAATTCACGTTTTTTTGTTTTCTTTCTTCTGACAATTTCTTTTAGGCAAAAGCAGATACACCAATTCGCAAGAAGGCATTAGAGGTTGTTGAAGAAAATCCATCATTAAGAGGATTAGAAAAGGTTGTTGCAGATGAAGGTCTAAAGGCAGTTTTGACGTTGCGATTGGCACCAATCCTACCTATACCTTTGGGGATGTATAATTATGTATATGGTGTATCAAATATACGGTATTGGGAGTTTGCTGGTGGAATTTTCTTAGGTTCGCTTAAGCCGTACTTTTTAGATTCATATTTGGGATATTTTGGTAAATCATTAGTAGATGGTTCAGCAGCAGCACAAGCAGCAGAAAATGGTGGTGCTGGTACTTTACAAGACTATGTTTTAATCGGAGTACTTGGATTCAGTGTTTTGATTGGAGTCTTTGCGTCGCAACTTGCAGCGGAAACATGGGATGCTATTTTGAAAGAGCAAGAAGAGGAAGAAAAGAAACTCAAAGGCGATAGCAATAATGATGGTGATGATGATGATGTTATGACAGAAATATTTGGATGGGAATTACCACAATGGGCTGTTGGATTTCAATATGCTTTAAATGATGCAGGAGACGTGTCGATGCATTAGTGTTACAAGAATATGATGCAAAAGTTTGGAATTGTACTGAGGAAAAATCTCTTTTGGAGTTGAAATATCCAAAAATACTTTACCCGACGAAACAAATCCTGCATTGGATCCAAAAAGTCCTGAAATTACCGGAAAATACCAAGGATTTGATTATGGGGAATGACATGTGATGGAATAGTATTGAGTCCTATATTGTTTACATACTTTTTAAAATTTGCTGATCCATTATTTAATGACAAAGCATTCCAAGAAGAACGAATGATGAAAGACGAAGGAGGGGCCAATAATAATAATGACATTAATAACGCAGCAACAATAACAGCAACAATAACGGAACAGACGACAATGAACAGTTATTATCGAACGATTCTTCTACTGAGGGAGGTGATACTTCCCTGTCGAGAGAATTCAACTATCAAACCTTCCTTAATCAATTACTAGCACTTAAAGATGAAACGAGACGACGCTTAGAAGAAGCTGACGAAAAGATCAATCGGCTGAATGATAAATAGCGATAATAATGATGATGATAAATACGATTATACAGATCTTTTAACTGTTCAAATTATTTTCAAATGTAACAACCCGCATCGCTACACAGACTAAACGGCTATATACAATATTATACTACGAATCGAATCATTTTTGACATTTATTATTTAAGGTGGTACAATTGTACGTTTTTAGTATGAATTATAAGATTTTTTTTTGGCTTGTTACTCTCTTATCATATTTTCATTATTTTTCGGTTTGCGAGAGAGTAAGTGTTACTATACAAAATGGAAATGATTCATTCAGTTCTATCAGAGTACCTTAGCAGAAAAGTAATCATGCAATTGATCTAGTTCTCTTTTCTTTCTTTCTCTCCTCTTCTCTCTAAAGAAACAACAACGCCCCACGTCCCTCATTGTGTGACTTGAGAGATTCCTGAATCCCGAATTTTTGATCCTTGTTTTATATTAATTCCCGACTTTTTCTATTTCTTATTTGTTCTTAATTGATCGCTGCTGTCTTGGAAGAAAATATTTATTTCGGTCAAGTCAATGATATAATAATAATTTGTGCCATCATTCACTCCCAATATACTCAAAATGACGCATTTGGTATCATCCGTCGTGTCATCATCGTTCCAAAAGGTGTCGGTAATACTATTCTATTAGATCCCCATCTAGCATCTTCCTCGCCTATCGTATCGAACCTTCCATCCCGAGAACTTCATTCATATAATGATTGAGAGCGATTATACTACCGGTCTTTAGTAGATAATCCACCCAAACATCGTTGGAACCTCGCCATCATTGTCGTTGACGTCGTCGTCCTTCACTCTATTATTATTATTATTATTATCATTATCTTTTTGTTTATCGGCAATGACATCATCATCATCATTATCACCTCATCTTTCTCTAATAAAACGCAGCATGCATCGTCGATAACTGATGTTGGTGAAGAACAAGATATTTCCTTTTCAGGAGAAGGACGAATGACAACAAGCTCGGGAGGAGGAGGAGGAGGAGAATTCTTTTTCTTCTTTTTCTTTCGTCTTTTCTTCGTAGTACTACGAGTGTTGTTGTTGTTGTTGTTGGTATTATCATCACCAACAGTATTAGCAGTATTAGCAGTATCAAAAGTAGTAGTAGTAGTAGTAGTAGTAGCGTTACTGATTTCTTTTCCTTCTACAAGATGCTGTTGTGGTTGTAGTTGTGTTGTCGTTTGTTTTGTTGGAACTTTTTTGTAGCATTCGAGACAATGAAAGGATTTGTAATCTCGAGATGACGACGATGATGATGATGATGACGAAGTGCTCAGCATAGTAGCATTAGTCGATAATGATGATGATAATGATGCTGATATCCATTGTTGATTATTATTACCATCGGTTCTGCCATCGGTACTAGTATTATCATTACTGTCACTATCACTGGATGATTATTTGGATGTTTCACAACACGAATTAAACCAAATATACCAAGATCTTTTTTATTGAAATAATAACCGCACACTAAACAAGCACAGTAGTTGTTGTTCACGTACTGTATCATAAAATCACACATGGTGTTGATGATTCAAATAGTTACATATCTCTTTCGACGTCGTTGCTTGATCGTATCCGCATTGTTCATATTCCTTTGCACTATTATCTTCCTCTTGTTGTCGTTGGACTTCTTTTTCCCAATGTAATTCTTTTTCCCATTGTATTTCGTGTGTGTTTTTGAGTTGTTGTTGTTGTTGTTGTTGTTGTTGTGTGTGGCTGCTGCTGCTGCTGCTGTTGAGAATTATTATTTTATTATTCTTGATTTTCTTTTTCATCTTATCGGCCTTATCTTTCTCATCCTTACACCGTCTCCACATCGTTAATGCGATATATGTTTGAATAAGTATACCTTCTAACTGCCATAAGAAACGTGCTAGTTGGAAGCTATCACGATATAATTCTTCTTCCTGTTGAATTACTTCTAATCGTCGTGCCCATATTGCTAATGTCTTGGATGGTTTACGACTGAATAATTTTTTACTGATCCCATCACTTTCTAGTTGTAATTCTTTTATTTTAGCACAATATTCTTGCATCTTTGTTTTCAAGAATGTTACATCCTTTGACACTACAAATATATACGCCACGGGGTGTGGCATCGACCATTTCATTTTTTTTGGCTTATCGTTTGTTTGTTTGTTTGTTTGTTCGTATTGATTGTTTTCTTCGGCAAAATTTCGGCTTTTTGTGTTGAATATTGAATAGTGGATGGAGGGTGGTTGGTGTCTGTAGTGAATCTTAATGCTTGTTCGATGGGTGTGATTTGGTACTAGCTAGCTATATAGCAGAGTGATATCGGGACGTTTTTCTTCTTCTTTCAGAAATCTATTTTACTATCTCTATGATACTACGTCGTACCACCTCGTTACGATGTTGAATATCAACAATTTGGACAAAAACATTGCCGACTATTTTGTTTTTTTCCAAAGCCATCAAAAAAGCAGCACCATCATCATTGGATAAGCCGGAAATCAGCCGGAAATCACACGCAGAAAAAAATGCATTCGGTACAGTACTGTACGCCGATTGAATTTACCATAGGATCTGTGGCGCGGTTTCTTCAAAAAATGAACGAAAAACAAAATCGAAAAAATCATCTCCCCCGATGACTGACTCAATATCCCGTCTAGTAACGTTCGAAAACTTCACTAATTTAATTCATGCGATAACTTTCAACGTGATTTTATTTTATCCGGGATTCAATATAATTCAGTCGTGGTAATGTTATCACAGGAAATTTGAAAATAATATTCAATATATATATAGCTAGTATATAACTTGGCCACGACTTGGCCATAACTAGTGTTCTTTTTTGTTCTAAAGATAACTACTGTACAGTATTACAATGTCTCGATGTAGTTACATAAAATTAAACCAAGGATGACGTTCCTGGATGTTTTTTTCCTATGTATTTATCATGTAGTAATAATACATACCCCCAATAGCTCTAGGTCATACAGCAGTTCTGCTCCCACGATAGTGACATATTCAATAAAAGAAGCCTACACTTTTTTTAAAATTGTATGTTTTACTCCATTCGTTCATATTCATATTCTATCATGCAGAATGATGACGATTCCTTCGTTCTATGCATTTTCTCGTATATCGACATCATCTTCAGAGATACCGCACCTTCAACTGCATTATCATCGACATCATCATCATCATCATCATTGTGATCAGAATCTTCAACAGAAGGTAGGGATGGCATAACGCTAACATTGAAGGGTTGAATTTCAACGCTGTTGTGACGATGCATCATAGTATCTTGTTCTCTCATATCAAATGTTTGCGAAAACGCCGTACTTTTCAAGTTACTAAGTTCCTTCCGAAGCTTATCATTATCTTTGAGTAATTCGATCTTACTACTTTTAGTTATTATTATTTCTCCAAATTTTCCATCATCTTCATCTGTGTTATTATCTTGATTATTATTCGTAGATGCACCGTTCGTCACAATAGTACCACATTTACTACATACACCACTATTACTCGTACCCCTGTTCGTAGCCGAACGACTCGTAGCCGAATGACTTAAGGTACTCACATGAACAGCAGGTGATGCCTTTTTGTGCATTACATCAAGTATGATTTTTGGTATGAATACCCAATTTAAGACGGAAAGGGACCTAATCAAATATTACAAGCAGGAGATGTGGAACACAGAGAAAGATAGAGAGTTAGATCTTAAATAATAACAAAGACAAGTGATAATCGCTTTGGTTTGACATACACACACACACACACTTACATTGTACAAGTCATAGCAGCTGCAACATAGATTCGGATGTTGACATATGCAGGTTTTCGAGCCAAAACAATTACTGGTACTCCAAGAAGTCCCACAATATCAAATGAAACCAAAATAATAAATATGAATTTACTTTCCGATAAGTCCGTTGATAGATTCCGTGCATTATACGATTGAAACATCATTAAAAAACTCGTGATAGCAAATACTACAATCAATGGTATTAGAAAGCCAATACTACCTCCATAATCACATGTGCCTCGAAGTATAATTATCTCGCCATCTATCGTATCATTTATAACAACATCGGCTGGTACATACTGTATGGGAGAAAAGATTACCATCAACACGAGCAAGAAAACATTCACTGAAAAGGTACGTTTGTGTTCGAGCAGCAGCAAGGCGTGAAGAGAAATTTCGTGAGAGTGTTTGTTGTGGTTGTGGTGCATTCATTAGAAATCCTAGCATACTATCATATACCTACATCCAACAATTATGACCATGTGCTTTAGCTGCGAATAGAAAAAATTGTACAAAAAAAAGGAAATGAGGAATCCGATCGAACAAGCGACCATTGAAGTAGAACGAGAAAAATTAATGGTAACAGTTTGAGAGCAAAGGCAGAGTAGGCATAGCATAGCAGCAGCAGTTAAAAAAAAAGAGAGGTAGAATTTGCAGCTCATTTGAGATGGTTACTCACCGTATCACAAACAGTAACCTTGATACGGCGAAATCCTTGACTTGCTTTCATAATTCTATTGATCCGTGCCAACTTTGCTTCTAATGCTGATAATATTATACTAGAACCAATAACGTAGAGCCAGATACGTAAATTACATCCAATTGAATGCATTTCTTCATTTATATCTTCTCGAATAGTAGAGGGTATTGTTGCCGTTGATAAGATAAATACACCCAAACAAATCATATACAGAAAAAACGGCTGACTAGCCCTAACAACTCTAGTACGTCGATTGATAAACGTCCATGTAGCGAATCCTATCGACATAATCATCGATAATCCGGCAAGCATAAGAACTACCACCTCCACTCCAAAATGTAAGGTAAAATCTGAATATTCATCGAATTTCATAGCACAATCCGACGTCATAATTGTACTTGTACTTGTACTCGAAGAAGACATTACTATAGCTTATCACGTCGTTCGAACATACACGTAGACTGGATATTCAATCCAATATATATTCTATGTGACGTTGTCTTGGATTTAAGAAAAAGATACCAAAAATCGATTCGAATTCTGAGACTTCAGAGTAGGGAAGAAATTTAAAGTGTATTGTAGATGTTGTTGTCACTTCTTGTATTATCGTATTCTTTTCGTATCGCCTTGCTGATTAGTTTGTGTGTCTTCGATGAATCCTTACTTTTTATGTATATCTTCTACCGTATCATCTTCATCAGACTTCAGATATCATTATAGGAAGGGTTGGTTCATACTCGCAATAAACGGCATACAATTGTACAGTACAGTATAAATTTTATGATAAGAATGTATTGGTGTCGCGAGGAATTTTCATGCGTTCATCGCGTTGAAGTCATTTTCGTCAACAAAAATTCAATACATGCATTGAGTTCTATTTTTGACGTTGCAACGTTGGAAGCACGACAGTTGGGATGATAGGGAAAGATACTTTCCGGGAGCGAAGCATTATTTTCAAAGCGAATGCGTACTAATCTAGTTTTTATTATCGGTCATAAAAATTTGTTTTCTCTACAGTACGTTTTCTCTTGTTCATCGATCAATTCTGCATGCTCTATTTGGCACATACCGTACTACAAAAACAATTGAACATGAGAATGGTACTTGTAGACTGAAGACTCCAGGCAATCCACCATTCTACTGTACGACTAAATTTGTGATCTTATTAAAATCTATACTCTCGAGTCTTTAAAATCAAGATCCAATCGATTCGATCGGTTGTGCGCGGAGGTAGAAGACCATTATATATAGAATGATTACTCAACGATCAATAATATCGATCCTATTAAACCTCTTATTTTTGGTTGCTCCTGCTTTGTCGGAATATGAAGTACCCACTAAAAAAGCCATGCCTCCGAAAATGGATCCAATTCCGTAAGTTGAGTCCAGTTCAGTTGAGTTGAGTTAGTTGAGCGTCGTTCCGCAATATTGTCATATCGACTATGTAAAACCTCCTTAGCTTTGTCTTTCACAACAATTTCGAATGTATCCACAAGAAAATCTAGTATTCAATCTCACAACAACAGCATACATTTCGTTTGTATTTTCTTTCCCACGTCGCAAAATCTTAAAAACCACACTCAGAACTTTACCAATAGTCACCGAACGTGTATTTATGGAATTTTCTATGGATGATAAAGTCGTTGGTAGGATTGTATTTGGTTTGTTTGGCGAAATTGCTCCCAAAGCGGTTGAAAATTTCTCTTCACTGTGTAAATGTGATCTAGATAGGAAGGCTCCCCGGACAGGAAAAGATTTATGCTACAAGAATTCTATTATCCATCGTGTTATACCCAATTTTTTAATTCAAGGTGGAGATTATACTCACGGTGACGGAACGGGAGGTGAAAGTATTTTTGATGGTGGATTACCATTCGAAGATGAATCATTCGTCGTTAAGCATAATAGAAAATACCTTTTAAGTATGGCCAATGATGGAAAAGGGAAACCGAATACAAATAGATCACAATTTTTCATCAATACTGTCAAAACACAATGGCTCGATGGAAAGAATGAAGTATTTGGTATGGTGTTGGAAGGACTTGATTTAATCAAATCTATTGAAAAGATAGGAACACATGGTGGGACCACCTTAACGTCGATTCGGATCGTCGATTCTGGTAGCGTGCCCTTACTTTCAGAAGATTCTACACCGAGGTTGGTTAGTGAACCATTGAGATCAAAATAACAATGATAAATTCAGAAGATACTGCTGGTACTTTCCAGACAACGAAATATAATGTTATTTATTTAAGAAAGACTTGAGTTGATAGTAATTTTGATTGCAAACTCCAGCTAGCTACCCTAACCAAACGATTTGAATTAATTTTGTGAAGTCTAGAAAGATAATATAAAATGAAACATAAATAAAGTTTTTTAATTTCTTTCTTAAATAAATCCCACAAAGTATATATTACTGAAATTGATGTAGCTCCGGCGTACTGTACTCTTCTCACGTCCAATAGTTTTTTTCTACCTTCTTAGATAAGATCAGCCACGTCCATAGGCATCTCACTAATTTCGGTGGTGTAGAACTGTTCGATATCACGAAGATAACGAACATCACCTTCCGTAAGGAAGTTGATGGCAACACCCTTACGACCGAAACGTCCAGAACGACCGATACGATGAATGTAATTTTCGCGGTTAGTAGGAAGATCGAAGTTGATAACAAGAGAAACTTGTTGGACATCGATACCACGGGCGAGTAAATCAGTTGTGATCAAAACACGAGATGAACCGGTACGGAATTCACGCATAATGATATCACGCTCACGCTGATCCATATCTCCATGCATACACGAGACAGTAAAGTCACGCTTTTGCATCTCTTCTTGTAACCAATCGACCTTACGACGAGTATTACAGTAAATGATAGCTTGAGTGATAGTCAAGGTTTCGTACAAATCGCACAATGTTTCGAGTTTCCATTCTTCTCGGTCGACAGCGATGTAAAATTGCTTAATACCTTCGAGGGTCAATTCATCCTTCTTGACAAGAATACGGATAGGTTCACGCATGAAACGGTCCGTAACTTCCAACACATCCAATGGCATGGTGGCTGAAAATAGACAAACTTGGACCTGTTCGGGAAGAAACTTGAAGATATCATAAATCTGCTCTTTGAAACCACGAGAAAGCATCTCATCGGCTTCATCCAAGAAGAATTGTCTCATACTTTCAAGGCGAAGAGCACGTCTGGTGATCATATCATTGACACGACCAGGAGTACCAACAACAACGTGGACACCAGCTTGGAGAGTACGGATATCATCACGGACGGCGGTACCACCAACACATGCATGGACCTTAATGTCCATGTAATCACCAAGTGCCAAAACAACCTTTTGAATTTGACATGCCAACTCACGAGTTGGGGCCAAAATCAATGCTTGACATTCTTGAACCTTTTGGTCAACTAATGCCAGACAACCGATTGCGAAAGTTGCTGTTTTTCCCTGAATTGTTATTATGATTTAAAAATGGGGAGCGCAGAAATGTTAGATAATTTTCGCAATGGAATGGAATGTTGTGGTGCAGTAAAAAAGAAATATAGGTCTGTTTTTGAGTTGTTACTTTCTCAGACACGTCGAGGGTGACTCTGTTCAGACTCGAAAGATGGTTAATTGAAAATTTCTTCACTCCTCATTTCTTTTTTATTATCAACCTGATGACAACAATAGTCATTAAAAAAATACGAAATAAAAACTTACTGTTCCGGACTGAGCTTGAGCGATTAAATCTCTTCCCGAAATAGTAGGTCTGATAGCACGTTGTTGGATAGCAGATGGTTTTTCGAAACCGTACGAGTAAATTCCACGTAATAGTTCTTCAGGTAATTCCATAGCATCAAAAGTTTCAACGATTTCATCCCAATTCGAGGAGATATCAGCATCGGTTAAACCACCAGGTGCAGCATCGGTGGCTTCTTCGCCATCGGCGGCAGGTGTGTCATTAGGAGGGGGATCACTGAGAATTTTGGAAATGAAATATAAATAAATAAATAAATGAAAAAGTATAATGGTAAGCTAAAAGAATCCAAGAACAAAAGTAATTTAAATGTATATATACATTTCTTTATTATTCGGCCATTCTTGAATAGAGACTCCGCTACAGCATCTGCTACCTATCTATCCAGCAATGATCACAGTCAGTCAAATATTAAACTAGGCTCGATACAGCAGCGCCCGCTTCGTTTTCCCAGGACGATAAATAATAGCAGCAAAAAGAAATGCGGTGGTAGCCAAAAAAGTTCCATTCCATTCCTCTATAGAGTATCTACATACTACATTGAACGCACCTAGCTTCTTCGGCCATTCTATTTTTTTAATAGACACGCTAGAGAGGTTCCTGTTACAGAATTCAATCTCGGTGTTGTGAGGACATTGATCAACGCTGTTGGAGGTACTAGTAGCTCTGTTTACTGTTTTCTACTGCCGCATATTACGTGCCACTACTAGTAACGAGTATTCAATCACAGCGAGACTTTTGCTGCTTTTTTTCTAAGTAGAGAGGGAGGTGGTGAGGTATTTTTCTTGCTGCAATGCTAATTTTTGGCCACGGATAACCACACAATTTGAAACCTGCACGTGAGAGCTTTTTCGCGCGCAAAAGTTCATTCCGAAAGTTCATCCTTTTTTTAAAATTACGTTGCTGTGTGATCGAGTGGCTGTGATTGTAGCTTTCTTGTTTCCTCTCTGCCTGTCACTCGTTTTTCCGAACGCAATCGTCTGCCCTTCACTCTTTTTACTGAAAGCTGAATATACTTAGTAACTATATTTTGTTGGCCTACTGTATTGATTATATATATATATGCTTCCTTTGAAAAGAGGATTTCACAGGTTTTATGGTTAATTATTCTCTTGTGGAGATCCATTGCCAATGCCAACAACAGGAGGTGTATAGGCCATGTATGGATCTACCATTGTGTCACGTTCCAGCACCAGTTACTCTTCTGATGATGTTTCTGTATAGTCTATGATAAAGCTAGTCATCCTTGTAAACAGTAGGGCTTCATCCCTAGAGAAAAGAAACATTGTACCCTTCTCTATATAATTTTTGTCATCTTGTTCTACTTGTTGTGTAGTGCAGTACTGTACTACTGTATACTAGTAGTATTGTACTCTAAGTCAGTAGCCTACATGATACTAGTAGTTCATTCATATCGATTGATTCGATTCATTCGACTAACTCCGTGATGCTATTTATCGCTTCCAACCTTTTTGTCAGACGGTGTTCGCTTATGCCTTTGGTACCGGTAGTTGGGTCGCGTAAGAAAGAGATAATTCGACAAAATCGATCCAATGCTGCGAGCAGGTCGAGTCGATTCGATTCGATTTCGGACGCGCAAAAATATGAGTCGAGGGAAATCGAGCATGTGACAAACAATAATTAACACTGTAGTTAGTAGTTCTTTATTGGCGCTTCAATTAAGCCATTGTTAAATGTGTACTATGTATTACGGTAGTTTGGTGTCAGTCATAACGCACAAGCAAAGAGCGGTGGTGCCACATAAGAATCAATTTCAAATAAATTAATTTAATTACGGTAACTTACGTAGTAATTCTTTCTTTTGTTTGCTCCGCCTTCTTCGCTCGGATTTTAGTTTGTTACCCCTGATTTTGCGCCAAAATTATAGCTCAATTTAAGTCAAGCGTAACGGTAAAAGACCAATAATATAGGATAAGACAGATAAAGTACTAGTACTTCGTACACCACAGTAGATAAACTTCGTAGAATGCATTCTAATTATGATAGTATCAATAATACACTGTACACTAATTAAACGACGAGGCGTATTCTAAACTCTGACAAAGAAGTACTACTAGTAATAGTGATACTACCATTTTAATTCAATTCGTGTGTTGATACCAATTATCATCAGTTTAAACTCAATCCCATTGCGGTTTCGTGTATAGTTCGCTCTCTATATAATACGAGAACAAGTAACAAGGAAGGAAAAGCAAATCGACTTCAAAATTAAATAATAAGTAAAAGTAAGAATACAAGTACAGTAGAAGAATAACGAATAACTGATATGGTTGGCAGTACAAGTAGAATAGATCTAGGTGATACAGATTACGTCGTAGATGATGATAC
The DNA here is from genome assembly GCA_900095095.1 of Fragilariopsis cylindrus CCMP1102. Classification (NCBI taxonomy): domain Eukaryota; phylum Bacillariophyta; class Bacillariophyceae; order Bacillariales; family Bacillariaceae; genus Fragilariopsis; species Fragilariopsis cylindrus. Next base: position 185,629 of record FMBT01000353.1, read on the forward strand.
CTTTGATCAGCATCATCCGAATGATATGTCACCTATATCGATACATACATCATCCGAACGAATAAATACAGGACCAGAAGTAGATAACAATAACAATAACAATAATGATCAAGATAAATTTCCTATATTTAATGATAATAGTTCATTACTTGGAATTATTGTGGATCGTTCTAGTTTCGATATTGATGACGATGATGAACTAACAACGTTCGGTGGTGGTGGTACAATTACTGCTGGTGGTGGTGGAAGGGATGATGTGTGGAAGAATGCATCATCACATTCAATCATTGATGAAAACCATCCTTCGTCGATGGAAATGTCATTGTCCACAATTAATATAAATCAACAACTTCAAAACCAACAACAACATTTAATAGATATGAATAATACTATTCCCGGTGGAGTTATGTCTATATCTACGGGTATGGGTGGTAATGGTCATGGTGTTAATAATGCGAGAGGAAGTAGTGGTACAGTCATGAGGAATGGTAAAGTTCGAAGAAAATTACGATGGAAACCAAGATTTGGAAAGAATAAAAACAAATTACATACTAATGGTGGTGGTAACGGAAACAACATCTCATCGGATGCATCTGTTATGTCTGCATTAACAAATCGATCTAATTCCACAAGTCGATCATCCTCTACCACACGATCATTCTTATCTCATTTTTCAAAACGGTCGGTGAATAGTTTTCATACATTCCATTCCACAGCAACACCAAAGGCAACCAATAAGGCGAATAGACCACAAGCTCCACATACGGTCATGAGACCGAATTATCAAGATAGTTTTAGCAGTAATAATAATAATTATAATAATAGTATCCTCAGCAGCAGTAAAAGTAGCAAACACGCAACAATCGATACTGAAGGTGATCATATTATACTCCAACAGCAGAATCATCACCATCAGAACCATCAACAAAGGATACGATCATTTCGAAGTAGTTTGGACAGTGTTGAAGAAATAGCATCGCCATCATCAGCATCAGCATCACCATCGCCATCGCCATCGCCATCATCAGCATCATTAGCTGATCGAGTTGATGATACAGATCCTGATGATGATGACACAAACAACGACTCCAACAAAAAAGTTGACGTCGTTCCACCACGACCGAATTCTTCCGGTATACCGCGATCTCCTTCCAGCTCTGTTACGGATTCAAAGAAGAAGAATATCAACATCATCAAATACGAAGCCGTAATTAGTAGTACGATAGATAAGAGCAACACAACTGCAGCTTCAGCTGCATCTACAACTACAACCACAACTAACAGTAAAAGTAGTGTGATGGTAGATAAGACCAACAATTCTACTCCAAGTACTACGAGTAAAAGTAGTGCGCAAAAACCACCGTTGTCTTCTTCTCCCCCCAAAAAGTCACTGTCACAGCCACAGCAACAGCAACAACAATCGAAACCAAGAAGACCACCGTTATTCAAACGAAGAATGAGACACTTCAAGAATAGCAGCAAAACAACAACAGCAGCCCAAGAAAAACCACCTTCTCCCAGTAGTCCAACGGATACTTATTCTACATCATCCTCATTATCGATATCTCCATCTGGATCACTTTCGTTACAACGTGAAAGTTCAGTGATTCCTATTTCATTGGGAGAAGAATACGAAGAAGATCGTCGTGTTTTATTTAAGGGTGATACATCAACTACAACATCGACATCAACATCAACTACAACTACAACGAAACAGAAACCTACTACTAGTGCCACGAAAAAAACTACTATTCTCAATAGAAATAGTAGTAGTAGTTCTAATAAAAAAAAGAATCGTGATATCGTAACGGTAACAACAACTTCAAAAACAAAAACAAGATCGTCGTCAGTTGATGAAGAAAAGAAGGATGGAGAATCTTCGTCGGTAGTTACAGGTAGTATGAGTGGTTGTAGTAGTGCTTCTACACATGATGAAGATGTTGTGTTGGAAGAAGGAATTGAAGAAAGTTCTGTTTGTACTGGTGATTATCAATCGATTCAGTCAGGATCAGTTAATAATGGGGGTAGTGCTGGTCGATCAAGATCAAGTAGTGTTCATTCAGCATTAAGTGATGCTGCTGGTAGTCATAATTCTTCTTCGGAACCATCAACAACAAACTTAAAGAAACGTATTTATTCGATTACAAAAAAACGACCAAACTCGTCGTCATCGGCTTCCAGGTCGACAGCTGTTCCGAAACGTGGTGTATCAGGAGGTAGTGGTGTTGGTGGAAGTAATATCAATAGTTCCCCGTCACCGAAAAAATACAATCGTCCATCAGACAGTATTAGTAACGTAACGTCGAAAGGGAAGAAAAGTTCGCCGTCGAAAAGTACGTCGGTTCCTTGTGACTTAGATGAGGGAAAATTTGTAGAAGCTGAAAATAACCTACGTGCTATCCATGAGATGGCAGCTGAACATATGGCTCATGGTGAATACGAAGAGGCCTCTGATGTATTTGAAGAGATCTTACGTGGCCAGCAGGAACGATACGGACAGAATCATTACCGAGTCGGAACCGCCTTACACAATTTAGGGATAGTGTATCTGAAAAAGGGTGACTACAAAAAGGCTATTGGAATTTGTCAACGAGCTGTTGCAGTTCGGAAGGAATCCTTAGTACCGAACCATCCCGATGTGGCGGTTAGTCTTGCCCAACTTGGTGTAGCGCATTTAGAATCTCAAAACTTCAAAAAGGCATTGGCTGCCTTTTGTGATGCACTCCATATTCGACGTAACTTTTTAGGACATAGGCATCCGAAATGTTCAAAGATTTTGAATAATATAGGATGTGCATTGTATTCGATTGAAGACTTTCCCGCATCGAAACGTGCCTTTGATGAGGCACTTGATATTCAACGTGATGCACTACGAAGTATCCCATCGAATGGAAGTACCGAATCGACTAGGATGCAAACTAATGCCTTCCTCTTGAGTATGGCCTCAACACTTTGCAATATCGGTTCTATCAAATTGCGATGGGGTGAATTCGATGAGGCAACTGTTGACCTAGAAGAAGCTTTATTGATTCAACAATCCGTACTTGGAGACGATCATCCAACTGTATTAAGTACGTCGGATAGTATTGAACTTGTGGATAGTGCTAAATACAGTGCAGCGAATCCTCGATCACAGGCACATAATTATTTAATGAATAAAGCTGTTGCTGTATGTTCTGATTCTGACACAAATCCCGCAACAATGATGACAGATTTGTTTAGTATTGAAAATTTAGAAACTATCTCACCAAAGAATTGGTTTATGAATCCATGTGGACCCGTGGGGTGTGTGAATGGAAAACACCCAGAAAATTTATAACGAAAGAAAGAACCTATATTGAATAGAAGTTCTTCACTGCTATATGTTTAACTTGTAATTTATAATAATTGTAAACTTTGTATAGTACTCCGCCTCTTACTATAGCTAGTTATCATTGTATTATTATAAAATGGCATCAAACGATCAAGATACAATAATATTATAGCTACTACTACTATACAGATGAGAGAAATCAGTTTGCTATCATCGTATTATACAATAAAATGTCATCAAACGATCAATATACAATTATATCATAGCTACTACTACTATAGATGAGAAAAATCAGTTTTTTTATTGAGATAATAGATCATACTTTAAAATATTTACAAAATTTTGGGTGGGGGAACTGAAGAACTCTACAAGAATTGTTGTACACGTATGACAAGACTGCAGTAGTATAAGTACGGTTGTAGTCGTATTCAATGGATGGAGAATTAAAAGTACATAGTAACGTGCTAGAGATAGGACTCTACATGTAATACAAGTATGCGATACAATCACAAAGAAACGAGGAATCTGATAGACTACTCATCATAACACAGAGCGGTAGGTAGCTGATCCACAATTCTACAATTGAAATCGGTACATATAGGACCCAACCGATGCGAACTGATCACAGTATAGTATGAAGAGAATCATATCGTCATAAAACAGTTTCCCGTAGAATATTGTGTTGAGTGTTTCAATTAATTCTTGCATCCTCCGTGGTATTTCAATGCAGTCTTGCACATGAAAGATTCCTTGTCTTTGTTGTTTATACATGTTGATACCATTTGTTCAATTTCTGTACAGTTCCTCAAATTATTTGATGTTATCATCGCTTGAACAACGGCGGAATTGTTATTAATTCGTCTGCTATGTATTGGACTTGTGAGGCTGTAATCGTCCACATTATTGGACGTAGACATATTAGTAGCAGATTCTTGCTTATCCATTGTATTTTCAAATATACTATTGTTACGCCCGGTACTGCTACGACTTGATATATGAGAAGAGGTGGATGAATAGGATGACATTGTGTAAGGCGATAGAGGATTATATATACGGTGAGGTAATTGTTTATTTTCTTGATGGTTTCAGAATAATGGTTTTAGTATCGTTTGTAAATAATGTAAAAGTTCCGTGAGTCAATCACAACAGTAAAAAGAAACGTCAAGAAGTAACGTCAGCTTGACGGTTTGCCGAGCTTTTGATTCACAAAAATGTTGACCCACTATTTTTCAATTGAATTTGATTTTTAATGGCTTAAATGAAAGATCTTGGTGAGGGCTTCCTATTGGTGCATCACTTTTGTTAAAGTGACAAATATTTGAAAAGTTACAGCCAAAAACAAAAAGGTATTTTTAGAATTTCAAATACCCCAACTTGACAATTTGCTCACCGCGTATTAACTAGTTAAAACCAAGAATAATTATTTACTACTAGTGTACGTAGAATCCTACACAGAAAATTTTGTTAGTAGGATTACTAGTAAATACAGTTTGAAAATCTGAAAATATTTTAAATTTTACTACTAGTAAATACACGGTGAAAATCTGAAAATATCAAATGGCAAATTGTCAAGCGTTGCCGACGAGTCAAGCTGACGTTATAGGGACCAAGTTTGAAAAGTCAAGAGAAAAAGCAAGAGATTCGAACAAGAATTGTGTGTTGAAGCGAATTCTCTTCTTGAGAAATCTGGTGGTGGATCAAAAAATAATGTAAAAATAAATAGTTAAAGAATGGATTGTAGCACGCTGTTTGTTCGTTGTTCTTTGTGTGCGTGGCACGTGTAGCTTGCGTGTTTTCTAGTTTTCAATTTTGGCGAATCAATCAAAATTCACAAAAACAGTGACGTTTTTACTTTTTACCGTTGTGGGAATTCTAACGACAAACTACATTTTTTGATGACCAAAAAACAAACACAGCTCACAATTTGCCATACAGTATAAGTAAAGTAGTACATGAAAACAGAAGCAATGTTCTTTCCCCCTCCAGGAAAGATAGCAACAGCAACAGATACAGCAGATATTTTGATCAACGAAAATGAACATTGTGATGAATTCAAATATCTTGGTACTATCTTTACACCATCATTAAAAAAACACAAGCACTAACATTAAAAGTCTAAAACTAAACACCAGCGCAGCGGTCTTGCGAGTTGTGAGAAAACCGCAACGATCAATAACGCTACAAATGCATTCTGATGACGGTTGACCCCAAAGAGCACGCAGCGTCCCTCCAAAAACGGATCATTCATCTGTCGGCCCTGTTTCAGCTTCTTTGGCACTTGACCGTGACGAGACGAACTTGGTTTAGCGACGATGATGAGCTTCCGCGGGTTGCCATCCTAAGAAATAATGGATCCATAACAACAACAGCAGCCGTACTGCGTCAACTTTCGGCGTGGATGTATGTTTCTTTAATTCTCGCTCAAATGATCCTGATCGTGACGGCCAGAGAGACGACTAGGAGCAGTCTCGTAATTAAACTGGCTTTGGCAACTGTGTTGACGTTTTTGATACAAACCACGTTGGGTGATGCCACACAGATCCAGCCTCCGGTGATCCACGGATTGGCGTTGCTCATGTGCGATGACGTCCTTGGAGCGCAGATAGTCCTCTCGGGAACGTGGATGTGGGCCGGTTTGCACAAGATCAATCCAAGATTCTTGCTGGAGCCTATAGCTTTGGTCGATGCTGTGTTCCTGTGGGTACTACCGGCCGAGTTCGTTTCGCGGCACAGGGTCTGGATGCATGGTATGGTTGCCGTGGCCGAAGCTTTGGCGGGCGCTATTCTCTTATTCGTAAGTTGTTGCTGTTGTTGTTGTTGTCCATCAAGCAGACAACAGCGAAGCGACAACATGCTTATTCGGGCTTGTGTACGAATATCGGTTTGGCATCTGGCGTCAATGCATTGCATCATTTTGGTACAGTTGGTGCGGATGAAATGGAACTACTCCGTCATTGGATGGAACATGAGCTGCATGCTACTTGTGATCACACTCTGGAAGCCTTGGTGTCAAGCACCGTTCGATAGTAATGAGCCACATGTATGCAACAAAAAGTCGAGCCGGCGCCCCAGCACAGTCACTGCTCTATTCTTTTTTTTCGTGCTGATGCCCGCACTCGTCACAGTTGGTTGGCTGGACCCTTATCTTGGGAACGCAGTATACAGTAGCAACAGTCCTACGTTGGAAATGGAGCTGCCAGATATAAAGACTGATCGAGTGAAGAGTCTTTATAACTCGTGGAGATTCTTTGTCGGCGAAGATTATGAGGAGTTACCGCGCTATATGATTCTTCCGGCACGATCTCACGATGGGCGATACATTTATCGTATTGATTTGCAAGCATTATATATGCTAGTAAAGGATGGCAGCGTCGGATATCCTGCGGCTTGGTGTCAGCAGAGGTTTGTCGAAGCCTTGTGTGAACAACTTGACTTCCCAGATGATGCAGAGTTCCGCCTTACCCATCATTATACTGGCAAGATATTGTTTAAAGGTCTACTTGACATCATGCGTGGAGCTGACGGGGTGCAGCTCAAGCCTGTTACAATGTTGCGACAAAGTTGTAAGTCGTCTTGGCTACCAGTCGATCAAGGGGACCAGTCAAATAAAGTGACGGCCGACTTCTCCTTATCAAGTTCAATGACCGATCATTTTGACGATATTGAGCTTCATTGGCTAAGGGGAAATCTAGATCCAGTGGCCGATGTGCTGATCTCACGAGGTGGCACGCTAAACTTGTGTTCCAAGAGATTTTAGGTGCTAAATTTGTTGCGTCAACATATGTTGGTCATTACTTCGTTGCAACTACGGTGCAAGATGGGCACCCCTGTGTCCTTGATGTGTTTGTGATGACACACGAACCGAGACAGCAACATTTCATCCTCGACAAGATTTCATCTCGAGCTATACCGGGCATCAAGTCATGTGTTGTTGATTTTAGCGCAATCCCATTCCAGTCCGTTCAAACAATACAAGAGACTCAAGATGAGATTCATGACGAGTTATAAGTTTGTGGCAGACGTCCAGCGACTAGCTGCAATTAAGAATTATTGATTAATACAACCTATAGTTGAGCAACTTTCCCCACCTGCGGATCCTGGTTCAATTGAATTATCAATCAACAATCAATCGTTTGGCTGCCAACATTTTTAATTGACTAAATGATTATTGTATAAACACCACCAAGACAGCCGATGAAATGGAAGCGGTAATTACATCTTTTGTAGCACACTGACATCATCATCTTACCAAACAGAGAGAAAAGATAGTTGAGTTGATTTTAAGTGCTCATTTTACTCAAGACATGTTATCCTTTCCATGTATTTGGTTACAGAATCTGTATAGAAAGCTAGTCGTCGAAAGTGAAGATCAATTTCAAATTGACCTCCTAACATGAACTGGCTGTGTAAATTCATTTCTGTAAGCTGACTCAATCGCTCTGTAAACATCTCTAGGCACCCATGATGATCCTCGTGAAGTTTCGCGGACTTTGGATCTTTCAGATACAACAGTTTTACGTAGGAATGTTTCAAAAAGTCCCGCCCCGCCAAAAGAATTTCTAAAGCTTGAGCCATAATTTCTGGATCTTTATCCTGGTCTAGGAACCAATAAGTTTCGTTGAATTTCTTTGGTTCAAAATTTGTATATTGATTCAAGGTAAAAGCGGCAGCCCCATCGTGCGCTTCATATCGCGTTACAGTGTACAGTGCCTGTCGTTCAAAATCATCGTCCGCAGAATCTGCAGAATCGTAACGATTGCAAATGTGGGGAAGGTGAGCATCCAACAAGCTCAGACATAGCCAACAAAAACCTGCCTTACACTTGATACACTGCATGTGATTACACCCTGTATTTTTCTCGATGGGCACATTGCAGCCAGGGCACCTATAATGCATAATAAGCAATGTAATAAAAATTATGATAGTTAGGACGAAATAATGGATATAGTTCGATTGTGGTGACAATGATATCGACATCAATAATGCACTCACGGTTTCGAATTATGTTTGACATAGAATTCTGAGGATCCTTTTATCTGATTCCATTGCGCGATAACTTGACATGAAGCAGGAACATGATCATTTTGACCACATCCAAAGCAAAAAGAAGTGCTACAAGCATCACATGTGACTTTTTGAAGATTGTATGTTGTCGCTATTGATTGGTTCAATTTTATAGCCACGCATCCGCAATCTGGTCCCGAGCAATATCGATATGAGGAGTCTTCTTCAATAAACGTTTGAAGCAGCGCATTATTCCATTTTGGAATTAGACTTGGTTCAATTTGCTGTAGATCGTCGATCATGACACGAACGCCACACTCGTGCTGAGGACATCGTAGATCCAAGATATTTATCAACGATGAGTCATTGGAGGCGTCAATCGTATACGAGATCCAGCAACATCTGCAAAATTTATGCCCACAACGTAAGAAATATGTTTGTTCTGGTTCAATCTCATCGTAGCAAATGCCGCATTGAAAGATATCATCCGCATTTTCTTCTATACTGATGCTGTCGTCAGATACCAATCCACAAAGATCCATACACGTTGCTTGGTTACTATGGTATTCAACCTCTGCTTTCAGTACTGAAAACTTGTGGTGGAGGAGAAGCACTGCGCTTTGTTCGCATGATGGCATTTGTAACCTTTCCGCTAATTCTTTGCCTCTCTGTTCGAGTTCGTTCTGTATTTCTATCAATCCGTCCTTTTAGTGATATCAATAAACGACACGGATACGGTCTCGCTAGCAACGATGGATTCTGAACTTCTAGCGGTAGTATCAAGGATTTTTCGTGCTCTCCGAGCTATTGTGGGATTTTCATCGCGAACCAAATGAGCAGCTAGATAAGATGCAGCCTCGGCATCCATTTTCAACAATAGCTTTTGTATCCATTGGACTGCATTAATACGCACGTATACAGCTCCGGAACAAACCGTCTCCAGCAGGGCTGGTAGAATAGATGTTGCCTGCTGCTGTAATGATCCCCCAAAGTATTTATCTGCCGCTTTGAATAGTGACTGGTCTTTGCTGAGTTTTTCTTCGTATTTAACTAGAATCGAATCTAGAGCTTTGGTCAAGTGATGCTCTAGATGTCGGTCTTCATAGACAGCGCATTGAAGCAATAGAGTTGGGAAATGAAAAGGCGAAGCATCTGATTGCTCAAAGATATAAGAAGATAAACTAGCAATAAGCTTATATGCTATCTCTCGTGCCTCGATAGCATCATCTACCTTTAATTTTTTTCGCTTAAGGGATTGTCGATGACTCTGAAGTAACTGATTCAGATCATTGCGACCACCAAACGGAGTGGGAACTCCTAATGGGATTTGATCATTGCGGCGAGGAATTGTTCTCAACTCATCATCGATTCTAAAATTTACCAAGATCGTTAATATCTTCGTAGCCGCATCGAACAGTTTCGAAGCGAAAACTGCTTCTGGTCGATGAAGGTGGTCGTAAAAGAAAAATACAAGGCGCATTGCCAGAAATTTGTGCTCGTTGTCGTTGTCATTTACCTCAAGTAATTTAAGTGATAATTCTATTGACAACATCACGTATTTCTCATCATTGACATCAATATTGGCGTTCATCGTGCCTGTAGAACCACTCCACTCCAACGAGTTTTCCATGAGGAAATTTGCTGCCCTTAAACTAGTTGCCCATGTGAGTGGCGGTCGAAGAATATTGTCATTTTTGCTTTTCGAACGTAGCAGCCCTTCCACAAGTCCAGTCCCAAACTTTATTTCAAATGCATCGAGTGATTCTCTTGCTTTATCTTCTCCAATAATTAGAATGAGAATATTAGCTGCCACGGGCAAAGATACCGATTTATTCTCCACATTCCATCTGTTCAGATAGGACATAGCAATTCGCCCGTGCATAGACTCGTAATCAGCGAACAAGATGCTTAATAATAAGGCACGATCATTATTTCTCCCCTGAAACAATCCTCGGCTCGGTGGCCCGATGGCTAGCTCAAGACAAACCAATTTCATGTAGCGAAGATAGGTTTTGCTGGAATCAGACCATTCTGTCGTTCTTCTTCTTCGCGGTCGGATACGACGAAATTGTTGCTGTACAGGTGTGGATGTAAGTTCTTCTTCGTTGCTATTGATGGAAGCTAGAAGTAATTCATTTCGGTGCTCCAATCGACGCTCACCAAGTTGAGATAAGATCAAGTTATTACCAGTGGATGGTAGCTGTTGCCTATGTCCCGGCCAAAATAACATCAGATCCAACAACAGGGAAAAAAATCCTTCAGAAGTGCTTTGACCGTTTGTATCCGCGTCCATCACTTTCACAGCTTCCTTCAGGATGAAAGAACGAGGACATGATTTATCATTATGATTACTGATGTCATCGTTCTCGGCTGGTCTTGTCCTCTGAGTTATCTGCATCGTGTCGAATGTCTCGACGCTCCAGTCTACCACAGGCTTTTCACCGGAATTTAGAACGATGCAGTCGAGCAAAAGCCAATTGGCACGAATCCATCGAGCCTCGAGTGGACCATCGCTTACCGGTTTTCGCCCGTAGATTGTGTAATCTTTTTGTGCATACGACCGACAGATTCTAACAAAGAAGGAATGAGAGCAGAAAGCAACGAAAAATTTGTCACCGGAGTCCTCTGAATGGATACTTGAAGAAATGCTAATGCCCACGTGCCAACGACAGGATTATCGGAATTGACAAAGGGCAGTACTGGCCTCACCACCGAATCTGTAGGTATATTTGGATTTCCTCGTAGCCTTTCTATTGCATTGGCTAAAATTCCGTATATATCATGTTGTCCTTTCTTTATGCATGACAGTGTCGAAGTATCGAGAGAGGGCAGCTCGTTATTTTTATCATCATTATTGTCGTTGTCGTGGCTATTGTCTTCGTTGTCATTGTAATTTTCATCATTCGTTGTGATCATTTTTCTATAGTTCTCCAATCGTTCAAAAAGCTTTGGAATCAGCGCTGGTATGATTGTATGAAGTCGTTGATCAGGCGATTTTAAGAATCGATTTCTGACCCTTGTAAGAGAAGCGACGTCCTCGGCAAGGCGCCTCCTTGCATCTTCATCTTTTTGCATGGCGTTGTCCCTTACGCCTTGTGGATGATCATTAAGGATAGAAAGCAAAAGATAAAACCCTTTGGACGTATATGGATAGTACTGGCCTTGACATACTATTTGTCACGGAAAAGAGGTATGCAGGATGCAGGTTTCGAAGGTGTATGCAAAGAAAAAAAGAAAAGTCGAAAGAATCTTAGTAATCTCGCTCAGTCTCGTATTTGAAACACGACCATCTAGTGACTGGAGTTAGTCGATCTAATCGAATATTGATAAGGGCGCGCAAATAAATGCACATGAAAATTAAGTTGATTAATCATAGTTTTATTAATACATTATTGTATAACATAGACTACGTAATTACAATTGTAATTCATTTAAAATACTTCTTCGGGATAATCTGATTCCATAGAAATTACTTCAGTGCGATCATCTTTAACTACTGTATCAGATTGACAACCCGGCCTTTTGTATATACCGTCATCTTGAAACTCGATAATATCATCCTGGCCTCCCATAATCGGTTGATAGAGGAAATAATTTCGGAAGAAGATCCAAAACATAGCTATGGCTGTGATAAAAAATCCAAGTATGACCATAATGATGACTATCGCTATCAATAACTTTACATAGTCCTTCTCGTCACTGTTCAAGTTTTGTGCAACGTTTTGAGGAGTCGGAAACCAGTTGGGTAACTGTCCAATCGTACCATCACACTTCCAATATTCCTCGACGAAGGCCATCCATATCATAGTTGATCGGAATTCTGTCTTTTTAATAACAACGTGCTCCTTAGGTGCAAGTCGACGTAAGATCTTCTGAACGTGTATCGCTTCAAAGTCATGACAATAAAGATGATATTTGGTATTAGCATCAGATTCGTCCAACGATCCGATCAAGATAAACTTTGGTAATGTTGGTAGCCATGTCAGATCATCACCATTGCTATATTGATTCAAAGTTCGATTGGCTTTTGCAATAACTTTAGAAGGAAAAGTTCCCAAGTGAACGACAGTATCATTGAATGGCGCAACGGCTATAATATCATCTGCAATAAGAGTAGCATTGTTAAATAGATCATACCTCCAAGCATCCTTTGACAAAAGCATTGCCATGGGAAGATCGTCCTCTTCATTCGTTGCTTCCTCCTCGATGGCTTCCATGGTTTGTCGTGACTTGAAGAATATTTTAGGTATAACTTCATCACGGTATAACCCCCACAAGGAACCTTCCGCGTCCACGGGTCGCTCAAAAAAGTAGCTTTGTGGTGCGCAACCAATTTCTTTCTTCAGTCCTAATTTTTCACGTGTTTGATCGATGAACTTTGATAATTCTTTGCCATTTTTTGTTTCCCCATCCTCTGAACGCGAAAATCCTAACGTATCCTGAAATAATACTTGTTTATTGGCATCTAAGAATGCATGTGAGAATAATGACGTCGAATTCTCGCTTCGAACTGATTCCTTTTTAGGGAAAGAAACGAAGCCTACTGTATCCATATATCGACCGGCTTCGAACGTCATAGTTGTATCTTCCAATTGCTTCACTCCACGATAATGTGTGTGTCCGGTAATAAACACAACTGGCATACCCTGTCCAATATTGCTTCTAATCGCTGATTTGATAACTTGCACTAACGGATCGACTAAGTCCATGTGAGCTAAAACTAATATAGCATCATAATGTTCTTCTACTAGTGCGTTCACAAACCACTCCTGCGCAACAACTGTTTCAACATCCTCGATAACAATACCGGAATTGGGAGCATAATCTTTCATGTTGTATAAAAAACCAAATGTAAGTAATTTGCTATTTTTCCATGTAAAATTTTATATCGATTACCAAGGGGTTGTTGTGAACCGTCATCGTAATCATTACCTGTTCCGTGTGACAATTGTTTAGTATTCGTCTCAGCTCTATTGATATTCGATGTTAAATATCGGTCACCCCACCAATCCACATATCCACCCGGTCGGGTCATAAATTCTATATTTTTCTTACTGTACAATTCATGATTGCCACAGGTAAGAACATCATATGGCATTTTCTCCAATAGTGGAATTAAATATCCTGGATAATTTCCAGATCCATCTGTTCCACCAGGTTCATTACCCATACCCATTTGACTCAGTCCTGTACCATGAATAAAGTCACCATTGTTCACGAAAAATATATCTCGATGTTGATTTTGTGGTTTATCAGCATCATCATCACCATAGGCATCGCAATGATCTTTCAAATTTTCCCAAAATGATAGTACGTCACCCAGATCAGCATCGTAGTGTGGTTCCTGACGACTGTGACCACCCAGCTAAAAGGAAGGAAGGACAAAAGAATCAGAAAAGGAAAGAATCAATATTGAGAGAATGATATACAGTACCATGCAGAGCTGAAAACGACTCGACTGTGTGTGAAGAAATGAAGAATGCCAATCGAGAATAACCATTCCATTCCATTATACAGAATATTTTAGTGTTTAATAACGATAATCAATATACTATAGTACTTACCCAAGAATGTAAATCAGTTAAGACAACGACGTTGATATCACCAAAGGGAAGATTTGGCATCTTTTTGTTATTATTATTATTATTATTATTATTATGAATACCACCACCATTATTAGAACTGCTGCTCCTGCTGCTGCTGCTGCTGCTGCTGATAGCGTTAGTAGAGAATGAATCGATATCGATATAGGATGATCCTATTAGTAGAGCAATAATAAAGCAGAGCCTGAAAGAAAACAACGACGGCAAAGAAGTAGCATCATCAGTCGTGCTGCTACGATTAGTTGATCGAAACATAATGAATATTGACGGATATTTTGGATCTTTTCCTTTTCTCTGTCTCTGTCTCTGTCTCTCTCTCTCTCTTGGAATCTACTACTCCACTAGTCTATTGTTTTTCTTGATAGATCCCTTGGCTGTTCGGAGCTACAATGTACTGTAGAGTGCAGATGGTAATTACGTTGTATGTTTTTGGTGGTTGAGTTTACTAAAGCTGTATATAATATGTGTACTCGAAGTAGTGACTTTTAATTAAATCATCATAAGTACAAAAAGTTAAAAAGGTGAAAGAATTGAGAATAAGGCTTTTGCTTCGATCAAGCAATGCAATGATCACGCCCTATTATTTTATTGCGGCGGCGAAATAAAAAGATTTCGTTAAATACAGTATCAAAAAGAAGCTAAAGCATGTCTAAATTCATTATCTGAGTGAGTCGTGCGCTGAAGGTCATCTTTTCGAGTCTTTTTCACGTGGTGTGCGTTAAGTAGAAATCACGATACAACGCAAAGTGTTATTATTATCATTCATTTTGTCATAATAATATTTACCTTTTGATTCTTGTTGACCTAACAACAAAAGACAAAAGAAAAGAAACTGCAAGCAAACAATATTGAACATAGACGACAACGACGACGACGATGATGATGTGGATAATAAGAAAGCGATGGCATAACCATAATCGACGCCATTTTGATGATCAATCCTCCGTTTTCTTTGTTGGAATAGCATTGCTTATTTTCTTGTCATTCCTTGTGACGGTGACGACGGCTGATAATACTGATGTAGTAAAAAGTAATGCCGACGTCAATAATAGTCTATTATCATTGAAACCAAATCTTCCTTTTGGTGATATTAATTTACTAGTCGTATCGGACGTACATTCATTTGTTGGTGGTCATCCACATGAACCAGATCGGAATGCTGATTATGGAGATTTATATTCATTCCATGAACGTCTTAAAGAATACATGAACAACAATCAAAATCAGAATCAAATGGATGGTCGTAGTCGTGATTTATGGTTATTAAATAATGGTGATTGGTTACATGGGACAGGATTAGCCATGGATGGCAATGCCACTAATCTATTACCTATTATTACTTCAATGCCATGGGATGCATTGAGTATGGGAAATCATGAGGCGATATACAGTGACGTGTTACAGGATATGAAAGAATCCATGTTACCAAAATTTCCTGGAAAATATATCACAAGTAATGTATTGTGGAAGAATAATAATACTACCAGTGATAATAATAATAATAATAAGGAACAAGAACAAGAACAACTACAACCCTTCGGTGAGCGGTATCAATTATTAAAAGGTCGTAATTCGACTGTATTAGTATTTGGATTCTTATATGATATGGAAAGACCATCCTCAACGATACAGGTTGTTCCTGTCGAAGAAACAATAGAGGAAGATTGGTTTCGAGATATTCTTGTTAGTAACAATAACAACGATAACGAAAACGATAATGATAACGAAAATGAAGAACAAAAATACAATTACGATGCGATTATTGTGATGGCACATATGGATACTGATGATCCATTAATTGATCTAATATATGAAAAAATTCGATCCTATGTGGATCCAAAGATGCCAATACAATTTATTAATGGACATTCTCATACACGTTCTTTTACAAATAATATCAAAAAGGATCAGTATGTACACAAATTATTACCCGGTGGTTTATTTGATACCATTGGTTGGGTCACAATTCCTAAATTTGATACAGCACAAACATTAGATATCCAACAACTAAAAGATGGTACCACAAATGAATTTCAACATCAATTCCTGAATACCAGCAAATCATACTTACAGTCAACATTATTCGGTGACGACTACGACGACGACGTACCAACATTACGCACACCCAAGGGGGATGCAATATCACGTCTAATTAACGATACACAAACAAAATTAGAATTAAATCAAATTGTGCCTGTCCTGGTAAAGATTTTTATCGCAATGTATCCATCTATGATGAGAACTCGTTATGGAAATTATGGAGAGATCATGTGGTGAAAACACAAATATTTAAAAAGAATACAGATCGGGTGATGTTAGTATCCAAGAAAACATTTAGATATGACCTACGTGGTAGTGGGATTGGTAAACATGACGATGATGCCAATGACGTTAGATGATGTGATTGCAATCGCACCGTATATGGAAAAGGTGATTTATGTGGGTGATGTTCCGGATTGGATGGTCCGACGAATGAATAATACATTCAATACGTATAGTCATCATAATATAATACCTGATTATGTATTAGCAGGTGATTTAGATGAAGTTAAGACAGCAGAAACGTATCAACTATATACACATGAGGTGGACGTGCCAAAAATTAAAGCCAAATTAGAAAAGTATAATTTCCAAAATTTTGTATTAAAGTATACAGGTAATCGAGATACTTTGTATTGGTTAGATTATGTTCGAATGCATATCCATGTAAGGGATTAACTGGAAAAGAAGAAGAAAAAAGAATGAAACAAAACCATACTTTTATGATCCAAATGAATTAGAAGAAGAAGATACCGATGGGCAATTTTCCATAGAAGATAAAGAAGAAGACGATGACGATGATAACGTTAACAGCGAGGACATAGAATGGACCTTACCACCGGGTGATGAATATCTCGGTTACGTTCCGGGGAAGGGAGAAACGCATACGTTATCGAATGATGTTTATGAAAAGTATACAACACCAGAAGAACGTGAAAAGGAAAAGAATGATAAAAATTCAAAAGCATCTGCAGCCAATCGTAAAAGCACAAAAGTACTGGTGATCTAAAGCTCAGTTAAAGGAACGAAAAAAGGCACAAAAACATACCATTAAAATGTTTGCTTTAGCATTAGCTGGTATCATATTACTAGTTCCCGTTGTTTGTTTGATAATGCAAATTACGGGACACAATAACATAGAAGGTGACGGACACGGTGATTATGATGGGATCGGTATTATGATAAGGAAGAAATGAGATCATACGACGAAAGCGACTGAGAGGTGATAATTCCAAGTCGTCACTTCCACTCCATGATCGACCACTGAAGGAGATTGAAATTATATAACTCAATAATAATAAATACTATAGAATTATTTTGCTATTATAATGTGAGAGGGAAGAGTTTCCACGTTTGTTTGCTTTCGTTTGGTTTGCTTTTTGCTATAATGGAATTTTCTATTATCTCTCTATCTCAATCGTCAACTTTATACCCTTAGGATTTCTTCAGAAAATCATATATCGTATCTACTACTGCATCAGCTGTATCGGGATCAGCATGTAAATGATGACTACCTGGTAATGTCTTGTACATTTTTGGTTTTAAATTTTGTATAGCACGATCGATACGATCTTTTTCAAATGGATACCCATCATCTGCAGAAAGTATACAAACTGGAGCTTCCACTTCCTTCATAATATAATCAATTTGATCAGATGATAAGTACTGTAATGATGGCCATAATAATCTTGTATCGTGTCGAAATTTATACCCAATAATACTACTAGGAGTGACGATGGTAGCAACGTCGTCGTCATCGTCGTCTCCTTCCTTGGCGTTCGTGTCTTCGTTTTCGTTATTGTCGTAGACGGCAATGGTAGCACGGGTAACTAATTCTGTTGCTGCTTCTAATGATATATATTGATGTCCACCTTTATTCCTTTGAGCAGATTTTTGTCTTGCCTGAATACATCGATCCAGTGTAGGATATAATGTATGTCGTCTACCGGTCGGACCTGCCAACCTACGTTGTGTAACATGATTCCGTATAGTAGATGCAGTATTTTCTGGGGCACCTGGTTCTGATCCAATCATATCAATTGAAATTAAATTAGATATTTGACTTGGAAATGCACCCGCATACGTTGTTGCGATTCCACCACCCATACTATGTCCGATAAGTGTTACATTATTACTACTATCTTCGCAACCATAATTCTTATTATCATCATCATCATCATCCCAACCTAAGGCATGTAAGGTTTCAGCGACATATATACACCCTCACTTAATACCGTTGATGGACCATCGATTGGTCTATGTGATGACCAACCATGACCTGGTAGATCTATTGCAACAAATTCTGCTACACCACCAAATTTTTCAATCAAATGTGGAGCAAGATAATGAAAACTTCGACAGTTATCTAACCAACCATGTAATGCTAAAATCTTTATTTTTGTTGGTGCCTTTCTTTTCTTGTCATCGTCGTCCCCTACTGTTTGGTGTGGTTGTTTGTAGAAATAATGTTGACCCTTCAGATCGTGCCATCAGCGAGAGTCAGATTGATCTCATTCATTGAGACAGCTCCGCCATTCACATTACTTTCTCCTTCTATTGTAATTTCGGCATTGTTATTGGCTGTAGAAGAAAGGAATCGTTGTTGAACTTGTTGTCGCTGATGATGCATCCTCCTCCTCCAAGATGAAGAAGATCTAACGAATGCGTTTAGTAAAGGCACCCCGGCCGAAGAACGGCAAAAATGACGACCAGATGACGATAATAAATCCATTGTTCTTGTTATCATTGTCGTCGAAACAATACGTCGAATCGACATGTTGTTGGGTAGTAGTGAGTAACCGTAGTAACAGCAATTATAGTTCGAAGATAACAGTAGCAGAGCTATTAAAATTGAATGACAATAATATGATCGATTTTGCCGCTGCCGTGTTCGTGATCGTTGCCGTCGTCTTCCTTGGCGAGCAACACTTTTACAACTACTATTATCTGTACCAATCGATGCCGATGCTGCTGATAATGTTTCGATCTCAACACAACTTTCGCGAGAACGATTATTTTCCATTGATAACTTTTTCCTCGGCCCCAATCTATCTCTTTCTCTGTCTGCCTATCTCTCTCTCTCTCTCTCTCTGTATTTATCTGTACTCTTCCTCGTCGTGGTGGACGGCCAATGTCCAAGTGGTTTGGACGATGTAAATGGATGGTTGCTGGCATGTTGCATGCATGGCATTCTCCATTCCTCTTTCCTTTTTCTTTTTTTCTTTCAATCATCAATCATTCCTAATAGTGTTCATTATATTTAAGGTTTCGCGCCATACGAGTATTAATCGAGTGAGTCGATTTAAGACAATCAAATTACAAATTACAAATTACCCTACAAAACCTCAGATTGAAAATACACGAATCATCGCTAACCAGCAAATCGCTCGAAATTCTCTCAGATCGATATTGGAAGCAGAGCGGCGAATGATATAGTTATATTGCTTCAGCCGTCTTTCTATGAAAAGAGATTAGCTAGTATATCGAACCTGGAAGACCACCATCCTTTGGACCGATCATATACGGTGCTTACCTATTATTATATATACTGTATATATATATTATATATATATAACAGCTAAGACTAGTACAAACTTCCGAATGAAATAAAGACAATGACGGGAGACGTATTGAAGCAGAAGGCATTTATCTTAGAAGTAACATGGGACTGAAAATAATAAGTGTGAACCCCTAATTGTATTGTTATGATCTAATCTGTTCCAATATTCTTCACTTTGTTATTGTTTTTGACACAATTAAAATGTCTACCTGAGCCTATAGCAGATTTTCCAACTTCCTTCCACGAACCCATCAATATTCGCGTTACAAATAGCTCTAGGTTTGGGGACTTCAGGCGAAGATAAACAAATATGAAGTCTAGCTAGAGTCTATTTCTATAATATTGTCACTTAATACATCTTGCTAGTAGGGTGTGTGTCTTTTATTGAGCAACCATGTTTGGCTTCAAGGTGACATTTAAAATTTATTTTGAGATGAAACTAATCGTTTTCAATGTAAGATCTGTATGCCCAACTAATTTCCAGACCCTCGACGTTATTGACCCTGCATTATATAGAAGCCAACAAAGCAATAGAGATTGCCCAACTACCAAAGACAAGAAGACCAAAGGATGAGTATTCTTTAGCCGTACCCCTTGCTATATTTTCGGGATTCAATTCTGCCTGACTAGTTTGCACGATGTATTTCCCCACTATAATCCCCATATTAAAGAGAGTATAGATGATAAAATTCGTAATCATTAAAGCTACCGTCGCCATACACGATAAAGTAATGCTATCAAGAATTGATGATAAGGCGACGGCATCGGGAGATGAAGAGAGATAATTACGCGCACTTTCGAGTGTGATGCTCTTTTCCATTTCCAGCACTAAGCTTACTTGACCGCCATCAAACAAGGATTGCATTTGATATGCCCAATATCCGATCTTGATTCCTAGTAAACCGAAACAATACATTCTAGGCATATGGACGTAAAAGGAATTCTTCAGAAATAATCGAGATGTTCGTGGCACGAGACAGAGGACGATTGATGCATCCAACGTAGCCGCAACACCAAACGACATAACCAGCATACTGTATCTGAATCCAAACATGCAGGGCTCCATCATCCTTGACATCTCCATCATATTGAATGCCGCCGGCGCAGGAGTTCCTGTCACGAGACGAGCTGTGAAGTGTGAGATGGAGAGTATTAAAGCCGGGAAGAAGGTCGATGTCACAAGCAAAGTCATCCAAATAAATTCAGCCCTAAAACCAGCTTCGTGATATTCCATTATTGATAAGAGAAGTGTAAATATTAAAATTGCCTCTGCGTCACCAACCAACGGAAATTTTCCAAGTCTTGGGATGGAGATCTTATCCCACAATATGCTAGACTTCACGTCGACGAAGGTCAAAGTCACTACCAGTAATCCAACAACACCTACACATAATCCCAGAATGATTTCGACAAAAAGCTCTTCCGCTTGAGAATTCTGAAAGATATCGTCCATCATTGCCGTCGCCGTCGTGGTCGCATTCGGTATGTTCGTCAAGTCTCTACCTTCTAAGGCTTTAGCTAGAATAGCCAAAGTCTTATCGGGCGATATGACGTCAAAGAAGTCGAAGAAACTACTTGTGGCACGACGTGTTACGCCGAAACATGCCGCTATGAAGGGTAAACACACACAAAAATTGATCACAGCCGCTCTGGTGTTGTTTGTTCTCCAGTAGGAAACATACAAATCTTTTGTCATGAAAAAATGCGGCGTCAGGCAAAGCAGTGTATAACAATACTGTACGAGCCGAAAGATATCCGTGCGACTTTTACGTTGATTGTCTCGAGCGTAAGTAGATCGAAGAACGTGTACAAAGCGTGAATTGTGTGCAATCTGTTGAGTGATCATTTCCATTTTCATTGCATGTTCCGCCTTTTGATGACGGAATTGTTCTATAAAGTTTCCCGTAGGTGCAATCTTACATCCGAACTCTTCATGTGCCTTTATGAGTCCGCGTTTCCCGGTCCATTTGCATCCATACTGTGAGTACCGACATCGCATAAGAACATGATCACAAACTGCTTCGTGATTTGCGATTTCAGGCAACGGCAATTTCCGGAACGGGCATCCAACAGACACATATCGACAAGGAAGCGTAGGTGCACTACCACCATTAGTAACTCCATACATCCCCGCATCAGGTGCCATCTTATCATATTCACAACGACATACCGGGCATCTTGGTTTTTGGTTTCGCTCTTGATCCGATTCGTATACTCGTTGAAGACATGATCGACAAAATCTAGAGGAACATTTTCCACACCCTACCGGTTCGTTCAGATATTCGTAACAAATTTCACACTTAAAACGCTCATAGTCGGGAGGATCTACCTCCTCTTCTATCGTCGTCGTCGTCGTCGCCGTAGTAGTTGTTGTATTCCTCGAGGACGGTGGAACAGGCTGAGGAAGGAGAGGGTCGACTTGAACTTGAACATGAACCTGTCTGATATTATTACTACTCATGGACGGACGAGGATCCACGCGTGTTTGTGTTTGTGATGGGTTGTTGTTTGGTTGTTGCCGCATGTTCATCAATCGTCCACTTCCGACGTTAAAATGAATCGGTCGGACATTATTACGATTTATGATGATAGGAGGGCGCGGTTGCGGTTGCGGTTGCGACTGTGATGGGTTATTTTGATCGCCAGTAGGACCAGGACCAGGACGAGGGCCTGTATCGAAAACCTGTCGGATATTATTACCATTCATAGACGGAAGAGGAGGGCGTGGTGGTTGTATTTGTGATGTGATATTTTCATTACCAGCAGGAACAGGACCTGCATCAATTACAAAAGGGCTATCTTCAGCACCATTATCTGTCAAGTTTGGTTGACGATGGATTCGAAAGCCTCTTGGTGGTTGTGACTGTGAAGGATTATTTTCAATAAAACGGCGGATTCGACGTTGGTTTCGTAGCCGCGTTACGAAATTTCCTTGCCCATCCTGCTCCTGCTCCTGCTCCTGCTGTTGTTCCTGCTCCTGTTCGACAGTATCGGGGGCCTGAATCATATCACCACTAGGATCTAATCCGTCTGACATGGCTACAAGAGCTACTCCACCACGGTAAGACGTTGAGGTGTTGGCCTTTCTCCTCTCTCATCCGCTACAAGCTACAAGTATGGTCATTAAGACAACAAAAAATTATTGAACAGAATTTTTTTTTAAAGTGGCCTGATGTTGGTGAATCCCACTCGATTATTCGTGACTGAGCATCTATGAACGACTCACTCGACTCGACTCACTCACTTTGGCAGTATTCAATAATGCAAAGTACCTATTTCATAAGTATCAGATTTTCTAGCTACACACAAGCTGTTATTCTAGGAGCACTTTGAAGCATAAATATATATAATAGTGTAATATATTCAATAATGATGCTCTATTTGATATAGTTATTGTCATTCATTGTAATGAAATGTCGACACAAGCTATATGCACTTAGTGGAGAGAAAATCAAACATGAAAAAAGCAATAAGCAATTACGGTACGTTCGAATTTGCCATTACTGAAGAAAGATTAAATTTAAAAGTTACTTAAATGCAGTAGACACTAACAATATAATTGTTCCATTAATTTTTTTCAACCGTGTATTTTTCTTGAGATTTTTCATCTCTTTTTTATTTACAGTATTTATATATTTTTCCTTCTTATTTTCCTTATTCTTTACTAACAATTTTAGAATAATAGTAAATATGTTATTTTAGTCCACCTTGATAGTTCCGAAAATCTTCCTAACGAACCATAAGGAGGTTAATGTTCCAACCGTCCCGGTTACAAGTAACATAGCCGAACAGATCAAACCCATATATCCAAAGTATAACAGATACGTCATCAGCATCTTAGATGCCTCCAAGGAACGAAACCAGAACATACTGTAAATAAAGGTATATAATGCGGTCGAACCTGGTGCGAAGAAAGAGAACCACCACCAACGATGATTTTCGGCACAAAGTTGGTTGTATACCAATAGAAGTGTAACTTCAGCACAGGTAATGACCAAAATAAGGAATACAATAAGAGTAAATCCAAATACGTAATAGTACTGGTCCATCCATAAACTAGTCATGATGAAGAATAGTTCAACGTATGCAGCGGCAAACGGGACAACACCAGCGACTAGGCACCCAACCAAAGGATGCAATAAAGGTTGAGGAGGTGGGATAGCTCTTGCAATGGTCGAAGTAACTGTTGGGAATTCGATCGATGCTTGTTTGTATCCGAAGTAGGCACCGACAAAGACCAAAGGAATAGAAACACAGCACCACATAGCTGCAACAATGATGATATCCAAAAAGGGAGCCGATGCAGATGAATGCAAGAAAAATAGGACGATGTTGAAGAAGACGAAGAGGAAGAATGCAACTCCAGGGAAAAGAATCGCAGTAGCGACGGTACAGACCTGCCAAAGACGACCCTTGAAGGACTTGTATAGACGGCTACTGACATATCCAGCAACGATTCCAGTTAGTACGTAGAAGGATAAGATACCATTCATGAGGGAACCACGTCTTGCAGGACTTAAAAATCCAATCGCCGAAAAGCAGATGGCAAGTAGGATAGTGATACTCAATTGAGCACCAGCACCACAACAGACACAATACATCATGGGGTAGTTGTCTGGTGGACGGAAAACATCAGCATGTACCAACTTCCATCCACTTTCATCAACATCTTCATCCTTCTCTTCATCGGCAAGTGCCGATAACGCATTGTATGCGGCAATATCCCGACGTAGGTTACGAACCAACATCGAAACGACAAGTAAACTTAAGAAGAGTACAACCAAGATAGAATTAGTAATTGAATACCAATGAACTTGAGCTGGAACTAAATGATCTTCTGTAAGGTAGATGTCCCAACGAGACGTCCACGCGACGTCGGATTGTTTCCATTGAACATCGTACGTGTACATGATCTTTGCCTTTGGTTCAATCATCATAGATGATTTGACCCTATCACGTTCCATGTGGACACCAGTTTGACACGTTTCAAGTTTCTTACTCCATCCTTCTGTGGCAATTCCATCCCAATCATATCCACCTTGGAATTTATGATCGATACTAATAGGTTCCACAGCAAATCCGACTACACGGTACGTATCAACTTCTGGATCGGCTTGATGGTAATCAATAATGATATTCACATGATTGAAGATGTACGGTTTCATTGTATCAGCTGCTAAGAATCCAATGGGGAAACCACCAGCGTAATGCTTTTGTTTCTTTTTAGTCACAGCATTTAAACCAACAGCAGCAGACGGAAGATTATCAATAATCCAATTATTATGATATCCGTATTTGATATGTAAACGTAATCGTGCTGCATCGGCAGCACTTAATTCAACTTGGCATGCCTTTTCACAATAACTTTCTGTTAACATATTAATATTGTATACAGAGGATTGGATTTTATTTCCAGTTAAAAATTCACCTAAATTTTCAGATGCCATTTGTGGTCCACCAGATGGTTTACAAAATGGTAGACGGTAATAATCTTTAGGAATTTGTGTATGAATTGATGTCATAGCATTGACCTTAAGAGGAACTGATTCACCCATGGTTAATTCCAATGGCTTAACACCGGGAACGTAAAAGACGGCGTTCGCAGTACGACTACATAACGCGGCAAGAGTCACTAATACGAGGGTAGGAGAGACCATTGTTACTGTGTCTTTCTTAACTTCTCTCTCTCTCTCTCTGTTTAATTCTTCGACTTGATGAATAAGCTATACTGCTGTATAATACCTATTGCGACTTTGCCCCCACCAATACTTGAAAAGGGTAAGATATATGTATTTGTTACTACTGATAGTTTTTGATAAAAGACCTCGATGAGCCGAATCTAATGAAAACAACGCGGAATGAAAATAAACTTACCCTTTACTGTTCGCTTCGGTCATCTACAGTTCTACAATACCTTCTCGTTGCGCCTGCATACACAGTGTGTTACTGTGCCGTATTTCACACGATGTTGTTCTCAAAAAATTATCACAACGCTTACTATTGCGCACTTTACGCGCACTTTATTTTTAGAGTGATCTCTATCCTACTAACTAGAATTCAACGCTCAGTTAGGGATAGGGCTAAAGCAAAGAATTTGCTTTCTGGCGCGCTTGGTTAGCGCAAAAAAATGACAAAAATCAAGGCACATCATCATCAGCACTCATCATACCGACGATCTACATCGAAAATATTACAACGTTGCGCTTGGACAACAAGGCAAAGGCACAGAAGAACAACAACAGCATCTAAAGAAGTTACAAAGAAGACGAAAGCTAAGAACAAAACAGCAAAATTTAAAGAAAAACGACATCGTCAAAGAGATTTATCATTATGAGTGATCTTGACAATGACAGCGACGATGATGCAGCATCATCATCACAACGCATGAATAAACGCCGTCGCCTTTCACAAAATATTGCTGCCGCCGCCGCGGATGAAGAAGACGATGAACAAGGTGGTGACGATGATGATAGAGCTAATGATAATGCTAATGTTAATGACGATAATGATGACGATGGCGATGATCCTGCATCTCGTCGTCGTCGACGTGTAGAAAATTTGGCAGCCGATCGTCAAAGACAACGTCGTCGTCAAGAACGATTACAGAAAGAAGTGGCCGAGCTTCAATCGGAAGATCATGTAGCTGTCGATGATGACAATAACAATGATGATGATTACGACGATGGAAATAACGGCAACAGCAACAACAATGATAACGGTGATGTCGACGATGAAGTTGATAATGATTATGATTACGATCGGGGGATTGCAGAAGAGGAGGAAGAGGATGGTGAAGATTTGTTAGAGAATGCTGAACGGGATTATCAACGTATCGATGCATTAGATACGTATGGTAGAGATGGTATCGATGATCGTGATTATGATAATTTGGACGTCGATGCACGACGGTCAGTTGAAATGGAATTACGACAACGAGATCGTCGTCTTGGGCTTGGAGCTGAGGGTAGTCGACGTCGTGATGCTGGAATTTATGGTGCAGCATTGGATGCGATGGAGGAAGAAGAAGACGCTGATGCGCGTCGTGCACGTCGTGGAATTTCTCGTTTTGGACAACGTGGACAAGGAGATGGGGGTGACGGTAATGGAGATGGTGACGGTGATGGAGATGGTGGCCGTGGTGATGGTGGCGGGGATGGTGACGATGATGATATCGATGATGAAATCGACGAGGAAGAATTAGATGGAGAAGATCCTATTAATCTAGAAGCATTCGATGTTGCGTTACGAGAATGGATTGCACAAGATCGGACCCGGCGGGAAGTTCAACGTAAGTTTCGTGCATTCCTTCGTCATTTCCGACCAGAATCAACTGAAGATGAACAGCAACGACGACGTAAGCGTGCTAATGGTATCTATGAGCAAAAGATCCGGTTAATGTGTGCTGCCAATAAGGCAACACTACAAGTTTCGTACCATCATCTTATGGAAGCTGAACCCCTCCTTGCGGTTTGGTTAGCAGATGCACCCAAGGATATGTTAGATCTCTTAAATGAAGCAGCTACTCGTCACACCCTTATGCTTTTTCAGTCGTATGGTGCCATCCAGGAAGATATTCATGTTCGAATTTCTGATATTCCCATTATGGATTCATTGCGTGATCTTCGTAGAACACATCTTGACCATTTAGTGAAGGTTCACGGTGTCGTTACACGTCGAGGAGATGTCTACCCCAAGTTACAGATCGCATATTATAAATGTATGAATCGTGAATGCCAAGCAGTTGAGGGTCCTATCCGTGTGGAGGGAGTTGGTGAGGATGCGGTATCTTTAATGATGCCCGAAGAATGTCCCTTATGTGAAGGGGTACACTTCAAACTCGATGCCAACCTATCGCAGTATGGTAACATCCAACGGATTAATCTCCAAGAATCACCTGGATCGGTCCCACCGGGACGTGTTCCCCGTCAAAAGGAGGTTTTTTTGTCACATGATCTAATCGACATTACTCGACCTGGAGAAGAAATTGAAGTAACAGGTGTGTTTGAACAAAAGTACGATTCCAGTCTTACCCTCAAATCAGGATTTCCGGTCTTTTCTACGTTTCTAACTGCCAATCATGTACGCAAACGAGAGGATGCATCCGCAGCAGCTAATCTACAGGAAGCCGACGTTCGTGCGATTTTAGAATTGTCTCGGGATCCTAAAATTGGAGAACGTATCGTTCAAAGTATCGCACCTAGTATTTTTGGTCACGACAATTGCAAGATGGCATTGGCCATGAGCTTATTTGGGGGTGTCCCTAAGAACGTGAATGACAAACATCGGATCCGTGGTGATTGCAACGTCCTCCTGTTGGGAGATCCAGGAACAGCAAAGAGTCAACTGCTCAAATACGCTGAGGCTACGGCACCAAGAGCTGTATATAGTACCGGGAAGGGTGCTAGTGCCGTGGGATTAACAGCCGGTGTACATAAGGATCCTGTCACCAAGGAGTGGACCCTTGAGGGTGGAGCGTTAGTATTGGCCGACAAAGGGGTCTGTCTTATTGACGAATTCGACAAAAGTAAGTACCATTTTATATATATATATATATATATATATATATATGTATATAAGATATGACAACAAGAACAAAAACCAGGATGTTCAGTGCACATTTGTTTGTTGGCTGAACACGCATAGAAAATTATTTTAAGAATTCGCTCTCACGCACACTATCTATATTTCCTTTCCTTTGATTTGATTTATTTCTTCACTTCTTAGTGAACGAACAGGATCGGACGTCTATTCACGAAGCTATGGAACAGCAATCGATCTCCATATCCAAAGCTGGGATTGTAACATCCCTACAGGCTCGTTGTGCTGTAATCGCTGCTGCCAATCCTATCGGTGGTAGATATGATAGCTCCAACACTTTAGCAGACAATGTGGAATTGACTGCTCCTATCCTACAACGTTTTGATATTCTTTGTGTCCTCCAAGATACAGTTGACCCGGTCCTTGACGAACGCTTGGCGAAATTCGTAACGTCTTCTCACATGAACTCTGTTGCAACCAGAGATCTGAATAACGGCTTGGTGGAGTTACCCCCAAGTTCCGGCGGCGCCACTGACAAAGACGGTCTCATCGACCAAGTTCTATTGAAAAAGTATATACAGTACGCTCGGACGAATGTCAAGCCTGATTTGCGAGGGAATGCATTCGATCAAGAAAAGGTCGCATCACTGTACGTTGCCCTCCGAAAAGAATCGGCTAATTCTGGTGGGGTCCCCATCGCCGTTCGACATGTCGAATCGATCATGCGAATGGCGACAGCTCACGCAAAGATGCATCTACGTGATTACGTTCGTGATGATGACATGGACGCTGCAATCAAAATGATGTTAGAGTCGTTTATTGTGGCTCAAAAATTCAGCATCCGACGATCATTGCGTCGTAACTTTGCGAAATACATTACCAGTGGAGAAGATCGAGCACATCTGCTTCTGCACTTACTGGGTGATATGATGCGAAAGGAACAGATGTATCAGGTAATTCGATTACGTCAAAAGGGTCATTCGGAAGATTTATTGGGAAGTTTGGAGGTACCCGTAGACGAATTAGAGGCTCGGGCTAGGGAACGTCGCATATACAATGTCTTGGATTTCTGCAAAGGACCCAGCTTCCAAGAGGCCGGTTATTTCCTAGATGAGGGTAAGGGTTTGATTACGAGATCATCTGCAGCTGTTGGTGCCTAAGTAAATTAATTAACAGTATAATTCTGTAGCACAAATACCACGGCGTTTGACAAATAATGATGCCATGGAGGGTTTTGTGTTTGTGTTTAGAAAGGATTTATTATACACAAATGTATTCAATTTGAATACTGCACCAAATAATTGTAAGAAAAACTATAAGTAATAAATTATTATATAATATAAATTATCAAATGAATGCATATGAATTAAAATACGATACTTTTATTTATTTTTAAAATCTATCATATTACTAAATTAATATATTCTAGTTCGTCACCGATTGATGTATCACACGACGAGCGCGAATAGACAAAAAACAATACAAGGAAAAATACAATGCATCCCCTATACAGCTAGTTTGGAACTGCCGGTAAATATTCGTTCGCATTTGGTAATTCTGTCGTTGGTGTATCTGGTAGATGATCGGCCTGTAAGTAGGACGGTGTTGCGTCGGCTGTTTCTCCCACCTCCTCGTCGAATAATTCATCTTCTAACATCTCTAATTCTGCATCCAAATCAGCCTCATCAATATCGTCTGGTGTTGAAAAATTACGACCCAGTGCCTCGTTAATGTCATTGAAATCTTCCATCATGTCGGCCATATCATCCGTCATATCTTCCACATCGTCAATATTTAGATCATGCTTCAAAGTTCTCTTTAGTTCGTTAGTGGCACCCTTCATTGCAGCAATCGTTTGTACATTCGCCTTCGCACTTTCAATACCGAAACTCGCTTGATCGATATTAAATTGTTGTCCTGCTACCATATCACGTTGATTTTCATACATCTTTTTTCGTTTCAAGACCTCCATGGCACGTTTTTGTAAGGATTGCTTGGCGGCCGGTGACTTGGCCATCTTGATTTTATCCTTATACGCACGCAGTTCATTTTCAAGACCGGCAATTTTTTTGTCCATTTCAGTCACTCGACCACCTAAATTATCCGCCGTCTCCGTCAATCCCGGTGCTGGCGGTCCCGCCTTTTTCTTCTTTCCAAAAACTCGATTCATTGTTGTTGTTGTTGTATTGTTATATTGTTGCTGTTGTACTGTACTGTTATCTTGTTATATTATTATTTTATTGTTTTAGGAAGCTTAATTTTTTTTTAAAATAAATGATGATGTTGTCGCTCTCACGTTGTAAATTAATTGTCTATGATTCGACACAGTCCTTTTTCTGAGATTGCTTTGATGATCTAAGATTAAAATTATCCCTAACTACTGTCTCGTTATTCTACTCCTTTACTCCTGAAGCTGTGATAGGTGAATAAGTTCTGAAAGTGTTCACGATTTATTTGTTGCTGCTGTTTGAGCTTTTACTTAATTTGATATGTCTTTTGTTTTTGCTTTTGATAACGGTTTGAGTCGTGTCTATTTTCTTGAAATGAGCGAGAGCTTGCTTCCGTGAAAAGACAAGACAACTTTTTAGTCATGATACGGCTGGAATTGAAGACCATTACTTCTTGACTAGAACCCAAAAGGAAACAATTAGAGGTGTTGTGTTAACGTTCTGTAGATGGGCAATGATATTATCACCAGCAAAATCTACTACGTTTTATGTAAGCGGTAAGATGGTTGATAATTTTATGTTGAGCAATCTTTATGGACAGAGAACAAAAAGATAGAGCGTTGATCCTGGCTATTTAATATAATGTTTATTCTTATAATTTTACACATCCAAGATTGCAATCTCGGGTCAGGTTCGAGTATGTTCCGTAAAACAAAGGACGTGTAAAGCTATAGGGAAGAAGGGAGTGTATCCATTAATCTGTTTAAGTTTTCTACATAGCATTATGTTCCAACAATCTTCTGTATCCAATCCTTTTTCTATCAATAAGAGTATTCCCATAGCATCATTCCGTATTGGACAAGTTGCTTATCTGATTCTGCCTCTTGCAATGCCTTGATAATTAGAAACCTCAGAGCGTATACAAAAGGGACGACGACAGCAATACACCATCGCGCGGCACGGACAGGCCCGATCACTACAATCCCATCCGTAATTTGAAAGAAAATTGTGGAGAATGTTCCAATAGCTGGGTTTACTAACAACTGAAATAATAGGCCAGGGATTATCCATCTTCTGAAAAAGGGCCTAGGACGTAATTCACCAGTTGTAGCATCGATTTCACCGGTGAAGAATTTCACGAAGACATCCAAGAAACATACTATAGAGATAACGATCTTGGTTTCATCCACTACAAAGTTCCATATCGATCGATAGTAATTATGGATAGTAACGTATGGATGGGAGCAGTACCATGGGGGTGGTTTTTTGTTTGTCTTGTTCTTGTTGTGGAATAGATGATTCAATCTATCGATCAATGTGGACTTCCTTACTTGACATTGTTCCCACTGGGATACTGGGTGAGGAGAAAATGTCAGGACTACGATGTCACGGAAACTATCTCTATACGTAGCAATGGGTTCCGCGCACATCCACGGAATAGTATTATTGTGTTGGTGGTGTGGATCGTCATGGTACCCAGCGCCATATTGGTGGTGAAATAGACGTTGTATCCATGATTGCTTCTGAAATAGATAACCGCATTCAGGTTTTTCGGAGACCCTGGTCGGAGTTAATGACGTAGCTACAAATTCTCGCATTGAAATGTACTTTACTTTATTATCCTCCTTTTTCTTCTTTTTTGTCTTTGGTAATTGCAGCCAAGGACGCAATGCAACATGTGAAAATTCATATAAGATACAAACAATAAAAAGATAATTCCAACGAACTGCAAGTTTCGTATTTGGTCTCATTAAAAGTCTTTTGTTGATCGTTTTATTTGCTTCTGTCATAAATGTATCCTGTAGTTCGTACAGCCGTCTACGCTCGTCTTCATTTAAGTTTTTGGGACTTGCGATTCTCTCGCGTTCCAATCGATGTAGTTCCCTTCTCTTTCCTAATAGCTGGCATCGAGATTTAAGTGCCATTCGTCGAAATGCTAGCTGTATCTTCATGGCAGATGTTAGTCTTCTATCCTTCGTGCTAAATATCGCAACAACACGATGGTACATCTGATTTTGATACGCTCGCCAAACTCTCTGTATCAGAATTGCAGCATCTTGTTCTTTCTCGGCAGGTGATTTTTTCTTCCAAAGAAACTTGTAAATTAACTTTTGTTTCTTGGCAATAGAATATTGACGTCTTTTTCTTATAGTTGAAACGACGCCCCCTCTCAATTTGTTTAATTTCCCTATAAGTGGAATGATGTACTTCGTCCAACGTATATACTTTAACAGTAACACTAACTGTCGTATTAATTTTCTTGGATTCCGAAATCCATTCGTGACAAGTGTACGACGCAATTGCGGTATAGCACTATTCTTGAAGTATTCACCAAGTTTAGCTCTGACAAATATCGTTGCCGCTAAATAAGCATGATACAAGTAATGAAGTATGGCACAAATTGTACTCATCTTTGCGCGTTCTTTACTGATCTCATATATCACATATTCATTCGGATCTTCAATAGTAAGGAACACCGTATTGTTAATGGGCGCAATAAGTAGTTCCCGAACAAGCCACTTTCCACTTATTAAACCTTTCATAAAATGATAAAGGATAATATAAAATCCCACTGGTAAAAGAACTACTCTTAAAAGGATTCGTCGATAGAAGATATACCGCGGATTTATTTTCTTTTCCTTCTTCTTTTTCTTCTTCTTCTTCTTCTTCTTCTTTATAGCTTCTTCCTTTTCTTCTGAAGATAACAATTGAATACGATCTTTTTTGATTGTAGCGTTGTAGTATTCCTCTCGTGCCTTGGCATGCGAATATTTAAACCAAAGTAAAGAAAATGAAAATGATATAACAACATTGTAGTCATTCAACCGATTCAAAAATGTAATCCATACGGAACAACCCCATGATTGATGCGATGGTACATCAGTTTCCAAAGCATCCAGTAAAATGCGCTCTAATTCTTTTATTTTCGACCCATTAAAACCAATAGCTGTCGTTAAGTTGCCGATGATGCTACTACTGGAATCATCGGTAACATCATTTTCACTAGTTCTACAAAATGCATACGAACGAAGAATTGGTTCAGCATAAGCTAAGATATCGAAGATACCACCAATACATAGAACAAATGTCCAAACTCGTTTGTACCATCGTAATGGTATCTCGAAATCAAAATCAAAATCCGCCGTCTCCTGTAGTGATGATTCATTATCTAGAAACGAGAATGATGGTGTAATATTATTGAGCGATTGCGATTGTGATTCTTGTTGTTGATCTTGTTGTTGCTGAGTATTGTCGTCCTTATCATTATTATGTTCCATCGTCGTCACCACGACAATGGATGCATTGGTAGTAAAAGAATCATCGCCATCCGATATTATTTCGTCAGGACGATGGGAAGGCTGTTGTTGTGGTTGTTTTTCGCCTATCGTTGCCATTTTTAAGGGACCCCCTCACCAACCAATCTCATCCAGCGTTTTCTCCTAATCGAATGGATTTATAGCATCTCGCACAGGAGGTTAAGAACGTCGGCAAATAGTCATGTTCCAGACAATAAGTGATGTAGAGCGCATTAGAAATTAGAATTGCTCAATTCAAACTAAGCAATATTTGACAACGCGAAAAACAACAAAACAAACGAAAATGACAAAAGATACGACGTGAAACGTACACGTACTTAGTCCTACTACGTGAAATACAGTGTTGAAGATACGATTTTCATTTGGCGCGAAAATAAAAATCGAGTAGTATACCATTAGAATTTCTGTTACCCCGATACCCATTTGAAATCGTTAATTAGAGGAGGTTCAAAGAATCTAATTCCTATATCCGTTTTTTTTCGCAATTTCGATTTTCAAATTGATTCTTAACAAAGTTATACAGCGTGAACTTTATTTACAAGTATGAAAGTAGGACCTTCGCAGAAGAAGCGATACAAATAGCACTGTAGTCATACCTTATCATCATGACGATTGGCAAACATCATGTTTGGTTGTTACTACTTTTCAACCATCTGATCAGTTTATATCAAGTAGCTGCATACGTTGTTTATCGTACGAATCATCGCAATTCGCCGATTGTTACCGATAGTATCAGAACTACAGATGTTTTGGCTGGCTGGAGAATTTTTTTGAACCCGAAAAGAATCATCACCGTCATCTTCATCATCAACGAACAGTAGACAAATACAATATCCAGAACAATATCCAGCAACGTATGAATCGAATGATGAAGAAATAGAAGAAGATATAAGTATACCAGATGCAAAATTAATTCGACCATTATTAAAAAATACACAACTACAATCAAGACCAATTCAAGTTGTATACGACGCAGAACAAGATGGTTGGAATCCAACTGTATTCCATAATGCTGTTGATGGAAAGGGTGCATGTGTAATCTTTACTAAGGACCTAAAAGAAAAGATATATGGTGGATATAATCCAAAAGGATATTCATCACTTGGTGGTGCACGACCATCTGTTGCTGCATTTATTTTCTATGAAATTACTGATAGTAATGGTAGTGGTGGTGATAGTGATGAGAAGATGAAGAAGAAGAAATTTCAAAAATTACGTAAAGTTGGTGGTGGTGGATTAGCTTGTGCTCGTGACGATCCAGATTTTGGTATTAGTTTCGGTCCTGATTCGTTAGTAATTAGTTTACAGAGTAGTAATGATGGACAAGAAGGTAGAAAAGCACAATCCAAACTAGGACCCTATTTTGAGAAAGGACCAGAAGATTTATCAAGCTTATTTGAAAACAATGGCTCACCGAATTAAGCAATTAAAAGTTTTTGTTGGTTGTTACGATGATGACGAAGATATACCATATTCTGGAGGTGTTTTAGATATGACATCAGGTTAAATCAAAATATAATCACCACGGACTAAGGTAACTCCCCAGGAATGGGTTTAAAGGGAGCCCTCCAAAGTATAATACAGGTAAGATGATGGATGTGATCACAATCACTCCCTTAGATTCCCAGAGATGAAACACTAAAACAATCGTACTCAACGTCTAGCTAAAATGTATTTCATCATACGGCATAATGTATTTGTTGCAAAATCTTCGACGTATCCAAAATTTGAGACGAGATTGAGGTCTTTGATTAGAATCAATAGATCCGATTTGGGAGTGGGACTAATGTGACTTGGATAGAAGAATTCATCAAACAATATATTCTGGTGGCGATTCTATTAATGTATCAACACGTGCAAAAAGAAAAACAAAACAAAACAAAACAAACACAAATCATTTTGTCGAAGAAGTACGTAATGTATAAATATCAATATAACATTACATTATTACATCCTTTTATCTACTCTCGCTCATTCCATTTATTCCACGTGCTCGTAAATGATACGACGCAGTTCGCTAAATGCATCATAATCGAGATGATATTATTACTGCTATTATTACTATTTTGGCCCATTCAACACGACAGCTACCAGATCTCTTCATTCTCCACCGCAGCATCATTTATTATTCGACGTTTTTTCATTATACGCATACTACGTCGCCGTCGACGTTTTCGACTTCGCTCATGAAAGGAAGTAAACATTTGCGGATGGTCTTTCTGTAGAAATGAAAATAGAAGTAACGGTTTCTTCGCTAACTTCTCAAGAAGATCCGGATAGATTTCGAGCGAAAGCGTCCGATTGTTGTCGTTGCATCTACCCGTCCAGTTGTTGTTTTTATCATTGCATCTCTTCCAAAATCTATTCAGCATCATATGATGATCAATTTGCGACTGAAGAAAGACGCGTTCCTTTCTTTCCTCTGCATTATATGTAGGATCTTGGCCCACGAAAAGAGACTTCGTAGTATCCAGTGCCGAAAGAGTTATATTATCCCGTAAACTGTCTAATATATACCTTCGTCCACATTTGTCATCATAGCCCGTGGAATAGTAATTGTTTCTAGCCCCCTATTGACCTTGAGAACGCTCGCTAGCTTTTTTATTCCTTCGTCGTCGGTAGCATGCACAGGTTGGGGATCAGCATTATGTTTTGATACCTCAAAATTTAATCCCCTGAGCGTGGTATTGGTGGCTAACTTCGATCTCCCGGTACAAACACGTTCTAAGATATCATTTGATGATGGTCCGAACGCAAACAATAATTTGTTTACACCTCCGTCTAGAACAGCATTGAAAATAAATTCAAATGTGCCTTCTATAGAAAATAGTATATTGTCACCAGTATAATCCTCGAAAGAAAGCAATTTAATGCTATCGTTAGATGCAATAGCAGTAGAAAATCTGCTTGCATCAGCCAACGTCAATGGATAGTGACTAGCATAGTTGAATCCCATAGTCTTGTTCTGTGGTCCTTCAAGGCATCGAAGATAAAAGTCGATACCCCGGTTGTGTATTTCCTGGTTCAAGCAAAGATTCCCAATTTCCAAAACTCCAATTTTTCCCAACGCTCTTTTGCTGATGATGAGCTCTTGAAGTTCCTTCGATGTATCGAAATTGTCATCCCAGAAAACATATTGCAATACATCAATGAAGCCTTCATTCCTTAATGCGAAGATGGCCTCTTCCATCGTATTTTTGACTGGGAAAAATAATTTCGCCATGGTTTCAATTCAAAATCAGAAAGGTCAATGGTATGAAGAATTGTACGTCTTGAGCTGTAACAGAAGTCTACTCTACTATGGAGTCTGAATAGTTATGTGTGTGTGTGTGTGTGTGTGTGTGTGTGTGTGTGAGAGAGAGAGAGAGAGAGAGAGAGTACGTGTGTATTTTGTGTGAGAGAGTGTGAGGGACAAACTTCGCGTAATACGGAAATGTCCCTCAAAAAACATTACGTATTATAATTTTTACCTTAAGTAGGAAAGAAAATGGCTTCTCGTTACAGGCGAGATATTATAGTCGCATCTTTGTATCACGAAAATAGCAATCAAGAACCGTCGTTGTATCAGGAAAATGTCAGTAGAAAACCGTACATTTAGCTTGCAATTGGCGAGGGAAATTGAAGGGCAATTGTACTTCCTCCGTGCAATGCTTGATTCGCACACGCTATCGTGTGGTTCAACGTGCTTTTACCGTGTAATAATTCCTCACGATAGCGCGTGGGAATAAGCGTTGCTTGGACGAAGTACAGAAAGGAGAAGGAGAAGTAAATAATAGTTGTCGCGTTTTTCGTCCTCGTATGCAATTTATTGGTATTCGCGTCGTGGTTAGTCGCGTCGTTGCACGACGAAAATAACAGTTCGCGAAAACGGATTCTCTCGAGAACGAGACTAGAAAAACGTATGCTACTTTTTAGCTTCAACAGAGGTCCTGCCTTCATACTTTAAGCTTCAATTGCGGCCCCCAATTTAGGAAGGCAAATGGGTTCTGACTAAAATAATGAATAACAACCACGCGCTTTACTTATTAGCAATTATGTTTTCCTTCAATAAATTTGCATTCAACATTGTATGTTCGATTACTCCTACATCATGATGTATAGCGTTATTAAGTCTGATAGTTTTTCAAACTTCATACTCTTTGCAAAAGTTAATCATGGAAATGCACACATGCTTTCCAGGCATGATGATACTTTCATCTAAAAAGGTCTATTCTATCAAAATCACCGAAGCACAATAACGAAGGCGTACATTTCATTCTATAATATATACCTACTGTATTTTAATTACGTAACGCAATCCGTGTTGCAATCTTGAAAAATGGATTCTCGTACGGCGTTGCCGATGTCTATGCACGTGAGCGCGAAGAATGATCAATTCGTGAATGAAGTTCTTGTTGGACTATCAAAATTAAATAATTTCCTGCACCCCTATCTAAGTCCCGCGTGAATGGCGCCGCTCTAATTGATGACGATCGACGATCGACGATTGTTGATTGATTCATTCATTCATTTTCACATTCTTCTGTAGCTTTTTACCAGGTATCATCAATTTCAATTTTGTACAAGGTATTGTCGATGTTGAATGGTCGAAAGTACTTCCGTCCATATATTATTTATTTACCTTGGCTTCGATCCTTACACGTACAATAATTAAGCAGTAGAGAATAGATAAGCAAATAATAATAATAATGACTGCTTCAATGTATTACTTTACGATCATCATCACGATGGTCGTGTTCGTAACAATTTCTTCTACATCATGTCAAGGTTTTTCCGTTATACAATCCCAATCATCGAGGACACAACCACAACGGATTGTAGGTGTTAGTGCACCTACTTCTTCGTCTTCTTCTTCTTTGGAAATGATATTTGGCCGTGGAAATAAGAATGATGCTGTTGACAAGGAAGAAAAACAATTTATACCTGGAAAGAAAATAAATATCGCACAACGTAAAAAGTTAGGTATGAATGATGATGAGGAAGAATATGATTTAAATGTAGCATTAGAGAATTCCACTGATCCATTTATATCCAAACTTATTGCTGGTAGTTTAATTGTATCAATATTTTCATTATTAATTTATGCTATCGTGATTCCGGCTACTACGGATTATGGTGAGGGTGTTTGTAATGCACTATTAACTGGTGGTCGATGTTAGTGAAAGAAATTGAAGCTGTGAAAAGTTGAACAAGAAAATAATGACAACGACGAAGAGAGAACAAAAAGACCATATTCGAATATTGAGCAAACAATAGATGCTAGCTATGAATGAGGTAAACAAACTTTGAAAAAAAAACGAAAAATAGAATGAAAATGTAATTAACTGTATTCGTATTTTACGTTTTCTTTTTTACCTTTGATTTACAAATAATAGTACTTTACATTACTTTCTACTTGATTAATGTATTTTATTTTAAACCACAAACACTTAAGTCAGTCATTGCACCACCTAAGATATCTTTATTTTTAACTTCCCTACGACGTTTCAAGAATGCGTCAAATCCATCCATAGCATTTAACTGTGTACTTGTCATTGGATTACCATGTAAATTCATATCTATTATTAATGTATTAGTCCAAAGTTCTTCCGGTAATGGTTGTGGACTATTTGGTATCTTTCCTGATATATGATTATTCCGTACCGACAATACTTTTAATTTAGATAACTTTCCAATGGATGTTGGTAAACTAACAATAACATTATCATCAAGATTTAAATCATTCAATGATGGTAAATTACATATCGTTTCTGGAACTGTTGCAAGATTGTTCAATGATAAATCTAATTTTTCTAATAACTTTAATTGTACAGCAATACTACCACTACAACCAACAATACATCGAGGAATATTCGACAATGAATTATTGGATAATAATAATATTTTCAAACTTTTGGGTAATGTTGTTGGAAGAGCATCGTAGGATTTGGATTTAGTATTGTTATTGGTTTTACCACTATCACCACCACCACCTCCTCCGCCATTATTATTATTGTTATTATTATTATTTGGCCGACCAAGTTGATTGTTGTTTAAGGAAAGTGTTTTAAGTTTCGTTAAGGAGATAAGAGTATCATCACCGATAGAACCAGGTGTAAGTTTATTGTTGTCAACATTCAATGATTTCAAAACTTTTAAATTTGATATTTTAGGATTAAGTATTGTAATTTTATTCCTTGATAAATCAAGTGTTGTTAATTTAGAAATCCTTTTAATATTTTGGTGTGTGTTTGTTTGTTTTTGATTGATTGATTAACCATTAGAGAAAGAGACAGCGACAAAAAAGATGGACAATATATAAATGTGAGAGAATGTAGGATACTTGTGATGGATCTCATCCGTATTACCTATAACGCGCAATCGGCATCCGATATATGAATAAATCCAACAATGCATACACTACTCTCCCACTCTGATAATAAACTTACTCAAAAACTTGACTTGGTATATTTTCTAATTTATGTTCACTTAATGATAAAACTCCAGTCTTTTTTGCATTTTCTAATTTTTGTTCAACGACCTTCCGACCAGTTTTGTTGTGTGGTTGTGTATTACCCATTATTATTATATGATAAATTTACAACAACAGCAAATGGTAAGACGACGACGACGATGACGACGCA
This sequence comes from Fragilariopsis cylindrus CCMP1102, assembly GCA_900095095.1. Classification (NCBI taxonomy): domain Eukaryota; phylum Bacillariophyta; class Bacillariophyceae; order Bacillariales; family Bacillariaceae; genus Fragilariopsis; species Fragilariopsis cylindrus. The sequence continues at coordinate 225,794 of FMBT01000353.1, forward strand.
ATGATTCTCTCCACAGGTGTAGTAATATTATGAATCAATATAATGGCAATGTTCAATATATAATATCATATTCTCATTTTCATTTTCATGTGAATTTAAAATTCGAAATGAAGAAAAAAAATCGAATGCATAGGGGCCTATGGAGATTTTAAATAGGGTGAAAATTCACCGAAATTTACTTCAGATAGCTTCTTAAACTAAATTACGTTTTTCTCGCAATTACTACTCTTTACATTATTTACCGTGGGACCTTGGACAAACGACACAAGACAAAGATATATATTATACGGTAATACATACTCGAACCTGAAACTTATGGCCATTTCATTATTTCATTACTTTGATGAACTTGTGAGAGAGGCTTTTCAGTAAAATATCATTATACTTACTATTGTTTGCGACGAACGGCAGTATGAATGACAATAATAATAATAACAATAATAATAATATGATGGACATCAGCAATAACGCTGACGCCGACGCTGACGTTGACCCCGACGATGACCGTCACGACGATAATGCTGATAATGCAAGTAATACAATTAGTGCTACTGTCGCTGACGTTGACGACGACAGTAGTGGTAATAATAGCTTTGATATTACTAGCAAAATTAGCAGTAAAAGACGAGAAGATCGGATCGTTGAATCTATCTATCAGCATATGATAGAATCAATTTGTAAAGATGCTGCTATTAATATGCATGAGTTAATAAAAACAGGATCACATGAAGGGAATCATGATGCAATACCATCAACATGGCAATTATTTTCTGGAAAAACAACTGTACCTCCAACCCGTAGAGAATTATATCCAGAAATTTATAATACAAATGACAATGACAATGGAAAGGACAATGACAATGAAAAGAACGACGACAAGTCAACGACAAAAATAACAACAACAACGGACGAAGAAATTCAAACTGTCCTTGAGAAATACGCTGTAGAATTACCTTCGAAGAAGACGATGTCCTCGCTTAACTCTTCTTTAAGTAGAAAGAGACGCCCATATGGAGAACCTGATGCTAGAATTTTGGAGGAGGAAGAAGTCTTACCAAAACTCACAAAAAATAAGAAATATAAAGACAGTGACGATGAAGACGATGAAAACACGACGAACGATGGTAGCAATAATGATAATGTTGATGATGAAGATGACGATGAAGAATATAAAATGGACGATGAGGATGACGACGAAGAAAGTGATTTTAATGACGATGATAATGACGATGGAGAAAGAAAAAGGAAAAAAGCTAGTAAGAAGCAGAAAAAACGCACGTTATCGACGTTATCAACAACACCATCCGTAGGAGACGCATCGATGATGTCTACAACTACAACAACAACAACAACAGGGATCGATCCGACAAACAATACTGAAATTGGAGATTCAACCACCATCACATCAGCTTCAGCTTCAGCGGCAACGGTAATAGCAACGAATAGTATTAGTAATGATACTATTAATAACAACAACGAAATAATTGGGAATGGGAATGGGATTGGGATGGTCGATATATGGGGTAAAACTCCAGGAAAGGAACCAAAGAATCAATTAGTACGTTGTCGACTTTGTAGTAGACTTGTGAGTACATCACGATTTGCTAGTCATTTAGATAAATGTATGGGTTTATCTATGTCAAGAGGAGGTGGTGGTGGATCGTCAGGATTATCATCAACAACAACAACAACAACAAGTGGAGACAATAATAAAACCGGAATGAAAATGACATTATCATCGTCAGGTGGTCTTACTAATACAACCAAAAAATCCAAAAGGGCCAGTTCCAGTATTCATAATAGTAGTTCAATGCACTTAAACTAAAGGTTCTTAAAAAAAGTTAGACACTCACTGAAAAAAAAAATTGCAGGTTTTTTATAAGGCCTCTATTATCATAATATTATTACTTCGAAATACTTCATTCTTTTATGCCTACTAGCTAGCTTGCTATCCTGGTGACTGGAGCTCAACAAAAATCTCCTGAAAAGAGGGGATTGATCAATGAAATTATGATTATCTGAAAGTTTAATTGAAACAAGATGAAGCACCAGCTTACTATCTCTCTTTCTATCTATATCTTTCAAAACAGTGAAAAAAAATATGACGTGTATTTAATTTTTTCTCGAGTGAGTCCCGCGTGAATTAGTGTAATAACAACAACCATGACCAATATTCAAATTTTTATAGAGAGATGGTGACGAAGACACAAAATACACTATCATTATCATACTCAATACCATCCTCATACTAGTTTACTGCATCAATTCAATCCTACAATCATTCTCGTCGTCGTCGGTCTTCATCAATAGATAGATTATCAATCAATATATCAATATCAACATCTCAATCATCAACTCAGTAATTTACAATCATGGCTCCATCATTGTCTACTATTCTTGAACCACGTATGGCTTGTCGGTTTGGGAAAACAGAAGATCCAATCGAATGTAGTTTACATATTTTACCAAAACAATTACAAAGAGAATTCCAACATGTATTTGGTGATAAATATTTAGATATAAAAGAGAGGACCGATAATGCATATGGTCAACAAAGACCAGATAATAATAATAGTTCTGTGTCTGATGGTGATTGTTCTATGGGAATTTCGGAACCATCATCGTTATCATCATCGCCGTTGGAATTATTGGCAATTCCAACAAATCAAAGAGCACGTCATGATTTGGTAGCCATTGGAGATGAAATTGAATTAGAAAAGGATCGATTGCTGAATTGTGTACGTAGTTTTATTTCGTTTTTACTCCTTGTTCGTTTGTTTTGATTGTTTGTTTGTTTGTTTGTTTGTTGATCGGTATAATTTTGTTCTTTTGGGGGGTGCCTCATCTATTTATTTATCTTCCTTCCTTCCGTCTTTTATTTATTTACTTTATCTTATTTTATTGCGGATATAGTTTTTGGAATTCGGAGAAGAATTGTGTCAAAAATTCCGAAAAGCTGGATACTGGGCCGATTTTATTGATCCGTGCAGCGGTCTTCCTATGATTACCAAGGTAATTGTGCAATAATATATATATATATATATATATATATACATAGACATATGTTGTTTTTTATTGTAGGACTAATATTATAAAGCATTCTCCTTGTTATATTATTTATTTACTGACACAAAATCTTTGTCTCTTCTTTGATTCGTTCCTTATCTTTTTTTGCAATAATATAAATATATTTAAAAAAGTCATGTAATAAGGTATATTCCGAAGTGGATGGTATGGAATGTTTGTTAAATTATAGATCATACAATGCAGGATTTTGTAAAGTATTAACCCATCCACGATGGGGAAGTGCTGTCTATCCAGCAACTATATTCTGTCATGCACCAAGAGATACTATTGCAGAAATTTTAAAATCACATTATATATAAATACAATAGAAAAATAAAACAAGAAAAATAACGTTCCTATGATTTATAAAATGGTAATACTTTGACTTTCTTTTATGATATGGTAATGATGACGATAATAAGAATAAACGATTATATTAATTTATGCTTTATATCAAAACTATAATTTTTACGATCTTTTTTCTAATGCTTACTCATCATTATTACTACGAGCACGTTTACAATCACCACTGATTATTATTTAATTATTTATACCGTAACAACTACTAACTAAACCTCTCCCTCCTCTTCCCCATCTCCGACAGTTCTAGTTCCTCGTGGAAATAAACTCATTGTCATCATTTGAATAAAATCATTAATATTAACTTTACCATTATCAGGATCAACATTATTGTGGTTGGTCTGTTTAGCACGATCAATCATTTCTTGTATCTCATCTATAGTCATATCATGTTCACCTAATTCAATTGCAACTCGTTGTAAATCATTTACTGTTATATATCCCTTTTCATCGGTATCAAATAAACGAAATACACGAATAAAATGATGATTATTATTATTATTATCATCGTCCTCGTCATTTTCCTCATTATTATTGGTCGTATTGGCCATTAGTTGTACATATGATCTAAGGTAAGATTATCTTCATCGGATAGTTCCGATAATTGATATATAATGTATTTAAATGAGGATAATTATACTCGTCATGGATTGTTGCTGTTGCTGCTGCTGTTCCTGTTCTAATACTGACAAGATACTTCTAATCCCTACTTGAACAATCCCTCTCCATGAATATCAAATAATTTGAAAGATTCTTCTATATCATATAATTCGGCTTGAGAAAACATCGTTGCTGGTCCACCTAAATCATTATTATTAGTAGTAGTTTATTAGTACCAGTAGGGATTGATTTTTGTTGTTGTTGTTTCTGAGGAGGATGAGAATATTGATTATTAGCAGCATTATACTTGGCACCGACAGAATTTTCTTTTAAAGGTGACAATCGATGAAAACTGCCACGACTATTATTATTATTATTATTATTCGAACTCGTCATAGCGGGGTGCTGATGATGCATTACTTTTTTGTTTTCTGGTGATGAGAACGACGCAATGATGATGAAGCTAATTGAAGAAATCGACCTCGATTATTGTTCTTACTACGTCCACCGGTATTATTAGAGGGAAGAGAAGAAGAACTAGGAGCAGAATAAATATGCAACGGCTGTGCATAATTAATCATTTGGGAAAAAAGTTGATGTGATGTTTACAGTAGATAAAAGATGCATTGCGTGAGGGGAAAATACGTACTGTACATCGCCACCACATTCATACAACTCGCGAGAGAGTAAAGTAGCTAACTCTAGTAAATAAACTGTTCACATACCATTGTATTTGTATTTGTATTCGTATTGTTTCGTTTTGTATTATTCCACTACTGGTATCGTCGCTCTGCTCGTCTTTGTTGCTATTACTGTACTGTTTGGACATAACAATGAAATGGAGAATGGTGAAAACAAAACAAGTGTCATTTTTATTTTATTTTATTTTATTTTCAAATTCAAAAAAAAAACGGCTACGCGACAGCACTTGAAATATGGTATGGTGTATGAGGTATACGTAGTATGCATACTTACATACATATGAGCTATACATAGCTAGTACTTTCTAGCTTTATGCTCTATTATCGTCACTAACTCTCAAGATGTAACTACAACTATGAATACGTCTTAATCGAGTTTACTAGAAGATTGAACCTTACAAACCTATACTAAAAATTGATTAGCATTATATGATTCCTCCTTTTTACTGTTATTATATTATTGTTCCTATTATTCTTTCTTTCTTCTTTTTGAATATTGATTTCTATAATTTCGGATGCATAATCCATAGCAATATCAATCATAAAGTTCCATCGATTTTTTGATGGGAACCAACCAGTCGGCCATCCTATATGTCCACCATGCTTCGTGGATAGTAACATGACATTATCAGTTTTTGATATCTCGTTATGTAATGTTACTTCATATAATGAAATCGGATCATCGATAGCATGAACAGCAAGTAATGGTACTTTTGTTCCCATTAAACGATTCATACCTTTCGTATCACCAAGACCACCCGCTGAATTATCTTCATAATAATCATGTACAGAGGAATAACCGTGATACTTACAAACAAGATCTGTATCGATATCAATTACAGTATAAACATTTTCAACTTGAGCCATTGTTATATTACGTTGAGCAAATTTTGGCATTAATGGTTTTATAATTGTTGCCTTTAATCCCCATGCTAATGATGGTTGCCATACCTTCATAGAATGTTGTGCGGTGGACAATTCTTTAAAAGAAGTTTACTAGCACATATTGAACCAGAGAAACATAATGTACCTGCAATACCACTATTCTCTTTCGACTTGGCAGTATAATTTGCAGCAATGATACCACCCATACTAAATCCGACCATAATAATTTTAGATTTCTTCTTCGTCGTCGTCGTCTACCAGTACTAGTACCATAAAGTGCATAATTCAATGCATCCACTGTACAACCTAAATCGGAGGTACGTGCACCATGAAATGATTCATACCCTTTAATGGGTGTTTTCATTAATCCACGATTTATCATAACCGCAACGGTACATCCCTCCTTTGTGGCACGACGTGCTAAATCAAGTACGTATGGTTCTGTTGATCCGCCATTCAAACCATGACTGACCAAAAATGTTGGTTTGTCCGATTGATATCCATCTTTTGGAAATACTATATCTAACGCAACAGCTTCTTCTTCATCATTATCATTATCATTGTCATTATCTTTAGTAGTAGAAGTAGAAGAAGATACTTTACATTTTTTACTTGGTCCATTATCACCATCAGGACCAGGCGCAGTTGGAACTTTAACCCAATAACGTTCATAAGAACTTTACCACCAATAGAACCTTTAAATAAAGGAATGGTGCCAATGTTAATAAATCACCTGAATAGAGGTAGGGTGTTGGTGAATAATTATCAATATATTGTTGTAACTTGTTACGGATACGTATATTAGTATTATTTTTTTCATTGCAAAAAAATCCTTCCTTTGCCGATGATGATGTTTTACCATTGGCATTATTGTTTTGCCATCACTTCTACCCAGTCCACCGAATCGTCCATTAGTAATATTATGAATAAAGAATGGATCTTCCATTATAGTTCGTACAAAACATACTACTCCAAGTTTAAAATAATTTGATGACGTCGTTGATAAGTCTTCTCCTACTTGTCCTACTCCATTTTCTTCTTTCTGATAGTAATAATAGTAAACCTAATCCAGTAAATATAATTACTAATGGTGGACATATAATATTCAATAATAATAGAATCATACTTTTAAATAATGGACGTAAATTTTTCCATGATTTCAAATTAACACGTTCATCTTTATTCTTTGGTTTCATTGGTTTCGGGATTGGATGGAATGGATATTCAATACTAGCAACTTCCTTTAAACGTTTTAATACCGATTCATGATCATTGTTCTCGTTGCTACTGTTGTTGCTGTTGTTGTTGAGTGACATTGGTGAGACACACTGAGTACACTAAAAAGTGACGTATGATCGATTACGATTTTTCAAACAAAATAAAGCAACGATGGTTTATGACTTTTTGTTCTTTTGAAGTACTTGGCGATGTTCAGTACTAGCCTTCTGTCTTCTCTTCTACCACCGGTAGCTGCTGGTTAATAATGATGCTTGTATTGTGTTTGTGATTTGTTATGTTCGTTCAAGTAAAAGACAGTAGTGAGATGAACACGATTGAGCTTATGAGTTCTATTGTCTACTTCCTCCGTGCACCGGATTTTGCGTACAGAAGTATTGTGAGGAATTTTTACAGGATATATAAGCGTGAAGAGTAAGAGTGAGTCGAAAAGTTTCAAAATCTCATTTTTTTTTTAAATTTCCTGTCGATTGGTAGACAGATTTTAATAGTTCTCCGTACTTTTATGGTGTGAAAATTCCTCAACATATACCCGCACGCAAAATCCGGTGAACGGAGGAAGTACAATTGTAGACGATGAAGCAATCTATCAATATTTTTTTTAAAGAAGATTTTGATCCGTTGTCCGTAAGAGTGATAATATCATAATATAGTTCAGTTTGATTTATATATTCCTACATATATATATATATATACGTATGTACGTATGTTTAAATGTAAGAATAGCGCATATTTCCATCGAAAGAGATAGATAGACAGATAAAGAAATATTTCGGTCATATAAAGTGTCACAGTTTGATCCCGATGGAAAATAGTTGATATTGTATAAGACTTCTTCGTGATGGTGATGAATAATCATGATGATCAATCGTCAATCCGAAATATCACTACATTCGGATCTCCTCTTCAATACTACTGTCATCATCGTCATCTTCTTCTTGCTCTTCTTCTCCTCCTTCAGGTATGTTATTATATTCTGCACGAAAAGCAGGTGGTGGTCTTCGACGATTTATCCTTGGACGAAGAGAAGCAAACATTTCATCTCTAAAAGGAGGAGCACCATCACGCAAACTAGCACCAACAATAATACGTCTGGTACGTTGATCATTATTATTATTAGAAGCAGCAGCAGGTGCAGGTACAGCCACAGAAGCAGATTCTTCTTCTTCTTCAGCACGACGCTGCCGAGTATACATTGCTGTTTCTCGTGAACGCATTTCACGATTCCGTCTTCTTGAATTAGCAAGTTGTCGTTGTAAATGTTCTATACTGTCATGTTGATTCAATGTTTGAGCATTCAATTTTTGTTGTGTAGAAATAGATTTTGTTAATAATGATTGTAATATCAATGATGTACATTCTAAATGACCCAGCTTCTCTCGTAAAGTTGCAACATCGATCAACGTCATCGTTCTTTTCCTACCACTGTTATCATCATTATTATTATTATTATTTCTTTCTTCTTCGTCTTCATCTTCTTCTGCATGATGACTTTCAGGTTCGTCGTGATTTTGCCAGGAAGATTTATCAAGTGCAGTAACGCATCGTTCCTGAAGGTTTGTAAGCTCATGTTGTTCGTTTTCGTTTTCGTTGTTGTTTTCGTTGTTATAAAGTTCCTCAAATCGCAATAATTCCAACGCAGCATGTTGTGAAACCACTCTGAATGCAGAAACGTCCGTCAATTGTTGAAATGTTACATTATCCAAAACTTCCATCACACCATCATTGTCATTCTGATTAGGATTAGTGATTTCGTCATTATCATTGTCTTCACCATTACCTTGCTGCTGTTGTTGTTGTTGTTGTTGTTCGAATGCCTTTAGATAAGAAACAAGTGCAAGACTAAATTCTTTTACTAAATTTTCCGAATAAACGTAATTTGAACGTTCTTTGTAGTATTCTGTAAATAATAATCTCCAAAATCTAAAATCTGTAACATCCGCGACAGTATTGTTGTTGATGTTGTTATTTTCTTTTTTCCCAAATAATAATCGACTTGGATCATCTAAGCATTCATCGATGACATATGTTTCTAATTCAAATGCATTAAAATCATATCGTAATTTTTTTGTGCATTCATATATATGTATTAAATCATTAACGTTAATATTATCTTTTCTTGATCTATCATTACGACGATCACGCATAAAATTATATTTTGCAATTTTTGTTAAACTATCAATTTGAAAATAGTCACATAAACAAATAACAATGGGTGCATTCATTCTCTTTAATCCAGGTGCTACAGCGTTAAGTTCCTCGTTTGCTTGTGCTTCTGTTTGTGCTACTGTTTGAACATTATCTTGAATAGATGTTGTTCCTGTTCCTGTTTCTTTTTCTGCTGTTGTTGTATCTTCATTACGATAACAATGATTAAGTATAATTTGAAATGCTTGACCGGCAACAGCATGAAAAGTTTCTTCATCCATTTGATCTGAAAATTGTATGAATGATTCATTTGTATTCGATTCAGTATATCTTCTATGTTGTTCCGAACCTAAAAATACACTTGAAAAATAGTCACTTTTTGGACCAACTAAATTACGATGAATTGAATATCGGTATAATGTTGGGCGTTGTTGACATTGAGTAGTACTGTTCGATGTCTTTCTCTTTTTGTTGATTGGTTCTGATTCTGATTCTGGTTCCTCGTCCAATAAGCTCTTTCTATTACTACCTTTCCATCCCAACACGATCGTCCAATCACTGTAATCCGGTTCAGGATCAGGATCGAGTGACCAATGCGTGTTATTTCTTGTACGTGCTGCCATTGCTGAAACTGAGACTGTTGCTGCTGATGCTGATGCTTCTACTTTTTGTCTCTCGTAGACATGTCCTATCTATTCTGGAGCTTTCTTTCTTTGTTGCTAAAGTTGAGCTTAAGAATTTAACGTGTCACGATATATATATTCAATATCATTTCAATCTCTCAACGTCAAAGTCAAAAGCGACGGATTGAGAATCTTAGATTTGCCTCCCCCCCCCCCCCGTGATTCATTCAGTCGTGTCTATACCTGAATAACTCTTAGCATTCTCATGCAATTTTGCATGGCGCCACGATCAACATCATGCAAGGCACAGGGCCTTGCGGGACTAATAATTTTTGGGGGTTTGGTAGAAACTAAATTATTATAGCGTGTTTTTACAGCGTGGAGTATCCGCCTTGCTTAAGCGGGTAGGGTTACCCGCTTTGCATTACCCGAAAAAGCAGGTATGGAGTAACCGCTTTTGTAAAAATAAAACTAATTATTAATTTTCGACCAGCCCCCGAAATATTTACAGTGCCGGAAGGCCCATAGAGCGAAGCATCAAAGAAAAAGATATCTTTGTTCTTTTGTTTCAACACAAAATAGAAAATAAGAGAAAGAAAAGACTCACAATAAGAAGACATATCGATTAATCACATAGAACTATTCAGGTACGGGTTTAACAGCACTTTAGAACTGCTTTGCGTTCTTTGTCCTGTAATCCTTAAGACGTTGTGAAAACACTACCGATATATCGCCATTGAAATTGCTGTTATGTTATGTATTATCCTCAGATTCTAATTTTTTGTGTATGTCGACGAAGCGACGAGACGATGAAATGAAAATTCTCACAGTAACCATTCGTATCCCCTTCACCTCTTCTTTCAACTTTATGTTAATTTCCTTATACTATACTATACTTTTTAACTCAACGTACAACAGCAAAAATCAACAACAACAACAACTACTACTACAACAATAGATAGATAGATAGATACCGCAGCTATTATCAACATGGACGCATTTAAGAAGAATTTGACCAGTCTCGGGTCAAAAGTTAAAGAGCAGGCAGAAGAAGTCGTGACGAGATATTCACTGGACGAAAAGGCCACAGCAGCAAAAGCTCAGCTTGAAATAAAAGCGGCAGAAGCACAGGTTGCGGCATCAAAGTTCGCCAAGGACCATGAACTTGATGTCAAGGCAGAATCTGCAAAGAAACAAGCTGATGAATTTATCAAGGAGAAAAAACTTGATGTCAAGGCTGCTGATGCTAAGAAAGACGTGGACGGATTTATGAAAGAACACAAATTAGATGAAAAGGCGAACGCTCTAATATTATCAGCAGAAACGGCACTGGGACTGAACAAGAATAAAAATTCCGTATACCCAGAAGTTATTCAAGAAATGGAATTCAAACTCGTTGATGGGAAGGGTTTAGGAAAATCTGCAGGTGCAGCAGGTGAAGTCGAAGCAGAAGCAGAAGCAGATACTGAAGCAACCGATGTTACCACCGAAGAGAAGAAATCTTTTGTTTTGAAATATGCGCCAAACCTCTCCAATGTACAGGAGGGTTCGATCGCTCATACTTTGTTAAAAGCCAAATCTAAAGTATTCGGGGGTGCTGCAATCGGAGCTGGTGCAGCTGCTTGCGTAGCTGCTGGTGCCGCATCATCCGAAAAAGATAAAACAAATGACGAAGAAAATGATGCAAAATTTGACGAGGTAATGAAAGAAGCAAACGAATCATATTCTGGTCCAGGTGGTATTACTATGGAAGAGCTTAAGAATGACGCTGATGATATTTCAGCGGCGATGGAGACATCCGCTGATAAGATTACCGTTAAAGAAGAGGCTCAGAAGGCTTTACTTCCGCTCATGGCCAAACTGGTTCTAGCTAAAAATAAATTCCTTAGTATGGCTTCTAAGAATAAGGACAAAAAAGAAATAGAAGGTGAAGGCGAGAAAGAAAAAGGTACAATAACCGAAACGAAGGAAGACGATGCAGTACCGAGTGAAGAAAAAGGAAAATTACCTTCGGAATATGCAATGAAAGATTTCAAGTTCCGTGCAGAAAAAGCTGCAACAGAAGCATTCGAAAATGCTGAACGAATTGCAAAAGATGTAGCGACTAAAGTTGGTATCATCAAAGTTGCTGCTAGCGAGGATTCAGAAAAAGAAACAGAAGAAGAAGGAATAGAAGTTAAGTTAGAAGAAGAAACTACTGCTCCTGTTCCTGCTGTTACAGACGACGAAGAAGCGAAAGTTGAATAACTATCACTCGGAACAAGTACTTGTTGTTAATGAATTTACTGTCATAGTAGGAATTAATGTGCGCACATACACACTTTGTAAACCTTATTTAATTTAAAAAATAGAAAATAGCCTTGCTATTGGCCTACAATTACAATTGTAGTAATATAGTTAAGATAATAATCTACTCCCCATTTTGGAGAAGAAAAGGTAGATCCAGTCTTTGAATATCCCAATTGTTCAATATGAGAAGGATTAAATTGAGTCCGTAATCAGCATCACCTAACAGACAAAAATAATGCCAGTATACTTAATCAGCATCTAGAAGAGAAACAAGGATGAAAAGCAGTGCTAGCAACAACAAAGTGTTTTTATCTGTTGTTTTTTTAGAAGTACGGTAGTATTGTATTGTATTTGATATATATTCTGATTTATACTGTTGTACTGAAATAGTCCTAAAACGACACGTCGCACGGTTGACGACGTACGAAATTATTTCTCAAGCGCGAACAAAAACAGCCACACAGAACGTGAGAAGATGAGTTACGAGATCAGGTCCAATCATGAGAAAAAGAGTTCTGCCTCCAGCACATAATCTATCTGCCAAGCAACATCAATCTGTTGTTACAAGTACACGCCATCGCGTCGACAGTGCATACCGTATCATCTTGCAGTCGAGACGAAGTGAAACTTTAAGTTAATCGTCTCGCCTTCCCTTTACTAAGAACAATCTAAAGGAATTCGAAACCACAATCTCTTTAAACAGCTATTATTGCTTTATCATCTAAAGGAATTCCAAACCACAATCTTTTAAAACAGCTATTATTGTTTTATCTTTTAAAATGATGCAGATTTCGGCGGGTAGTATGAACATGCTGTCATGTCTTGCGGCGATATGTTATACCGCGGTGACGATATCAACGACGACAATAACAACTAGCGTTTCTGCTTTTACAGCACCGTCACAGCAACGGTCTATTATCAATACACAAATACCGCGATCGCTACCAGTGTTAAACGAAAAAGATGAAAAGAAGGGTAAATTTTCTCTTGGCAATCTATTTAATGGAGGTGGAGAGAATGACGAACGTGGTATAACAACTGCGCTGAGAGGAGGAAAATTAGAACCTCATCCAAGTGTTCGGCCTCATATTTCTGCTTTAAATCTTCTAGGACCTGATCCACAAGTGACACCTCCATCGGAACCGTTACCTGTACATCCCGAAGTTAGAAGCGGAACACTTCCAAATGGACTTCCATACGTTATTTTGCCAAACAAAAGTCCACCGGGACGGTTCGAGGCACATTTGCAAGTTTTTTCTGGTTCAGCCGATGAACTCGAACCACAACAAGGAATTGCTCATCTCACGGAACATGTAGCCTATATGGGATCAAGAAAACGTGAACTCCTTTTTGGAACTGGCTCACAAACTAATGGTACGTCAAAGAATATCATTTGTACTAGAGTCTATGAATATGTCAATATTTTATCCATCCTGGTTGTCTACTCGAAAAGGCTGCTGCTATTTGATTCGAGAACTCTATACGGCTTTTGTATGCTTATATTTTCTGACTTTCTCTCGTCCCCTCTTTATCCCCCACTTGACACGACAACACAATTTAACACGTTTCAATGATTGAATAATTATTAATAATAACGATAGCATACACCGACTTTCATCACACTGTCTTTTATGCTGTATGTCCCGTTAAAACCCCCAGTGGTGGTATGCCCATGCTTCCTATGGCATTGGATGCTCTAGTCGATGTCATGGAGGCACGAGCAGAGAGTTCACGATTGGAAAAGGAACGAGCCGCTGTTTTGTCGGAAATGACAATGGTTAACACTATTGAATATCGAGTAGAATGTCAGATTTTATCTACCCTACATCGTGAAAATCGTCTTGCCAAACGATTCCCTATTGGTAAAGAGTCACTTATTCGTAGTTGGCAAACGGACGATGTCAAATCGTGGCATCGACAACATTATCGACCTGATAATGTGTTACTGTATTTGGTAGGTGATATTGATCCCGATGATGCCGAAAGGGTAATCGCTGAAAAGTTTGGACGATTATCGGCAGAAAAACAAGGATCGGAAATCAAATTGAAGGAAATTAAGGAAATGGCAGCCGACTTATCAGATGCTGTTGTCGATGGTTCAGTGAAGTCAGCACAAAGCTGGCATTATCCACCTGTTCGACATGATTGGTGCGTGCCAGAAGATTTCAACATCAATCCTAAGTTGCTTATTCCGAAAGAGGGGAAGGCTTATGATTTGCAACTTCAAGATGCGTATCCGCTAGACGAAAAAACGGACTTTTTGAAATCAGAGAGCTTGGCACCGGGAAAGAAAATCCGACCCCATATTTTCCGCCATGAACTTTTGCAATCCTTTTCCTTGCATTTCTTCAGTAAGAGACCAGTTGAGCCAATTGTAGACATTGATTCGTTCCGTAAAAGTCTTGCTAAGAGGGTTGCTCTCGCTGCACTTCAAATTCGTTTGAACGTCGGAGGTAGAAGCGACGATCCTGCGTTCACATTTGTTGAATTTAACCAACTTGATTCTGCTCGTGAAGGATGTGCCGTATGTAGTCTTGACATGACCGCCGAACCACACAAGTGGAAGGAAGCCATTGCCAAATCCCTGTCTGAGATTCGCAAATTGGGTGTTTATGGTGTCACTATGGGTGAAATGGAACGATACGCCTCCTCTCTAATGACGGATGGAGAACAATTAGCAGCCCAAGGGGATCGTATCAGTCACGGAGATCAGCTCTCGTACCTGATGGAGACTGTCGCCAATGGACACACATTCATGTCACCTGAACAATCTTATGATATGACCGCTAAGGCATTGTCTTCACTCACGATTGAGGATGTTAACAATGCGGCCGTAGAGCTTTGTTCGCACGTGCTAGCATTGAAGGATGGTGAACCATCTCTTCAGGGTCCAGTGATTGCCATTGCTTGCACACCTAAGGGTGCAAGTCAAGACGATCCAGCATATTGTGATGAAGATAGCTTGGTTCAAGCGATTTATGATGCCTGTCAGACTGAAGTGGAACCTGAAAAAGACGTTGTGGTTCCGTTCACTCTTTTGCCAGAAGATGAATTAGCTATGGCTATGGAAGCTAACCCACCATCTTGGCTCGGAGGGCAATTTAGTGACGGAACGCCTAACACTGCACCTGATACCATCACACGACCATTCACACTTCGACGAATGGGTAATGGTGTCCGTGTTGGAGTATCGTACAATTCGCATGAATCTCAAAGAGGGCATCTCCGTTTGGTTGCTCCTGGTGGAAGAGATGCAGAGAAGCGGCTGGGTTTCAAAAAGGGATCAATGTCAGTCGGTGCAAGAACTATGCAAGAGGGAGGTGCATTCGGACCTTGGAGCCGAGAACAGGTTGAACTCTTTTGCGTAGACCATTTACTCATGGTTGAGATCAATTGCAGTGAAGAATCTATCACAGTCGATTTCGTGTTCCCTACAACCAATGTGGGTAACGTTGGGTTTGGAGATGACGTAAAGCTGGGAATCACTGGAACAGAATCTGTTATGCAAATTGTTCGAGAAATCATCACTGGTTTTAGATGGGAAGAGGATGCATTGGGGCGCAGTAAGTCCAGTTTCCGAACCACGCACGAAGGTCTTCTAAAGAATCTTGAAAATCTTAGCACAGAAAGAATCATGGAGTCGATGACAAATCACGACGATCGGTGAGTACATTTCTTCCAAAGGTTTTTTTTGTTTTGTTCTATTGGTATAGCGTTTGAGACGTGTTTTCTACAATTGCATCGTATCTTATCTTGTCGTATCTTCCGTATTATTTGGTACTAGTTTCCTTTCTATTGACGTTGAGTCAGTGGATGCTATTACCTTA
The DNA here is from genome assembly GCA_900095095.1 of Fragilariopsis cylindrus CCMP1102. Lineage (NCBI taxonomy): Eukaryota > Bacillariophyta > Bacillariophyceae > Bacillariales > Bacillariaceae > Fragilariopsis > Fragilariopsis cylindrus. Next base: position 241,529 of record FMBT01000353.1, read on the forward strand.
GAGGATGCTCAGAATGCCGTCATGTCTCAAATGTCGCCATCTAATTTAGAAGTCTCTATTTCTGGAGACTTTGATGTTAATGAGGTATTAGAAATGGTCTACAAATATATTGGAACTGTTCCTGCCGATGCCAATAAAGAATATCTGAAGGAAGAAGTTGCCTTAGAGCAGGGAGCGTCAGTAGGAAGCGTCCCAGCTTTGCCCCATGGTAGACATTTAGAACTTGAACTTCCCGATTCGGATCCACGTGCGGTTGCATATGTTGCTGGTTCGGCACCAAATGGATGGGGTTATTTAGCTGATGGATCAACTGTTGTTGAACAAATTATGGCAAATGATAGTAGGGCTTCAGATTATGATAAACAACGTCGAAAGCATCCATTATTTGCTCACGTAGCATTGCTTCTGCTATCGGAGATTGCCAATCGTCGACTATTCAGCTATGTCCGTGAACGCAAACAATTGACGTACGATGCGAATTTCTCCTTTACTGGCTTTGAACGATTAATGGGAGGTTTCTTTCTTGTTACGGTAACAGCCTCGAAGGAAAATGCACAAAAGGCCTTGGATGCATGTAAGGAGACATTGCAAAATTTGAGAAAGAAACAAAAGATCTCACCAGACAATGTCGAGTCTGCCAAGCGTGTTGTACTAAATCGTCATGACTTTGAATTACGGACGACGTCGTACTGGGCACAACTTATGTCTGGTATCCAAGAAGAGTCCGTTCCTCTTAAGGGACCACTTTCCTTTACTGACTTCCAGGCAGTTGTTGAGGCCATCACAGCAACAGATTTACAGTTAACACTTGAAACTTTAGGATTGGATGATGACCAATTTTTTACCGCTATTGGACAGACGGTCCAAATAGTTACACCCGATTCCGACGATGACGATGATGAGGAAGTACCGCTTGTACGACAAGCACCATCAATTGGTATGAGAAGAGGTGGAGCATTAAGAGATTAAATTTTGTTCATACGGTAGTGTTGTTACTGAAACATAATAATAATAATGTATAGATTAAGCTGAAACAAAATCATCTTTCCTTGTTGTGCTGTGTTGTAGTATTCAGTATGAGTATCAATTATTCTTTATCCATCTTTTATATACTATTGTTCTTTTTGACTAAGTTTCTACAGCTACAGTAGCAACTACTACAGGCACCAATTAAGTTGTAGGTCCTAGACGTATTGTGTACAGCAGAATTAGGTATGTATGAATTGTTAATTTTGTACGAGAACAAAAGAGTGAAATTGGTCGCTGATAGACATACTTTCATTACTCAAGACTACGTGAAGTCGCATGATTTCTAACTTTCTACATTTCGTAACAGCGAAAGAAATGGATCGAAAAAAAAAACCCATTCGCTTCTTTTCCATTTTAATTCTTATTATTAAATTACTAATTTATGTATAAATAACCAAGATTGGTTTTCTTCTCCTTAAGCAAACATCAGTCCTAAACTTATTACTGTAGCAGAGCCAAATAATGCTTGTGATGCTTTTGGAACCATATCATTGTCCAAAAACTTATCTGGAAATTGATCCCAAACAAAGTGACGCAGACCACCGAATGAATGATATACGATTGGGAAGGCAACAGCAAGTTTAGCAGGTCCAGAAATGAAAAAACTGGTATCACCGATTGCTTCCATAACACTTAATGCAGAACCAGATCCACCAATTAAATCTATCCCACCTACACCTAGTGCACCAAATGATAATAGAATACCAGTAACACGTGTTGTAATTGATGATAATGCACCAATAGGCATGGAATAAATCTGTACATGAGGTGATACCGGTCGACCAGTTCTATTCATTCGTTCAGTGTAATTCTAATATATAATATTATGTGTTATCATATATATTGCATGATATATCGGTATATCGGTATCAGTAGAATAACAGAAAGAAAGAAAGAAAGAATGATCGATTAGAATTTTCATTACATAGCATGACACGCGAATTCCAACAGATGAATGATAATAACACAAGCACATCAACAATCTACTCATACTCGTACTCGTTCTAGTACTAGTACTAGTACTCATACATTGTATCACACTACATTAACGCAAGCACTTGAATAGCTTACGATTACTGTACGTACCTGCTTTTTATATTCTTCGGCACTAGACTTGCTAATAACCGTCATGGGACGGACTAATCCACCATGATTTTGGATAGCACGTTGTAAAAAAGGTTGTAATTTCGGACTGATAGCAGTTTTCAGGCTCATCATCGTGTGTTGTTGTTGTTGTCGTTGTTTGTTATCGTTATCGTTGTTGTTGTTGTTCTTGCTCTAGTTGCCGTTGTCGCGCTGTTGAGTTGCTGTCTGCCGTTGATGTGAGTTTAGTTAATTGAATGTTCTTCTTTGAAAATTGTTTGTTTCTTGAGAATAAGAGAGACGCAGATTTTACGAAGAGCAGATGTTGAATGTCAAACGAGGACTCGTTTGACACGACTCGTCGAGTCCGACGCGCACAACTACAACCGCGCATAGCTTAATTTTTCAAGACAACAAGCACACAAAGATTACTGTACGACAAGCCATCAATCATCAATCGAAACACAGCCCAAGACGACGATAACACAAACTTTCTCTTACATTCAATTTATCATCAAATTGAAACAATAGAGATTACTATTAGGTATGTCGTCAAATTTTCCTGTTAATAATGGAAATTCAGTTGATATGACGACGACAATGCACTTCGTTTTAATGCGTGTTGGTCGACCTGCAACGATACGAACTTTCGATAAGTTCAACGTACGTTGGCATAAAGCGAACAAAAAAATAGCGATTATTTGAGTCGTATGAGTCAAAGCATTAGTTTTACTGTACAAATTCCTCACAACAACATTTTCTTTCCTTTTTATTTATATTCATAAACGACGGCGACAACAACAATAACAACAACAATAATATAACAATACTTACTACTGAACAGAAGAAAGATAAATAAATAGGATGTCGGCAGCATCAAGAATTATCAATTACAACAAGAGATTGTTCGGACCTGGTCCGGTGGCACGTGTACCTGCAAAAGGTATTAATGGTTTTTACGCACGAAAGGCTCCTCTGGAAGGATTCACTCATGCCGCCGTTCATGGTACAATCTTAGGTTTTATTTGTGGATTTGCTTATAAATTTGGTATGGGTGATCCAGATGGAAAAGATATCAAAGACTATTACGATGCGAATCCTCCACGCTAATCATAATATATATATATATATATATATATATATCGGTACAAGGAATTTAATACTACAGTTGCACTGTATTACTTACTTATCTTTTGGGTGGTTATTGATTATACAATTGATTCCCTATAAATAATAATACATGATTATCATCTAAAGAATTTTCTTATTGTTTAATTGTAATTACAAAAATAGTAATACGTACGTAATTATGTAATAGATTATTACTACACAATACAGCACAAATATTGTTCTGCATATGTTATTGTTTTCTATTTTTGTTTCTATTTTAACGCAAACTAGCAACAATCTCTCCACGAAAGGATGACATATTACGAGTACTGAGCATCCGTGCTTGGAATTCATCGTCCATCTCCTGGTTTGCCTCCTCCTCACGGACAGCCTCGTATTCTTTGCTAAAGTTTAGACCTAGTGCGTACCATTGTCCTTCTAAAGAAATTGATCCTGTATTTGGGGCGTTGTAAATTGCAGTTCCATATAAAAGAATACCCATACCACCCACTTGGATCCAACTCCATACCGTCCATTCTTCACCAAGTGATGGTGCGAAGTAATAAAAGATGACAAGATCAGTTACCCAAACAGTAATGGGTCTGAAATTATCCAGTATGGCATGCCAAACAGAATTGAGTAAAAATGTTACCAAAACAGCAAAGAAATTGTAGAAGAAAATCGAAGAGAAATAGATCATAAATGAAACTTGAATCGTCGTTGAGTTAGCGATCATATACCATGTATTGAATGGATCTTCGTACGATCCATGATCGTCACCCGGTAAATAGTATACAAGAGGATAAATAACCACCAAACAAAACAATGTCCCCCAAAATCCTTCCATACCGATTAGCAATAGAGGTGGAGCGGGTATATCCATCTGTTTTTTGTTATGATAAGTGTTATTTTATGAGTGATATAAATAGGACAATGAGTGTGTGTTAGATATATTAAAAGTCATACGATAGACTATGCGTGCATCCCTATATATTTCCTATCTCACAGGAAAACTTACAGTTAGGACCTTTTCTTCGAAAACGAATTGCATAGACTGTACAAAAGCACCTAACATCACTAAGGATACACCAAGAAGGGCATTGGAACCTTCAGCAGAAGCGCCATCATCGGCATCCTTTCCTCCAGATAAAATAGCTGTAGATCCAACCATAAACACACTAACAACATTCCAAATAACACCAACCCATTGGAAATTATGTAATTTATCACCGAGGACATTTTGTTTCATAATTGCCACAAAAATGATACCTTTTAATACAGTTAAGTACCGAACACAAAACAAAAACATTAAATTTTAGAAATGAACAAGTTTACAGTAGAAACAAATAACACACGTCTAGCCAAAGAAAGAAAAAGAAAGGAAATCAAATTCTACTCACCTGATCCACGAAGTAACTGATAAATACTAACATCAATGTATCGTAATCCCATCATACAAAGTGCGGTGGCACCTAAATCGAAAAGAGCTGGGATAGCTAAAAAGAAATACATCCAGGTTGGAACTTTGAGTGGTGCATCATCGACGTCCTGTTTACTGTTTTGAATGAGACCAGTTTTTTCAGATACTACCCTTCCGTTTTCTGGATCAGTAGTACTAGCTGCTCCAGAGTGTATATATCCAGGGAATGGAATTTTAAATAATAGAACCAAAAAATGCATAACTAATCCAAAAAGCATACCAAGAAACATACCGAATGTTTGAAACATTGGTTTGTCAAATAGTTCAATTTCACCTGTAATACCTTCAGCGTGTAAGCTCATCATATTCTTTGACATAATAGAACAATTGTACCACTAATAATAGCGGCAATGAAAACTAATAATTCAGTTAGACCACATTTTTTTGGTCCTTCACCTGATCCACCTCCGCTCATCTTGCTGTTGTTGTTGCTGTTTTCTTTATAATTGTTCCTGGTAACTCTACACGTAGTAGTAGGTGATCGTATAAGGCTAATGTATTAGGTTGATTGGTAGTCTACCCCGCTGTTGTTACAGTATGAGCGAGGTAGAGTCGACCGTGAGTTGCTTTGGAATACAAAATACCGGAAATTGGGATTATTGTTACAAAAACAACACGTTTGAACGTTAAAGTACGAACGTCGAGGGATTTATATTCGATATTTTATGTGCTTTTCCGAACAAATGAAGCGACAAAAATGAGCTCTCGTGACAGGAATCTTCAATCCAGTCCCGTATAGCAGAGCCATTCTTGATTGTGAAATAAGGTCTATTTTAGTAAAGACGTGTTCTATTCATGCATGACATCCTCTTTTCAGCTGTTATTACTTTACATTCTTACTTCAATTACAAAGTCGAGGGGTATCTTCTTCCCAGAAACAAGTATCATCATCAGTTGTTGGTAGAAATAGCAAAGGCAAAGACGAAGCCAAGGCAAATATAAAAAGATGATGATGATACAGCAACAACAGAAACAAGCATCGGTCGTCGCTCTTGTGGTGATGACGATGATGATCGTCGTCTCTATGATGTCTATCGTTGATTCGTTTTCGACGACATCAACAACAATGATATCGACACGAACTCAGCATAGTATGGAACTTCATATGGGAATGTTTGATAATTGGCGTGCTGGTGGTACAGCAGGAGGTGATGAATTAAATGATGAATATGCAAAGCAACAAAGGATATTAGAAGAACGTCGTGCACCTAAAAGTCAACGTGATAAGTATTTTCAAAAGGTGGAACAACGTCGTCAAACTGCTGACAAGGAACGATCTGATAATTGGGCTTGGCAAACAAAGACCTACAAAAAAGGTGAAGATCCGATCGATGAATGGAAAAAACGCAGAGCTGATGGAACAATTGGTGACTTAGAGGATCAATATGGTGATCCAAAAAAAATTGGTGGTATTCCTTTGCCAATGGCATCATTCGGTGTTGGTGGAGAATTTGGTCTTGGTGGTAAGGTAAGTTTATCTGTGTACTTGTGTGTGTGTGTGTGTGGTGTGTGTGTGGTGTGTGTGTGTGTGTGTGTGTGTGTGTGGCATGCTTGGTTTGATTGATTGTGCGTTTAGTTTGGAATACGTACTTCTTTGTCCTGTACAATTTTTAATGTTTGGTCTGTATATGGGTGATTCGCTTATTCGAAACAATCGAGAAGTCATTGTCCGAGGAAAGAATGAATGATGTTGTAGTAGTCGACATTGTTGTATTGAGAACATTAACAGTGCATGTATTTCAATATATTCGGTAACTCTCATCATTATCATCATCAACACAATTATTTCTGTTGTTTCACTCATGTACTCGCAGTTCGATAATGGTGGTAGATTCGATTTACGTTTACCATATGCCGATCAAGGATATGTTGATGAAGATTCTGATGTGATGGGTAAATTATCTGGATTCTTTGGTGGAAATAACAAAAAGAAGAAGGAAGCAGCTGCTAAAGCTGCTGCAGTAGCAGTAGAGGCGGAAGCTAATAAAAACAAAAAGAAGAAAGGTGGTTGGCCATGGTAAAAATCGAAAATTAAAGTAAAAAGTATACTTATTATTGATTATATCACGACAATCGAGTTGTATAAATAATAGTTCTCTTTATTGACTTACTATTCTTGGGTTTTTTTTCTTGAAAGTGTATAATTTTCAACTATTGCACCACTCTAAAAGCTGTGAAAGTGTTGTTCAAAGCGAGTTTTGGCTAGAATTTGACTCGGTATTGACTTGGCAAATAGCGAAGCACATCAAATGATTCGAAAGAGAGAGAGAGCTAAACCGGTATTGGTTTTTCTACAGGCTAGTATTTCATAATGGAATTTTGCTAGATAATTGTTTCGTGTATCCACTTTATTTGCTGAATTTGCACTGCTATTTTTTTAACCATCCAGTCTACCAATCTATATCCGGCTAGGTAGGCATCATAATCAAATTGTGTATTGTTTTCCCCCCTCCATCGACACCTACCTTCTCTAAGCTCAATTCTTACCAAAATCAACCCGGCCTAAGATAGAGCCTTCCTGCTGAGGTAAGATCAGATAGTAGTAGTGTTGCAGCTCTTCTGTAAACTGTTCGCTAGAACATTGCCAATTAAAACACCATTATTGTAACACATTAGAGATAGCAATAATAACAGTATACCATGCCATCACAATCACACCCTCTTTTTGTTGCAATGTATATTACATCCCTATTCTTGGAGAAATTACTGGGGCATGAGAAAATTGTGACACAAAATTGACATCTTCTTTCTTCCTCCTTCTATATTTTAATGAAATGTATAATGTACTGTAACTTTTGCTACTTCCCAGTAAATTATAGCACCCTAAAGAAGAATTGATGATTATAAATAATATTACTTCATAGTACTGTATTATTGTTGTTCTCTCTATGAGAAATAGTTGGGCGCGTGCCTCGCGATCACAACATCTTGTGACGTCACGAATAAATAATTCTGTTCTTACTAGAATTTCTTTATCCAATCAAGTCACTCGATTTTAAATCTGAGCGTTTTACGAGTAAAAAACGCGAGTAGAATTTCAAATTGAATCATGAAAAAATAAATGAGTCAATGAGCGAAAAAAGTTCTTGACAACCTTCCACCTTCAAAAACTTCATGATGGATTGGAGAAAGAATAACAACTGCTTGTACGCGACGACGATGATACCTTTTTATTGGCATCAACTGGTACTTCGAAGTAAATTAACCTATCACAACTCACTGAAAGGAAATTCTGATTGAATGATAGTACTGCTGTACCCATAACTTCGCCTTTCAAATGAACTTGACTAATCCAATATTATAAAATCAACCTTTAGAAAACATAATAAAGCCTTTATTACTTACGTCTTCTGGTAGAATTACAAAGAATATCAAGTACAACAACTTCATCGGTTATCGGATATTCACATCACAATGGAGACACTTTTTCTTAAATCGTTACTCATTCTTTTGTTAGTAGCAACAGTTGCAATCGGATCGACGGCATTTGTTATACCGAAAACAGTATACTCATCAGTATCGGTATCGGGAAGAAATAACAACAATGCTGCTGCTGCTATTGTTGTGTGCAAACTATTATCATCGTCTGATAATTCTAATGACGGTAGTGCAGTGGTGGCAGTAGTGGTAGTAGTGGCGATGCGTGGGTATTAAGAAATAAAGATCGTACCGATATACGAAACTTTTTAACACAACGATCGATTCAATCCTTTGTTTATCTTTTAAATCAATGCCGGGAGGAGCATACCGTTCGATGGCTTGAGGTAAGAAACTTTTCTTTCAGTCAACTCTCTTGTCTGATTTTGTATCCAATGATGGGATGATCCATTCGTTACCAAAGTAAAAAACGAATTACGCACCGACTTTGTCTCACGATTCACATTCACATTCACATTCTTTTCTAAACACAAAAAAAACAAATCAAAAATAGAAAACATTGGATTTTACTAGTATCGAAAGGTTTCATGGTACAGGTGCATTCAATCAGACAAAATTTCCAGAATGGGATTCAGTCTTTCTAGATTATATGGATCGTCCCGATGAAGTGATTGTTATACAAATGAGACAACAGCGTCGTCAACGAAAACTATCAGGATATAATTCATACATTGAAAGTTTATCATCGAAATCATCATCAAATGGCAATGGCAAAAATCATATTGGAACAAAACACCATTAGCATCGACAATTGCTTCTCCAA